>JAWDGP010001849.1:137500-487500 GCA_033675545.1 Elysia crispata
TGGTTTGACGGGGTTTCGAACCGATTCAGGTCGGACCTTCCGAGTGTAAGTATCGAATCCTCGTGCGACACTTGATCGAGGCTGGCTTTCGGGCGTGGAACAGACTTGTATGGTCCTCAGCAGCGTCTCACTGCTACACAGGACTTGGCAGGGAATCAGTGGAAGGATTTTCTTCAGCGGGATTAGTGTCTGGGACATACCTGGTTTAAAATGATTTCTCCGTGTGTTTTCCGCAGAGGCATTATTTGCCATTTCCGCTTTCTTTTTTCAAGGTTGACGGTAATTAAAGTCAAAGAGACAGGCGGGCAGACAGAAAGAGAGGCACAGAAAGAGTAGAGAAAGTGAATGAGAGAAGGAGGGCGACAGGATCAGAGAGTAGTATACAGAAACAGAGATGGTTGGGAAATAGGAAAAGATAAGGAGAGAGAGAGAGACAGAAAGAGAGAGAGAGAGAGAGAGAGAGAGAGAGAGAGAGAGAGAGAGAGAGAGAGAGAGAGAGCGACACACTCAGTTGGATAGAGAGAAATTAACAAAGCATTTTTAAAACTTCGGTTCATAGTTTTTGCATCAACAAGCACAGTTAATTCAACGACACAAACTTTTTATGCCTCTGAAAAATCTGGGCTGGTTGTTGTATGGTTTCATGATCTTTTTTCCCTTAGACGAGCTTGTTTTGTGCTTTGAATTCCCTGTCTTTGACATTCTGCCTATTTGCACAAATTTTCCTGCCATAGAGTAAGTCAACTACATGTATTTCATATTGTTGGTAGCTACCTTGGTACCGCCCCAGAAAGAGTCTTTGAGGGAGTTAAACAATGAAAAACTGCGAGTGCCAAGTCTATCCCAATATGCGTAACTTTTCAATATAGTATGAGAAACTAACAAGTAGTAAAAAATATCTGTTCATGATAACCATAAAGAAAAACAGCCACAGAATATTGTCGGCTTGATGCGGAATCATGCACGCGTATTTACTTACACAAGGAGAGAATGATGATGGGAGAAAAATATAAAATTCACATGAGATTGCCCTTTCACAGAGACTTATTTGCTGTAGAAACGAAATCTGCATTGGTGAGCGCATGCCTGACAGCAATCTAAGTTGTGCTTCCAGCAAGGTGACGAAAAAATTGCAGCTCTTAGTTAATGAATGCAAATTGTCTAGAAATAACGTGATTTTTCCCCCTCACTCACTTTTTCCCTTTTTATCTCGTTCTCTCTCTCTCCCCCCCCCCCCTTTCTTTCTTTGTCTCTCTCTCTCTCTCTCTCTCTCTCTCTCTCTCTCTCTCTCTCTCTCTCTCTCTCTCTCTCTCTCTCTCTCACTCTCTCTCTTGCCTTTTTTTTGCTGACATTTCCTTATTTTATATCTCTGTCAAACTGTTTTATCTCCTTTCTCCACCCCCCGTTTGTATGTTTGTCTCTCTCTTCTTTTCTTTCCCTCTCTCTCTCTCTCTCTCTCTCTCTCTCTCTCTCTCTCTCTCTCTCTCTCTCTCTCTCTCTCTCTCTCTCTCTCTCTCTCTCTCTCTCTCACTCTCTCTTTCTCTCTTGCCTTTTTTTTTGCTGACATTTCCTTATTTTATATCTCTGTCAAACTGTTTTATCTCCTTTCTCCACCCCCCGTTTGTATGTTTGTCTCTCTCTTTTTTCTCTCTCTCTCTCTCTCTCTCTCTCTCTCTCTCTCTCTCTCTCTCTCTCTCTCTCTCTCTCTCTCTTTCTCTCCCCACCCCTTTACTTTTTCTCCCTCTCTCTGTTTCCAGATACATCCTAAATTTAGTTAATAATTGAGTGTGATACAATCTCCATGATTTTTTTCCCTCACACTACCAATTTCATCACCAGTTTTCTCTTCTCCCGTCGGGTAAAAATAAATCCTTCAGGGCAGCTAGGATGAAACTGTCTGCTAGAGCCATAAATAGAATAGAATTGAGACAGATTCTAAATTTGAAAACTATTCCACAGCCACAGCAGATTTGGAATTAGATGCCGGAGCTAAAAATATGTGAGAGGTATTTTTAGTATTGTACTTCAGATATAAGAGTTAAGCTGCCCATCAGCTTATTTGGACTTCAATCACACTTCTTCTCCGAAATGTTTTTTAGGTTGTTTATATATTATGGACCCCTTGCTGTTTCTCAACTAATTGTTTCTCTAAATAGTATCATTCTTCTTGTCCCAGATTTGGAAAAAAAAAAACTCGCTGACAAAATGGGAAGTACAGAAATTTGCGAGAAGAACAGAAAGGAGAGCAAGACCAATCATAGCTCGAAACTCACATTCTTTAAATCCTAAACTTAAGAAATTATAGCTAATATTTCTGTTCATACTATAAATGCGGCATCTTAAATTAATTTGAAACCCATTTACAAATGTAAGTGGAATTGTTTTAAAGAGTGCCCAATAAAAAATATATCAAGAAAGCTATAAATTCAATAGTATAATATTATTCAAGTCAATCTTCGAGTCTTATACAGAGTGAATAGAGCGCTGACAATCTTAGCCACATGAGGTTACAGACTGTCCTGTAGAGTTGGAGCTACATTTGGAGTTCGACGATTCCCCTGTTCTTTTCATTCTAAAATTTCCACTGGCAATGATTTGGGTGAAAACCCTATAAAATTGTTTCATTCATTCGTTAAAAAAGTCTGCTGCGTAACCTAGAGTTACCTTAGCACCATTATTGGGTAACATGAGGTAACAGGGAAAAATAGTCTGTTTGAATTAGACCCAAATTAGCAGTTGGTTTTTTTTTTTACTTCTTTGATACAATGTAAATGTTATACCCCTTGCATTTATAATATTTATGTTCAATGATATTTCATTTTAAAAACTTTTAAAAGGATTATCAAATAACGAGTTTCCATCTCAGATTGGCTCTAATGAAATAGAGTAAACTACTTTCGCCCTGGATCTCTCAAATGTTTTTCAACACAAGTATTCTATCATTTTTATAGGAAATCAATCGAAGTATCTTATTGAAAAAGTAAAGTGTACTTAAACATTTGCGTGCTTTCAATAAGCATAGTCATATTTCGTTCACTTTAGTCCTTTTTTAGATCAAAATGAAGGGGGAAAGATATGACAAAGCTATGTTCATGTAATTATGAAGATACACGAGAAAACAAAAAAAAAATTAAAAAAAAACAACAAAAACTACCTTGATCTAAGCTAATACTCCTTTAAAAAAAAATGAGCTAAAGAATAACCGAAAAGAACTAGTGCAAATAAAAGCAGTAATAACATTCTATCAATATCTTCATTATAAAAGCATATTATTCTTCAGCTAATGAAGTCAAATAAAACCGTGTGAAGTTCAAAAGGGCACAGCCAACAGTAACTGTCATACATTCAACGGCTAACATTACATCCAGAGGCATATAATACGCGTGTGAAAAACAAGTATGATTTTACAGTGTAAGTACGGTAGGCCTACCAGAAATCTGCGACAAATTTACTCAATGTTCTTCATTCCTTAGCTGAGCGTTTTCTACATTTCCCAGTAAATTTTCTTTAAGTACGAAAAGGTGCTGAAAGAAGGTAAAAAGAAATATAAAAGAGACAAGGTATGAAAATGGCTTGCCAGTAAGCTTAATTATTTTTATGTCCTTCAGACCTAGCCTCTCTAAAAGAGATAAAAAGAGGGGGGAGTGGGGGAAGAGGGGTCTTATTGTGTCTATCACGCAGCTAGTACAAAATATGTTTTCAATGGAGCTTTAATCAACTCCAAATCTAAATAATAATAGCGGTCAGGATGCCCTTATCCAAGTCTTGCCAGCAGACGCGTGATCCTAACCTCCATCTGCTGGTGAGTAATGACATAAACCCAGTGCTGTTAAGGTATGCTCATTTTTCTTAAGATTCTTTTTTTTTTTTTTTTGGCTTTTCTATTTGTGTTGCCCGCCTCTTGAAATGGCTCACTCGTATTTGTACGCACGTGTACTTTGAGAACAAGAATTATTTTAAAAAAAAAAACCCAAAAAAAAAAAAAAAAACAATGTACGATAGCGTGACATTAACACTTACTAATAAGATGTTTTACAGTGAATCGTTTGGTTCTTGGATACTATTTTGTTGTTGTTATGCCAACCTGGGCATTGTTGCTGCTGCTGCTGCTGCTGCTGCAGATGCTTTTCATTGAGAATTTTCGGACAAAATATGCATATGCAGACAAGATACATATCACGACGAACATTTTACAGTTTACCATGACCAACATTAACATGAAAAATAAAAGCAAACCGGAAGGGGAAAAAGAACTTGGGTTGGTTTCTTTTTTCGTCGCTTTACTGTGGGGATAAGGAGGGCGCTTTCTAGAACAACATTAAGCTATGACTTTGATTCTCTCTAAGCCTGGCACTTTTCCTCATACCCGATATGATACATGGGCGTTTTCTAGAACAACATTAAGCTATGACTTTGATTCTCTCTAAGCCTGGCACTTTTCCTCATACCCGATATGATACATGGGCGTTTTCTAGAACAACATTAAGCTATGACTTTGTTTCTCTCTAAGCCTGGCACTTTTCCTCATACCTGATATGATACATGGGCGTTTTCTAGAACAACATTAAGCTATGACTTTGATTCTCTCTAAGCCTGGCACTTTTCCTCATACCCGATATGCTACATGGGCGTTTTCTAGAACAACATTAAGCTATGACTTTGATTCTCTCTAAGCCTGGCACTTTTCCTCATACCCGATATGATACATGCACATGGCAGTGCAGGTATTTCTAATTTTAGAGTAAGTTTTGTCAAATTGCCTGATGCTTTTCAGCGAGGAATAACTGGAGAATGACTTAATGAAGCAGTTCTACCGGGCTTTGCTAAAGTATTTATGTTTCCATTTTTTTTAAAGTGTTAAGAGACGTTCATGTAATGTTTGGTTTTGTTTTATTCGTCTTCCCCTCATCATCCTATTTGGCATATACATGATTTCTTAAAATTTAAACAAATGTTACAATCTGAGATGGCGCTTGGCGTAATCGCGGAACCAAATTGTTTGTTTATGTCACAATATGGGTTCGCGATTACACCAGTCGCCAACACCGATTGTAACAACAGATACCTGTATTATCAAAATAATAGGTAAAAAGTCTGGGATTTCAATCCTTTCACTGCACAGAACAAAATGCATATCATTTTTTCGTGAAACGATTGCTATTAGCTTCGTTGCAGTGTAATTTAACTCCTTCAATAAAATACAACTAGATAGTGCTAACTATAACAGGTTTCTCTAATATAGCTATCCTGGAGGAAATTAAAATGCTATCATATTCTGCTGCGTGTTAAAGATTTATCACTTTTTTCTCCCCTTCATGAAAAGGATAGGAAATAGATTTAGATGGTGTAGGCGCATCTAATTTTTCTCCGTGAAGGTATTTGATATCAAGAAAAAAAAACTTTTTGAAACTGATAAAGTGGTTAGTCATATCATGTGACTACGCTAGTTTGACGAGCTGTGTCTTATAAAATCGTGCTGCTGCTCCTCTGTTGGTTCACATCGTCAGCTCGGTTGGTAAAGGTCTGTCGAAGAACTCTCGAAAAGCGCTTTGAGAGTAGGGGAAGGAAAGCGCAATGCAATAGCGCTCATAATAGTTTACTCAATTCCTATTGGCATCTCACAGCTGTTAGGTGGAGTCGTTTGATATGATGTGATCATCAAAGGCACTTGAAGTCCTCTCGCTATGGGTCAGGTGAGACGGTGATCCAAAAGGAACTCCGCTAAAGTCAAACTGATCTGAAACGTTAAGGTTGTACGGTGAACTTGGAGCACTTTTTGGACGTAGGCGTGCTCTCGATATCTCATATTTTTTGAAAATTGACTGAAATTGGGATTTCAATGAAGCTTGCAGCTGAAGTGGGGAAAATATAGGTAATGAAAATTTTAATTCACATCATTACAAAAAAAAACTGAATGAAATGTCTTAATTGGCGTCGAAAAGTTACAAAATCATTTACAAAATGTTGTTTGTTTTTTATTTGTTTATTGTTGTTGTTTTGTTTTTAATAGATGCGTTTTAGGACAAAACAAAACAATATGAAAAAGTAGAAATGCATATCCATGCATTTACCGCAACCTTATTTATATAACTGTAATAGTCTGATTCAATGCATTATTACTAATGATGACGACTTGGTGTAGGGAAAAATAAAGCTATTCATTGAGCTGTAGCAACGAAAACAGTCTTTGGAAGATCAAATTAAAAGATTAATTTTAAGAGAAGAGGTGCTTGAAGATATTTTTCTTTTCATTATCACTGTAATTTACTTATATTTAATCAGAAAATATGCTCTCTCTCTCTCTCTCTCTCTCTCTCTCTCTCTCTCTCTCTCTCTCTCTCTCTCTCTCTCTATCTATCTATCTATCTATCTATCTATCTATCTATCTATCTATCTATCTATCTATCTATCTATCTATCTATCTATCTATCTCTCTCATGAAAGTCAGCTCACTAAGCTCAGCAATATGCATCGATCTCATTCTTCAAAAAGTTGCTACAATCCTTAAAAATACGCTCTTTTTTTTTCAAGGTTTATATTGCTAAAAATGTTTTGTTTCAAAAGCTTTTCTCTGGTTTCAATTCATTATTTCATTCTTTTTATTTATTTTTTTTTTTTTTTTTTTTTTTTTTTTTTGTCTTTTAAAAGTGCACACAACGAAAGTAAATAATCCTTAAAAAATCGCTCCAATGTCTTGAATGCGCCGTAATGGTTTCCTCAGTTGTTCTCGACAAAGAGGAAAGATTTCATCTGTTTTATATAGAGATATAGATTCAAAAAACGTGCTTATCGCTACTTCCCATCAAACACATGTGTTTGACATGTGTAATTGTAGCGCGCATCATGATAATTCTGATAGCTTTACAGTTTGATAGCCCGCATTCGATTCTCATTAAACAAACGTGTAAAGCCAACTGGCTCGTTATTTCTCGAGGCATTCACCCAACAGCTTGGGTGACTCGCCAAAATAGTCTTGAAATATATACAGCCTTAGGGATAGTGTAAAACTCAGTGCTCTAAAACTACTGCAGCTTCTAAAGAAAATTTTTTTTTGTAGTTTAAGCTTAGATGACAATATAGGCTACATTTATCCTCTAATGGTTACGGAATCATGTGTCCGTGCCAATAAAAAGTACCCCCATTCTGTTTAGATTTCGGCGATGCCACTGAGAGAGAGAGAGAGAGAGAGAGAGAGAGAGAGAGAGAGAGAGAGAGAGACAGAGAGAGAGAGACAGAGACAGAGACAGCGATAAGTAGTCTAACGTTGTTTGACTGCTTTCTTTATTTCTACATTCAGAGACAGAGAGAGAGACAGATGATTGGCTGTTAACAATTACAGAAATATGAAAACGGAAAAGCAGATTAAATACAATGAGGATAAATCGATGTTGAGGAAGTCTTGAATAAAGAAATCTTAATAATGCTTCATTATGCAATTTGTTGCCGGTAATGGAATAAACCTTTAAAATGTCCAGTGGACACAAGAAAAATAATATTATCAGCACACTTATATGAGACCCAATCAATATTTTCCAACTTTTAATATGTGTGTATTCAGACATCCTTAACGGAATCGAGAAAGGGAAAATCCATACGTTAAAACATAGGCCTAATGTTTAAAGAAAAGCAAATAGTAAGTAAATAACCGCCTCAGTAATGTGTTTAAAATTCTGCTCAAAGTGCACCACTCTGAAGCTTCACCGTGGAGAGATCGAGAACTAGGTGCTCATTTTGGACATAGACCTCTCATCCCAGCCAACTTAAGTAAATCAATTTTCACTCTCCATTCTCAATCCAGGTGACCTAAAAGAAAAAGTGCAGGTTAAATTCTACATCTAGATTCCTTCCTGAGAGTTTTAGCACGCTTTTATTCTCAAACCGATATACCAAGATCAGAATCAAGGTTGGCTGCTGCAGGAAAATTTAGAGTAGAGTCAAACACATTTAGATGTAGACCCAGACAGATCTGACAAGTCTCGATGATGATATCTCTGCACTTTCTTTTATAAGCTTTATTCACACTGAACATTTGATGGAGTGTGTATAGTGTGGTTTTGAAAAGTGATGAGGAACTTTTATCAGACAATATCAAGCAATGTTCGCTACTTTTAGGCCTCAGATTTTCATTGTAGGACAAATACCTTGACCGCCTAAAGTTTGGGACATAGCACGCTAAAAATTCACCGGTATCATGAGAAGAGCCTGTACAGGCTTAAATCACATCATTCGGCAACAAAAAACAACACGTTAGTGTAGGTTTGTTCCCAAGCAAATCATATATACATGGATAAATAAAGAAAGTATCATGACTGTTACATCTGACCTAAGAACCGTTTTTTGTTTAAATCAAAATATAGGAGAATTGCATGGCCAGTTCCTAAATCATAATGAAGCAAGCATCAGAAAAAAAAGTTTGTTTCAGTATCCGATCTTGACTGCGAGAGAAACCTAGATATCCTTTGCAAAGGGGTCCAATATTACCGTTAAAGGCTGCACAACAAATACAATCAATCAAAAAATGGGGAATGGGAGGAGGGGAGAGTTGGCTGAAGGAAATGTGGATTTATTTCACCTATCTAATTTACCACGATCGAAAAGCGAACTTAATATTTTAGAAAGACGTATTTTATGCTTATGGTGGTAGCAATTAAACATCCAATAAATCAAAAGTTCAAGTAACGACCAACGCATCAAAAGAAAAAAAATCGTTTTCAACCCACCTTCGTATCAAATCGATTTGATGTCAGGCAAAAGTAAAGCAAAAAAATCGTGTGCGCTCTGCTCTACACCAATCAAGTCCCTGCATCCAATGTGATTTACGGGCGATATTGGCAGGCGTGTGCACAGAATCACTGGCGTGTGTTTTATGATGGGGTAACGAAATTGTTTACATGCCTGCACACGTCGCTCACCTCACTGATGGGTAAGAGTGATGGTAGCCTGGTGTGGGCCATGTGGCTTTTGATTCTTTTGGTGAGTGGACCATACATACACAAACATTCGAACACTAACATGGATAGACTGACAGTTATTTAAAGAAAAAGAAGCCTTGCACTCAGATCAGAATTATTGAGATTCAAAATGCCATCACAGGAGAAAAGGGGGGGGGGGGAATAAAAAAAAAAAATATATATATATATATATATATATATATATATTCTATAAGGGGATAAAGAGGTTAAAGCAGATAGAGAACAAATGGGATGCATTTAGAGACAAAAACAGAGTATTGAACGTATTAAAAGGTGAGGATCAGCTGCAGCACAAGTGGAAGCCCGTGAAGAAGTATTTAAAGGCAAGATATATAATGGTTTGCCAATTGAAAAACACTACAAGAGAGAGAGAGAGAGAGAGAGAGAGAGAGAGAGAGAGAGAGAGAGAAAGTGAGAGACAGAGACAGATAGAGAGAGTAAAATAGGAGGTTAGGGAAAGCAGAAAATAAAAAAAAATCCATCTTGTTTGAACTCCTATAAATTGGATTGTTTTATATAAGTGAAGATGAATCAAAACCGGGGTGTGAGTTCGATCCTTGAAATAAATATTAGAACTTAGGTAAGGTTTGAAAGACCTGCTGCTCAAAGTTAACGCTGTAAAAAAAAAGCAGGCGAACATAAACGGCTCCATTATAGCATAAGATTCAAGAACTGGTATCTTTTCTAATGCTCAAATTTCATTGAATAAGTCCTCCAATGAAAATGTAAAAAAAAAGGGTTGGCTTCATAAAGTATACTAACGTTTTGAAACTAGGTATCACTTTTAAAAAAGACATGCCGAAAAACAGCAAAATCAACAAAGATGCTAAGGGCAATCATGAAAAGTCAAAACATATAAAAGTATAAAAGGTAATCAATGAAGAATGGAAAAGCATTCAAGCATCTTTAGTGTCAAACAACTTCGACAATTGATAAAAACCAAAGGTTTTTTTAAAGACTAACAAAATCACTCTGAGTATTCATATAATGAGTTCTCAGAAGTCCACTATCCTGGCCTAAGTTGAAAAAAGCAGCTTTAAGATGGGAAAAAAATCAATGCTGATATTTGATTTACCGACGTATAGAGAATAAAGCTCATGTGTTTATATTCAAGACTGTATACGACGTAAAACTTGGCTTCCAATACAAACTCGCTGTCAAAGCTTCCTAATTGCCACATCACTGAAGCCGAGATCTTCGAAGCAACAGAAAGAAAAACTAAAGCCCAGTCTGCAAATGTCTCCAATACATCCGCAGGGCTAAACTTCCATGCCACGGTTTAATGAAGAGCCTTGGGGTCCTTGGGTTCCATCTTTGGAAAAAGGGAAGTCTTTCTGGAGATCACAGGTTCGAGGAAAATGCCCCTAGGCGTTGCGGGCTTCTGATGGTTGTTCCATCGACGGAAATGGCAGGTCGGAGTTTGCTGCGCCAAAGTAGTGAATGTACTTTTCTTTCTTTGTTTTTTTTTTTTTTTTATTTTTTTTTTTTGAGAATCACATATTCATCTGTGGCACATAATATAGCGGAAGAAACAAAGCTAAACAACGATCTGCAGCTTGTCATGGCATTGTAACTTCGATTTTGATGAACCCGATGCACCTTTTAATTTTACCTAATGAAAGGTCTTTATTTGAGAAGACCTGTCATGTCTTTAACAGATAATTGTTTTATTTTTTTTTTAATTTGTTTCCTTCACTTGCTTTCCAATATATAAAGTCTGCTTTATTTACTTCATTCGCTACATGCTTGTTTCAAGTTCATTTTCACTGTCATTATAATAATTTCATCTCTATAAGTCTTCTTTTTGTTTTTCGGAAAGGAATCTTATTTAGCTTGAAAGCCACATCTAAGGTGTAGAATGAGACGTTTTGTTTTGCTATGGGCACGAGGTTTTAAATAATGAGATGAGCGACTAAATTAAAGGTAAGTTCGTTAATTCAAAACTTTCCTCTATGCTAAAATATTTAACATAAAAAAGTAAAGTAACCTGATAGGGGCGGTCCTATTTCATTTTTTCCCTACAACACTGATGAATACGGTAGAAATGTTCAAACTATATCGCGCAATTATTCTTGTTCAGCCAGACACAGTAAATTTAGCTTTTTAGCAATAAAATCAAAATATGTTCAAACCTTACGGATAATCATAGTTGCTAGGCATTATCCACAGCCTCTGTGCTGTTAGAAACCAGTAGAGACATTATACTATTAACGTTTTCTGTGTGTGCTTTTTTTTTTTTTTTGAGATTCTTAAATCATAATGAGCTGAGCGCACTCTCTCTCTCTCTCTCTCTCTCTCTCTCTCTCTCTCTCTCTCTCTCTCTCTCTCTCTCTCTCTCTCTCTCTCTCTCTCTCTCTCTCTCTCTCTCTCTCTCTCTCTCTCTCTCTCTCTCTCTCTCTCTCTCTCTCTCTCTCTCTCTCTCTCTCTCTCTCTCTCTCTCTCTTGAGCCAAGCTGCTTAAAAAAAATAATCGTCAATCAGTCAAGCGCACGGCAAAGATATATCTACATGCCTAATGACTGCCATGGAGTATATGAAGTCTCATACTTCGTCCCGTTTAGAAGTTAGTTCTATAACTTCTGGTTGTGTGAGCAACGATTCTAAATAATGCTCTTATACCTAAGAAAGTGAAAATTACCGAAATACCACAGCATTTCGCTTACTTCACATTAACAAGTCTTCCCAAGATTAAAAAAAAATATCAGATCTGGTGCAGGATATAACTGTCAAATTTAATTGTCAATTTCAAACGGATATATGTGAAATAAATCAGTAACTACAAGAGCAGGCTGTCTGCAAGTGCAGCCAAAATATACTATGCCCAACAATAAACGTTAAAACTCAAATGTTTTCCAGATGTTAAAAGCTTGCACAATTATGAAACATTCTTGTTTATCCTCTGGGGCTAATCTATATCTGCCATGTTTTCTGTGCAATTTTTCAGCTTTTTATTTTTTTTCAAACATAAGCTAAGCTGGTGAACACGCGCGCATTACTTGATAATCTTACCTGAGCTTAGAATAGCGTCGTTATTGCTGTTAATTTCTGTAGGACTTAGGAGTTTTGTTGCTAGTAATTTTCACCTTCTACGATTCCAACATTTTATCTTCATCATATTTTGAGCCTTTTCATTTATCCCTTCCTCGCCTCGGTTTCGTCTTCATCAGCTTCTTCCTTTCTTCATCCTCCTCTTCCTCCTCCTTTTTCTTCTTCTCCTTCTTTTTCTTCTTTTTTTTTATTTTTATTTTTCTTCTTCTTCTTCTTCTTCTTCTTCTTCTTCTTCTTCTTCTTCTTCTTCTTCTTCTTCTTCTTCTTCTTCTTCTTCTTCTTCTTCTTCTTCTTCTTCTTCTTCTTCTTCTTCTTCTTCTTCTTCTTCTTCTTCTTCTTCTTCTTCTTCTTCTTCTTCTTCTTCTTCTTCTTCTTCTTCTTCTTCTTCTTCTTCTTCTTCTTCTTCTTCTTCTTCTTCTTCTTCTTCTTCTTCTTCTTCTTCTTCTTAGTTAACTTTTTCTTCTTCTCAACCTCATGTTCTTCTATTTCTTTCTTCTATTTTAACCCCCCTTCTGTTCTCTCCCTCTTCTCTTCCTACTATATTACTTGTTGTTTAGCTTCAACTTTACTTTATTTCTTTCTCTTTAACTTTCTCGTATTTCTTAAAACATTACGTGATTAGCTTGTTTCTTTCCCCAACCTTACATGTTTTTATTCGTGTTTTTAAGTCCAAGCCGTTGGACAAAAATCGAAATTGATCACTTTGACAAAACAAGGGGGGAACAAAATAAATTTTGATCGTTATATATTGAAGATTATGATTTCAATGCGGGCTTTTACTGCTTTTAAGTTTCTGGCAGATGAGGGGGAATTATGTCACAACAACTTCAGTGTTCCATATTAACAGCCTGTAAGATTTGGTATAGTCTTCTAAAACTCTCTATGATGTATGAATAAATTTATGGTGAGTTTTCATTTCTTCTTGTAGTCTCTTCATTTAGCTTTTACAGAATGCCGAATGCTTTTTGCAAAGGTAATAAATTGAATGCTTTGCTCGAGAAGATGGTACAAAGTATGTGAATGACTTACAGTGTATCAACGAACCGATGATACAGTCAATATTCGAGAGCCCAGCCAACATGACCTAAAGGGCCTTCTAGATCCTGAGTTTCAAACGCTGGTGTACAAGTTAGCATTCTTGATGGAACGTAATTGTAACTGGTTGTGCCGAAATCAATTAAATGATAGAGTAAAGGAAAGGAAAGAGAAGACATAGATAAAGAGAGAGAGAGAGAGAGAGAGAGAGAGAGAGAGAGAGAGAGAGAGAGAGAGAGAGAGAGAGAGAGAGAGAGAGAGAAAAGAAGGGGGCGCTTCTTAAAATATCTCTTTTTCCAGTTTCGGAATGATCTACATAACAGGAGAGATGGGAGGGCATGATATGATTCAAACCTGGAAGGGACAAGAAGGAAAAAGATCGACTTGAGCAGAGTAATCCAACGGGTGATTTGTACACAAAGATGAGCAACCTTTTTAAGTTCTATAAATTAACAATTTTGTTCCTTCCCCCTTTCCGCTTCTCCCCATGATGTTTAAATTAGTGCAATAAAACGCAAAGAGCCACCCGGAGTGCTATCTCTAGTCATAATTATCCGCTGTGCTCACCACGATATTGTTCTCCACTTACGTGTCCGCGAGGCAAACGGGCGGAGAATCTATATATCCAATCACATGGTGCATGGAAAAAAAAGAGCACATTGAAAGAGGAAGGGAGGGAAGGGTTTGTAAACACGGCAAGTAGCTTAGAGCCAATTTGCTGGAGTTACAACAGATTAGGGTTTTAGTCATCTCCTCTCTCGAGAGATTTCTGTAGAACCAGGTTTCATCAGGTTCGTTGGAGCCGCCCCTCTCAAAGTTCTTCCTCTTTTATTTTTTACATGGTTAGGTTAGCAATGAGTAAATTTCAATTAAGTTGTGGATTTCAAGGATGCGATGAAGTAGCCCTAAAGCCTTGTACACGTATTGAACAATAGAGGCGTAAGCCTGGTTATGCCCAGCTGCTTGAGAATGTAAAGGCTTTTTTCTGCATAGCGAGGAACAAAGCAACGTGCAGACTGCTTCTTCCCTTTAGAGCAAACAAAGGAGTGTACAGGCTGCTTCGAGGGTGGCGACAATCACGAAGATGCAATGCACAGTGAGCTTTATGAATGGCAGAGTACGTTCTTTTTTTCTGTCAAGACACAACCAAAGCAGCGTGCAGTTTTGATTACCGATGTTTTCTGCCTGGCAATAAACGTAAAAATTTGCGGCCTGCGTTTAACAGGCGACAAATAAAGAAGAGAGCTGACAGAGTGAAGCTGTAAATTTTAGTCTGCTTTCTGCTTAGTGTCAAGGGAAGCACTGTACAACATGATTTCTATCTAGTATCAAAGAAAGCATTGAGTGTACAGTCTTTTTTCTGCATGGCGACAAACCAAGCAGTGTAAGAGCTGCTTCCAGTCTAACGACAAACAAGCAATTCAATTTGATCAATATTTTTAGCTGGAATTATTTTTCTGGGTCCAAAACGAAATAGGTTACAATCTCTTCCGCCTATAATGATTTGCATTAATTTCAGATAATTTGAAGCAAGCTCTTGTTGTTGTTGTTGTTGTTGTTGTTGTTATTGTTGTTGTTGTTGTTGTTGTTGTTGTTGTTGTTGTTGTTTATTGCAGCTCTTTATTGAAATTAAATATTAAAATGAGAATGGAATTTATTCCAGATATGCCATTGTCATAGAATTGTCATAAAGGCAAACTACTTTAAGGAAAAACAAAATAGTAAAAATGACATGAATAAAGAGTTTTTGTGTCTCTATATTTCTAATCATCTTTTGGCGGGTGCAACAGCCTCGTACAAAATAATACGACTTGTAAATATCTTTCAAATAATAAAATATTGTGCACTGCGAGCAAAGTTAAGCAAAAAGCACTTTCGTTTATATAAAGAGCTTTGTATAGTTGAAACAAGTTGCTTTTGTTTCCGTAATTTTTTTTTTAATTTCATTAGCTTCCCTGCAACATGATTAAGGATTATTCAAAGAATAATAGAACTCCTTTTCCTGTCAATTTACATTATCGTGTGGGCCTAAACTCATTTTTACACTAATTGTTACAATGTTTTGTATAACACGTCTATAGCTGTCTACTTAAGGAGATTATCTTTGAATCATTAATGTCGGATACAGTTACATCAGAGAGTTTTTTGTTCAGACTTTTTCTCAAATTGCCCTTTAGATTCCCCGGGAGGGTAAAAGTTGTTTTTAAGTGATGTAAAAGATTATTCATATTTCTAAATTCTTGTCCTTAGCAACGATTGCCGCACACATTTTTATACTAGATAATTAGACCCCGACTCCAGTAATTACACTGTAAGAATGACACACTCAAAGACTTTATACGTCAAAGTGCTTTAGGATGATTTGTGGTTCATTTGCATGAATACACTAACTTATCAGGGAAAAAAATAGATTGCAGACAGCTTAAAAGAACAAAGTTTTATATGAAAATGTTTCCTTTAATCACAGTTTGTTACTAAGGTTCTTTGATTCGAATTTGTAACTCTGAGAAAGACATTTATATGACTTAGACATTCATTTATCAATTTCGATGTAGATCATTTATGTTGAAGTCAATTCGTACATCTGCGAGCTTCAACATTATGAGAGGAACAAAAACAAAACTATTGACTTAAAAAGAACAAAAAGAAACTAATTAAAATAGTTAATGCAGATGAACTACTAATGAAAGCGATCCAAATAGAGTTATTTCTTCTATCATCACAGTTTGATCCAAGTACTTTGTTCGTGTATCACTAGTAAACAACGAACCGGTACCATAAAAAAAATAACATAGGTGTGAGATGTTTCTAACCAAACCGCCGACATAATGGACTGGATCCTTGATAAGGAGCAAAATCCACTGTATTTTACACAGTACAGCAGCTGTACAAACTGATACACTGGTCTTCAGTTTTTCTCCGTATAAGACTCAGAGACAAATTTAACGTTGAAAAGATATGCGGCAATCTGAAGACATGATTTGATACACATCATTTCAAAGCATAGGTTGGTTTGATACACTGGTTGTATGTCAAAAAAAAAATTACGGAGGTGAAACCTATCTTGTTAAAACTAATTGCACATCCGCCCAAGCGGTGGACGCGGTGGACCTCTCGACAAACGAGCCTTAAGTAACTAAGTGCTTGCACGTATACATAAAAACGATTGATTTGTATAATTGCACGTAAGACTATTTATTCATTTAAACGGAAACGTATGGAACTGCTTTCATTGTGATCCGTTTAGATGCCAAGTCCTTCTTAAAATAGCAACGGAATAGAAATTGGGCTACTTTGCGTTTTTTTCCTTAGACTTTGTTTGACGCTTTATGTTGGTTTCTTTTTCATTTTTTTTCTTTGCTTTTTTTTTTTTTTTTTGTTTCTTTTCTTTCCTTGTTTTAAATTTTTATTGCTTTCCACTGTGTAATTTGAAACCGGGATTCGAATGATATTTTACCGAAAAATTATTTATGAACTTTACAACAAAATAAACATGAGGGGCAGCAGGAGCAAAAAAAAAAAAAAAAAAAAACATTTACGACCACATGCAAAGTATAGGGCAGCGAAGTATCATGGGATTGTTAGAAATCGCGAGTCAAAATTGACATAATTCTAACTTCAATGTATTAATATTTTTCAAGGGCTGAAATCAGCATCATTTCTAGAACATTCCATTTAAAATCTTTTTCTTTTTTTTAATAAGAGGAGGAACTATATATATATATATATATATATATATATATATATATATATATATATATATATATATATATATATATATATATATATATATATATATATATATATATAAATTTTACGTCACATCAATCAAATTGCTTTTTACTGGTAGAATGCTTTGAGGAGTGCTATTTTTTCTCTCTATGAGATTAGAGATTTTGAATTCTGAGCTATCAACAAATAAAAAAAACGGAGACAATTATATTCTTAATCATATGGCCTGGCTACATAGTGTTCGCAATATTGCCTGAATATGAAAGTGATCGCAATTTTATCCGACCACTTTTGTGTGGCAACAATGTGACCACAATATTTTCTGATCACTCCTTCCTGACTACAATCAATGTGACCACAATATTTTCTGATCACTCCTTCCTGACTACAATATGACCACAATATTGTCTGCTCACTTCTTCCTGGCTACAACGTGACCACAATATTTTTTATCACTTCTTCCTGGCTACAACGTGACCACAATATTGTCTGATCACTTCTTCCTGACTACAATATGACCACAATATTGTCTGATCACTTCTTCCTGACTACAATCAATGTGACCACAGTATTTTCTGATCACTTCTTCCTGACTACAATATGACCACAATATTGTCTGATCACTCCTTCCTGACTACAATCAATGTGACCACAATAATGTCTGATCACTTCTTCCTGGCTACAATGTGACCACAATATTTTTTGATCACTTCTTCCTAGCTACAACGTGATCACAATATTTTTTGATCACTTCTTCCTAGCTACAACATGACCACAATATTGTCTGATCACTTCTTCCTGACTACAATATGACCACAATATTGTCTGATCACTTCTTCCTGGCTACAACATGACCAAAATATTTTTTTATCACTATTCACTTCTTCCTGGCTACAACGTGACCACAATATTGTCTGATCACTTCTTCCTGGCTACAATATGACCACAATATTGTCTGATCACTTCTTCCTGGCTACATTCCTGACTACAATATGACTATAATGCTGTCTGATCACTTCTTCCTGGTTACAACGTGACCACGATATTGTCTGATCCCTTCTTCCTGACTACAATATGAGTATAATGCTGTCTGATCACTTCTTTCTGGCAACAATGTCATCACAATGTTGTCTGATCAGTTCTTCCTGGCAATGATGTGTACACAATGTTGTTTGGTCACTTCTGCCACATTGGCAAACAGCTAACAACCGAGCGTTTATTACCACTCCCCTTATCTAGAATATTTTCCATTTTCTTCAAAATTCTGCAGCGCATACAAAATGAAAAGATATAACTGTACACAAGGGAAAAGAAGTCAAAACCACAAAGTTAAGCGAACTGTAAGGGACAAGTCAGTTAACCTATACATGAGTACGTTCAGATTTTTTATTACTATGCGAGTTATGTTTACAATGGAAATGGCGTGAGAGAAAACCACATTATTTAAGAATAATTCGGAAACTTTTTATTTTTTTTAATCATCATCATCATCATCATCATCATCATCATCATCATAAATATTATTATTATTATTATTATTATTATTATTATTATTATTATTATTATTATTATTATTATTATTATTATTATTATTATTATTATTATCTTAGCCATTTATAATCTGAAATTCAATCCTATGCCAAGTGGAACAGGATACGTTAGAAAAGAAAGAGATATTGCTTTTCCGGCATCAAATTTAAAGAAACAAAAATAAAACAAAAACGTAATTTTCTCCGTGACGTTCAATAACTTTCTTTGGCCAAACGATGATTATGAGTGTTGGACCTTGAAGAAAATTATTTTCCTTCTGTTTGGTTTTCATCTGAAAAAAAATGGCACTGTCTCTCATATCTAAGTGTTTATTATTTGAAATGGTCGCTCATGTTCATAAAATAATGGTTATCAATTCATTGGCGGAAACCAAAAAATAATTCACATATTTGTCGCCAGTTAGCTCTTGTCATGTGGTGTCTTGATACCTCTCTGATTTCTGATAGTCAGGAAATCGTCGATTGATTCTGAAGCTGAATATGGAAAGAGAAAAAAAAGGCTGCTCGAGCCTCACCTGCATAAAGTATGCATAAAGTGAATCATATAATTCATGAATTTAACTATTTTACAAAAATAAAAGAATGCTTTGACTAGTAAAGTAATACATTTCACAACTACGTCTACTTTGAAACCGAAACTAAAATTTGTATAAATAGTTTTATTCATTTTTGTAACTTGGTCTATCAATTAACCTTTTCATGTATGATCACAAACTTGCTTGCGTCAAATAAATTTTTAAAGAATAGAGGAGGTGCTGGGATGTGATAATAAAATTTCTAAGACATCATAAACAAAACCCTTTACACTCCGTGTCTAAAGACAGTATTTGAATTGATTATATCTCTTTTATAATGTTTTTTATTGAATCTTATTCTTTTCCTTTTCCGGCCAAGAAAGATGGGCCCAAATTCATGGCAAACCACATATTATTTTCTTTGTTTTTTTCCATTTTTACTGTAAGCGCAGGTTTTCTGGCTGCGGCACATTTTCTCACAGAAAGCATTAAATTAACAAAATGAAAGCTTTGAATGAAGAAACAGGCACTTGCACGAATTTTCGTAACAGAACGTTATCAAAAACAGGAAAAATGAGAAAGAATGTGCGCGATCAAATATCATTAGTTCTCCTAAGCTAAGATGGAATAAAACTTTAAGCGTAGGCAATATTCCGGTACGTGAAAGGAGCAAGGTTGTAAAGACTTTTACCTCCAAATTGGTTTGTGAAAAAAATAAAACCAACTTTCAATTTCTTTTGCAAATATGTTTGTGTAAAGTGCAAAGATTTAGCGTGTACTTTAGCTTTCATATACTTAGCCAACTAGAGTTCGGAATTAAAAGGGCAATTTGATTACCGCGAGGAGTTTGAGATGATGTGGTTCTAGTCCCGCAAAATTCCTGAGCCAGATGAAACGTGTTTGTAAAGTAGCTTGGGTTGGAATGTTTTGCACACAACTGGAACTATTCCAAATTGCCCAAATTACATGTTGAAATTTCAAGAATTTTCAGGTACATTCTTTTCAACTCTTTCTCTGTTTTCGAGAGAAAAGGAAGAAGAAGGAGGAGGAGGAGGAGGATCAGGAGAGGGGCAGGAGGAGGAGGAGCAGAAGAAGAAGAAGAAGAAGAAGAAGAAGAAGAAGAAGAAGAAGAAGAAGAAGAAGAAGAAGAAGAAGAAGAAGAAGAAGAAGAAGAAGAAGAAGAAGAAGAAGAAGAAGAAGAAGAAGAAGAAGAAGAAGAGGAGGAGGAGGAGGAGGAGCGGGTGGAAGAGAAAGAAATAAGAGAAGTTAAAGGTTTTAGTGAAAAATCAGTCTCATTGGAGGCAGACAGGCAGAGACAGAGAGAAAGAGAAAAAGAGAGAGAAAGAGAAAGAGAGAGAGAGAGAGAGAGAGAGAGAGAGAGAGAGAGAGAGAGAGAGAGAGAGAGAGAGAGAGAGAGAGAGAGAGAGAGAGAGATGGGAGGTGGGAAGGAAGAGGTCGCAGCTTTGCAGATGGATGGGTCAACAGAACTGAAGCCCTCACGGGATTTATTTCAACCTTTAAGGTTGAAAATTGATTATTTTGTCGTTTTTTTTTTTATCTTCCGTTATTTATTATTTTTTGTGTTACTCAAGTTTAATTTAAAGAAAACAAATATTTTTAAGTTCAAAGGTATGAGTAGAGCAGAAATGAAAAATGGAAGATAACGAAAGGAGAGACAACAGGAAGGAAGAGAATCGATAGGGAGCTAGAAAAAAGAAGAAAAGTCGAGAAAGCGAGTGAGAGAGGGAGAGAAAGAGAGAGAGAGAGAGAGAGAGAGAGAGAGAGAGACAGACAGACAGACAGACAGACAGACAGACAGACAGACAGACAACCAGACAGACTAACAGTTAGACAGACAGAGACAGAGAGAGGGACAGAGATAGAGAGACAGAGAGAGACACACAGAGGGAGAGAGGGAGACAGAGAGAGAGAGAGACAGAGAGGGACAGAGAGACAGAGGGAGAGAGAGACAGAGAGAGAGAGACAGAGAGAGAGAGAGAGAGGGAGACAGACAGAGAGAGACAGAGAGGGACAGAGAGAGAGAGACAGAGAGAGAGAGAGAGGGAGACAGAGACAGAGAGAGAGGGAGAGACAGAGAGAGAGAGAGAGAGAGAGAGAGAGAGAGAGAGAGAGAGAGAGAGAGAGAGAGGGAGAGATCTACCAACTGTCAAAGGCAGGGACAAGAAACGTTCAATGAATTTCAATTTTATTTCTCTTCTATAAAATATTTTATTTTAAGTTGTACACTTTCGCAATGATTTAATCGAATTGCTTTTGGTTCAGTAAGTCTACTCATTGCTTTTTGCTTCTAAGAAGTTTCATGAAATAAGAAACGGCATGACATATGCTCATTTTATTAAATAAATGTCATTTTTTAAATATCAAACTTGCTATCATGAAGGTTTTCATTCTTGGGAATCAGAATCGAACATATTCTTTCATGCTAAAATTGACAAAGACAGGATCGTTATGTTGGCTTCACTTGTCAAAAAACTAAGTATTGTTTGTGGTATGGAGAAAAGTATTTTGGAATTTATAGAGGACGGGAGAAGTTGCCGATAGAAGCATCTCTGAGTTCTTCCAGTCAGATGAAACTTCTCGGAGATACATCTCACGTGCGGGAGGAGAATGGCCTCAAAGATGAAACACATCACTCTCTTTCATTGCCACATTGAAGAAGTTGTCTAATGAGTGCGAAATCTTGTGACAAAGGAGACTTACAAAGGAAATCAAGTGACAAGAACGGTTAGATAAGAGGGAAGGACGGCAAGATACTTGGGCGAAAAAGGAGGATGAAGATATGAGAGAGAAAGAGGAGAGAGAGACAGAGAGAGAGAGAGAGAGAGAGAGAGAGAGAGACTAGGAGTAGGGAGCGGGGAAGAGTGGAAGGAAAAGGCAAGAGAAGTTATTGTGAGGAGGGTGTTTCTTAAATAATATACCGGTAACTGATTGTGGTGAAAAAAACCTCTATATTTCCTTATCATACGCTGTAATTCGATGAATTTTATCTAAAAAGACAGGAAAAACCCACATGATTAAAGACATTGTTAATTAAACTTTATGGATTTTTGCTTGAAAATGCTCTGTAAGCTAATCTCAGAGCAAAGTGTGGCATGTGCTGTTTTCTCACATCCCTTATGATTTGCCTAGCTGTAATTTGCTGCAGGTTGGATAGCGGATTAAACACACTGCGTAATACAAATAATAATACTATGATATAAGTTTTGAACAAACTTTTGAGTTTCATGATAAACGTTATCATCAAAACCTCTATCTTATTCATCTTCTCGTGATTAAGTATCGATAATGAGAGATTCTCTCCACATTCTAAATATTGAATGTCTTTATCTTTCTTATCAACGCAGTAATCATGACAAATAAAATCATCATAGTTATTATCCACCTCAAATTCGAAAACAAGTTACGACGTGCATAGGTTGCCTCTGAAAGCAATGGAACAAATTAATAAAGCAAAGAAGGAGAGCTTGCACTTGGTTGTAAAGCTGCTTTTTTTTTTTTCATTTTCTTTTTGTTACGGCTTTTGACCACTGCACTTACGAGTACAATCAGGGAGATGACTGGTGAGTAATGATGAGGATACATGAGCACTGCTATCATAAATCTCGATGACATTTTATCATCCTTATCGTTTTCCCTCGTCCATTCGGCTTTAACGACACAATATTATTTTCAAGTCCTGAGATTGTCCTATTGAGTTCCGTAACAGACGTGTGTCTCTTTCTTTTTGGGTTATTGAAGAGGACTCGAGGCCTCCTCTTCAAAACTGGATTCAATTTTAGGGAGGGAGAGGGAAAAAAATGCGCAGCGTGAACGGTTCTAAGCGTGTTGAAGCTGAAGATGGGAGAAAATACCTCATTGTGTATTCATAACCTGCCCACTCATCGTATCCGTTGTATGCACCGCCTTGCGAGTACTCAGTTATCTTTTTGTCTTCACTGGCCGCGATAGAGACTTTCCACAAAGGACTAAACATATATAGAAGTGCCGTTTACATCCAAGCTTGAAGAATGTCGTTTGTATTGATAATACGGGCGTGATGTTACGTCACCCAAATACATTATAAACAGCAATAATTGTTTAACTTCATCTTGCTCTTATTGTTCTCGTCTTTTGGAAATTTGTAGTAAACTTGAAATCAGACAACGTGGAAATTTTTAACAAAAAAAAAAGAGAGCCAATAAAGGCAAGAGTGAATCGTATTGCCATTGAGTCGTATTCCAAAAATATGTTTCAATAGTGTCACTTCCCCTGGTACCCCAAAAATGATTTTAGAAAAAAAAGCCGACTCCTATCAAGCCAAGAGTAAGGCTGTTTGAGTGAGATCCCACTTCAATTGTAGACGGTTTATGCTAGAGTTCTATCTCGAAAACATCTTTAACTCAGATCAACGCAACTTCAACTCAGCCATCTGGTATTCCATCCTCCACCCGTAAAAAAAAAATTTCCTAAGATCCCTAATCCCATGTGTAATGAGAACTTTTTTAAAGAAAAAACTTCTAAAACTTCTCGGAAAGATAAAAGAGGAGTTGATGCCAAGGTTCCCTCTGATTTTCTTGTTCGTGTACAAAGTAAAAATTCAAACGATTGAAATTGAATGAACATAACGTAGAATTAATATAAAAAGAGAGGAGAAGTGTGTGTAGCTAGGAGGGGGGGGGGGGGGAGAACAGTCTCACATACACACAAAAGATAAAACAGAAGAACCTGTGCAAGAGCGAAAGGGTTTCCAGAGAAATAAAACTGATAAAAGTAAGGAATTAGATAACTTCTTTATGGTACAGAAACTGTCTAAAACTTAGAAATTTAAGTCTAAGAAAATACACCACATAATTGTATAATAATATAAGCAAAAAATGTTTAATACTTTATAGACTTAAATGTATGGTATTATTTGATTTTTTAATCAACATTTTTTTTTTAATACGGATAATTTCGATTGTATTTAGATACAAACATATAAAGTTATTGACAATTTTGGAAGAGTTTCTAAAGTTTCCTTTATATTAGCCGCTCAGTAAAAAAAAAAAATATACACGCAACATAATCTTCTTATTCTGAAATTTAAGAGATTTAACCCTATCAGTACATCATGTCTTACTATCTCATCCATACATCGGGGGTTAATTTTGTGATCCCACACTTTAAATAGGCAAGAGAAACAGTATAAAACAAATTACATCCTTAGTTGAAATGGTCGATATCAGGGTTTTAGTATTCACTCAGTTATACTTGCTGCTCCCTAACCACTATTTGGCTGACGATTTGATTCCTTGAGACAATTAAAATGTTTCTTTATTATTCGATTCTTGTCCGGCAGCAGTGATATCTAGCCCCATTGCTTCTTTCAGATTAATGACCAATGGTTAGTATAGTTTCAATCTACTTCCTATAAATAATACATTACCATTTGCCAAAATGAATTTTTGTGGAGTACTGATAAGTTCAGCAGGATATTCGAGTTTTAAGTCATTTTAAACAAATAAAAACGACCCCTGGAATAACAAAGTCATCCCTTATGTACGGATAGGGTTAAGTATAAGAAACAAAATTACTTTTAGGAGTCTTTTATACCAGTTCTTACGGTGCTTTTCAGTTAATTTTAAAAACATACCTACTTTTTAGTGTTATATGAAAAAAATATAATTTAAAAATCTATCTTATAACGTAATAATGTATTTACAAAAAGAAATTTCCATTTACTTTCAATGGAAACGCGTAGCTTTGGTTTTAGATTAATTCAGATCATGATAGAATAAGGGCAGGTGAGTCGGGGCTATGACATTGTTAGTTCGTACAAATTTCAGTTGACGATTTTAAATATGTTGGTTACATTACTTATGAAGATTCACATACAATTTTGTCCTGAATGACTTCATATGGTCTGCAGGCCATAAAATTTACACAAACCAAAAAAAAAAAAAAAAAAGGACGGAAGCTGCCCTTACCTGAAACGTCGTTTCCGACTTGTCCAGCAAGACTTTAGCATCAATACTGAGTCCTCAGCCAACAACGCTATGTGTAGAAAGTTAATGTGTTTGCTTCTGTCATAGGACCAATCGGTCTAGAGCAGAGTGTCCATTGAAGATCAGCCACTGGTGAAGCGTTTCAACCAGTGAGAATCAAGTCCAGTGGTGAAGCGTTTCAACCAGTGAGAATCAAGTCCAGTGGTGAAGCGAGACCTAACTTAACAGGGCAGTAAGCTTGCGTTCTCGGCGGTGCGTGTCTAACTTTTCGCAAAATCGAGGTGATTTAAAAATTTTTGTTTCGACATCATTTTTCAGGTCATAATCAAAAGACTAAAAAAAACTTAAGTAATAGTGATACATCTATTTAAAATTAAATAATACTCCAACCTGGACCAAAAAAGACATTTTTTAAATGAAACAAAAATTTTAAACAAAAATGCTGATTTACGCGACTCTGATCCTATCAAATTACCTTGAAGTAACGTTCTAGAGGCTTAGCGGACAGGAGCATTAAGTGGCACCAGGGATGGAGACTTGACCAATTACCACACTTAGAATGGAATACTGAATTAGCCAGAGTTTCCTTCAAATTAACTCATTATGTCGGCTTAATCTAACAAAAAGCCAAACCTTGTAACTAAACAGGATCCAGCAATCTGAACAACTGCGGATGAACACGGACCATGAATTCACATCCTATTAAGCGGAATTCTGAAATCAGAGATTGAATGCAGTAAAAAAAAACTGCTAAATTTCTGAAAAAAACTAACCTTATATGCCATATCAGCATCGTAACTAAAAATATCAATTATTATTTTCTTGCAATACCATCCACACAATGCACGAAACGCAGTCTTGGTTGGTAATAGAAAAATAGTTTTAATGCGATTCATTAGAGAATAAGTGTAAAGATTATAATTAATCTCGAGCTGACTATCGGCTTAAGCATCAAAAACTCACAACACAGTTTCAGAAATCATAACTTGAACTATAGGCGGCTCGAAAATAGAATTAGTTGTAGGCAGAATCAAGGCTTGTTCTTCAACGTGTCCTTAGAAACAGAATAATTCAAATTTAAATTTTTTTCTTGGAGCCTGAATTCCACCGCGTTATTAACTTATGAGAAAATATGAGAAAATAAAGCAATTTCAAGTAACAATTGAGCCACATTCACTTGCGTCGTTTCATTTCTTGCATAAGCCTTCGAAGTTATGATCTAAATGCCCTAACAATGATTAAGCTTTCCCATAGCCTTCCTAATCAAAGCCCATCGCTAAGGGACCAATTAGACTTACCACAAATCACCTCGCCCAACGAAGCAGTGAAACAACATGCCAACACCACAACAAGCGCGCATACTGTCGAGGCACTGAATAACAAGTTTTAAAAAGAATTATGTAAAAAGCGGATTTCAGCAGTAGACAAGCTCTAGCTCCTCACACGGATACGGCGTCCCAGGTGTTTTGAAGCATGCTGGAGATCATCTGAGGTATGTATTAATAGATCGAAACCTAGTCCGCATTTTCGCTGTGAGTGAGAAAAAGCAGCCATTCCCCGTGGTTTTCTAGTCGTGCCAAGCTCCATTCTCAAATCTAAATCTGGATTCTCCCAGCCGGGAGCTGTGAGTTGAGCAGACTAAGGGAGATAAGCAGACTCGCTCTCGAACTGCTCCTCGGATCAAGGTAAGCCTCTGCGCATTCTGCTTCATCTCAAAGGCAAAGACCTGGTCCCGCCCACTCCTCGTTGTAACAGAGCAGAGAAGAAAAGAAGACAACTTCGCTGTTTTTCATATTTATTTCTATACACAATCTCCTCTTCTTCCCGCTAATGAATCTTTTCAATCAACATCTCTCTCTCTCTCTCTCTCTCTCTCTCTCTCTCTCTCTCTCTCTCTCTCTCTCTCTCTCTCTCTCTCTCTCTCTCTCTCTCTCTCTCTCTCTCTCTCTCTCTCTCTCTCTCTCTCTCTCTCTCTCTCTCACTTTTTTCTCTATTTCAATCATCAATTTCTCACTAATTTTATCCCTCTCTCAAACTATCAATCTTTCTCTCATCCTTTTGCTTCCTCCATTCTCTTTTTTTTCTGTCTTTATCTCTCTGTCTACCCACCCAACTATCTCTCACTCTCTCCGCGTGATACACAGCCATATCTATTTTCAGCTCATTTCTCGATTCAGCAACATGTATAGAAATGACCTGCCTTGCTGAGGAAATACCGAATAATGATGCTATTTTCCTTGCTTGTCAAGAACCGCTGATCTAGCTATGAGGTCTGTGCTTCACCAATAGCCAACAAGAGGAAGGCAGGGACTGGGCACTCGAATACATGTCGCTCGGGGCTACTCACAGAGAAGAGTCCAATAGTTAATTTACCAATTCACAGATACTTAGGCAAAGTTATAAGTCTATATGAAAAAGCACTTATGTTATCTAGAGCCGCAGGTCTTAACGTAATGGAAAACAGGACGACACATAGGAAAGACATATATAAGAAACATGCCTAGAAATAATAGATAAAAAGAACATGCCGGCAAAATCTGGAAAACATTAACACATACACATACAAAAAAAAATCTCCGAGAGAGCAAAAAAAGAGAAAAAAGAAAACTCATATTATCACAGGCTATTACCACTTACACCTGGAGTCATACTGAATTAAAAATACATGCACATAAATTTCGGCTAATTTTGTTCTCGAATAATCTTCAATTTCGTTTCAAGCACAAAAGACAGTAAAATCAAGATTGGCTTATCTCAGTACCTGCATTCCTACAAAGAAATTAATGCATAGACGGTAGGCAAGCATAATGGCGTGAAGAAATGGGCTGTTGATGCAAGATCGATAACACTCTGAGAGATGTGGGGGACTGTTTCAGTTTTGAGGAAATAGATATCGTCTTTGAATAGCATTATGTTCTTTCATTTACTTTATATTTCCGCGCCATGAGATGTGAAGTTTTATAAGCTAAATTTTAAAAAACAAAAAAAAAGGGGAGAGAAATCAGGTAGATTGGAAAGTAAGCGGAGAGAAACAGTGAGGCAGACAACCAAATGGGAAAGAGAAAAGCAGAAAGAGGGTTGCACGTTAAATGTGTTGAGAGCTAGAGAGAGATAAGATAGAAACTCATAAAATATAAAATACGCCGAGAATAGCGAAGACCCTCAGCGGTATTATTGGAGAGGGAAAGTTGCCTGGCTCTTAGGCTAAGAGGTTGGAGAAAAAAAGTAAAGCAATGACAACAAAAATGAAGATATAGAGTTGATATAGAGACAGATAGGCACAGAGACATATATGATTGCGTAGAAAGAAACAGGGGAAAAAACAGGGAGTGAGAGAGAGAGAGAGAGAGAGAAATGTAGAGATGTAAAACTAAGAAGGAAAAGGGTGACAAAAAGTAGGAAAGCCAGAGACTATGTTTGTTGGACGAGAGGCGGAAAAATAAACCATAGTAAAACATCTCCTTCGAGCCAAAATTGATGGCAATGTTTAGTATAAGAATGTGCATTGAACAAGAAATGTTTGTCAGGCGGGTGTAGTTGGACAAGACCGGGCGTACAAAATGGAGCTTTTCTTTTGGAAAAAAAATGCAATTAATTTTTAACCATACATAAAAGTTGTATATTATTTTATTTAAAAAAAAACTACAACCAGTATAATTCATATTACCTGACTGAATATGCCTTTTCTCTATCTTTCTCTCTGTTGTGTTTGGCTCTTTTGTTTTATTTGTTTGGGTTGTGTGTCGTCCTTTGTGTGTTTTTTTTCTCCTGAGGTTCGAAATCGGAGAAAAAAAATTACTTTCAAGCAGCCAATTTCAGAATATTCTAAAGAAATATTGGCAACAAAGAGAGGACGAGAGAGAAAGAGAGGTGGTAACCAATTACGGTCCAAATAGGCTATTGCATGAAAGCGCTCCCAGTTCCAACAGGAACTAGTTATTGAAATCTTGTGCGCTTTGATTGCGGGTCCTATAGCCCCGTTTGCCTAACAGTCTGTCTGTTAGGGTGTCTATACATTGTCTTTCTTTGACTCTGTGTCCCTGTATTTGTGTGAGTGTAGGCGACAGTGTCTCTTGTGTCTTTCTATCCTGTCCATAATCGACCATTATCCCTATATCTTTATTCTGCTCTCTCTCTCTCTCTCTCTCTCTCTCTCTCTCTCTCTCTCTCTCTCTCTCTCTCTCTCTCTCCCGCTCTCTGTCTATCTATCTATTAATCTATTGCCCGTTGTTTATTCAAATCTAACCATTCCTTTTGTGTCTACTTAACTACAAGTGTTTATAACTTTTATCCATCACTCTGTCTTTACCCCTCTCTTTTTATGTGTCAAGATCTCTCCGCCCTCACCCATCATTTATTTGATGGGTCGAATTCCTTTTTGATTTCTCCATCGCTCTCTAATTCTCCCGGTTTGTACTTTTGCGTGCGTATTCCATTTTATATTATCCTCAGCAGATGATTGGATTATCGTTTATGCCTTTGTGTCAGGTTCTCCTGTCTGTCTCATTGTCTCTCTATTGCTTCATGACTATTTGTTTGGCTCTTAATTTATCTGTCAGTCTGCCTGCATGTATTCTAGTGTGATACTGTGATTGAATTTAGCTGCCTTTCTCTATCCTTCTCTCTCTCTCTCTCTCTCTCTCTCTCTCTCTCTCTCTCTCTCTCTCTCTCTCTCTCTCTCTCTCTCTCTCTCTCTCTATATATATATATATATATATATATATATATATATATATATATCCATCTATTTATCTATTGCCCGCTGTTTATCTAAATCTACTCATCTCGTATTCCGTTTATGTCTACCGGTACCTAACTACGTGTGTTTATAATTTTTATCCATCACTCTGTCTTTCCCCCTCTCTTTTTATGTGCCATGATCTTCCCGCCATTACACATCATTTACTTGATTGGTCGAATTCCTTTTTGATATCTCCACCGCTCTCTAATTCTCCCTGTTTGTCCTTTTGCGGGCGTATTCCATTTTACATTATGCTTAGCAGATAATTGGATTATCGTTTATGCCTTGGTGTCAGGTCTACAGTCTGTCTCATTGTCTCTCTATTATTTCATGACCGTCTGTCTGGCTCTTTACTTATCAGTCAGTCTGTCTGCATGCATTCTAGTCTGACTGAATCTAGCTCTCTCTCTCTCTCTCTCTCTCTCTCTCTCTCTCTCTCTCTCTCTCTCTCTCTCTCTCTCTCTCTCTCTCTCCCTCTCTCCTTTTGTCGTTATCTATAATATAATTGTCTTATCTCGTGCTGCTTTCTCTCATTTTAATTATTTACCTCTCTAACACCCTTTATTAATCCATACAACCCATCTCATTTAGTTCTTATTAGATGCATACCTTATCTCTATACCAGCCGTATCTATCTCTTTATCAGTTCTATTTGTCCAGCTTACAGTTACTATTACTCTTCCCTCTCTCGCATAAGCTGCTCTGATCGCGAAGGGCATCAGTTTCAGAGGCAAAGAACCGTCATTTGAACCCAATTACCCTAAATCAGCTCCTCCTAATAAGAAGCTTACTCACTACTCAGTGGTGAAGGTCGGAATAGAAGAGCAATACGAACAGGATTTATGTCAATTTAACAAAACGCAGGTACGTGGCCACTTCGAAGACTCAGACCAGTACCATCTGTCTAGGACAGATGGTAGTGACTCAGGCACAAACAATATCTTTGCGAGAGTGTGCAGGATTTACAATAAGGAGGTCCAGAGTTCGAATCTCGACTGGGACATCATTCTGTTGGTAAAGTCGGGATTCATCTCACCCGTTCCATCTTTGCCGCGACTCCGCCATCTCTGCATAAAAAAACTGTTAACCAATTTAACCATAGAAGATGAGGATTTGCCAGGCCGTACACTAAAAAGGACCTTAGAAACTTTCAACCGTGGATTCGTAGTTGATAATGGCGTTTGTAGTTAACTGGTTCGAGCCTCGAGCTTGAGATCAGGAGATACCTGGTTCTAATCGTGAAAGAAAAAAAAATAGCCTTGCAGTTGTGTAATAAGAAAGGAACTTTACACCAGTTCTTCACAAATTGTTTTCCTCACTTTCCTAAGGTGAGAATGGACGCCAAGCTCATGCTTGAAGTAACAGCGCCTTGCATATGGCATGACCAATAAATCTTTATTATGAGAAAAAGAATAAGTCCATGTTTTTAATGAACCATTGGGTAAGTAAAGAGATTCATATTTTGTGTAGTGGGCGGTTTGCTTTGGGACAATATTGTAATAAGAATGCGCCTCTGATGCTATAAATTTAGTCTAAAAAATGCGTTGGTTTGAGGGTCAAATTGAAGCATTACTGATGCTAAATAAAGAAAGGAAAGCATGCAAAGCATACCATGGTAGAAAATAGGCACTGTTAGAACCATTTCTGAATATTAGCCTTAAGAAGTGAACGATAGTCTGGCAAAAGGCTATTATAATAGTTGAATGGTAAGGTATATATATATATATATATACACACACACACACAAACTACTGAGTATTACTGTTTACTTGTCTGAGGCTGAGAATTAAGTAAACAATTATAACAAAGTTAAAAACAATGTCAATGATAATGGCAGTAATAATTACAAAACTGCCATTGCTACTACTATAACTACTACTACTACTACTACTACTACTACTACTACTACTACTACTACTACTACTACTACTACTACCACTACCACTACCACTACCACAACCACTACCACTACCACTACCACTACTACTACTACTACTACTACTACTACTACTACTACTACTACTACTACTACTACTACTACTACTACTACCCATCCTCCCCAAAAACAAATCTCTCGCATATACACACAGACACGCTGAATTTACCAAGATCATGCGTTGTAATTTTGTATTTCGAGAAAGAACAGAGGATCAACATAAAACGCAACGAAATGAACAACTCTTATTGATTTTTTCGAGGTATTTCAAATAAAATAGGCTGGGTTGCGAGAAAATTGCCTCAAAAAAGGTTTAATCAGAGCCACTTTGAAAATATGAAGTAATGGCCACTAGAACTATTCGAAAAGGATTTAATAAAAAAAAAATGCCTTATGAACTTAAGCGGGTGGACACAGGAGGGAAAGAGAGAAATGTATGATGAATAAAGGGAGAGAGAGAGAGAGAGAGAGAGAGAGAGAGAGAGAGAGAGAGAGAGTGAGAGGGAGACAGAAGGAGAATGAGAGAGAGGCAGAAAGACATAGAGATAGTGAGTGAGAGAGAGAGAGAGAGAGAGAGAGGGGGGGGGGAGGGAGACAGAAGGAGAATGAGAGAGAGAGAAAGAGATAGTGAGAGAGAGAGAGAGAGAGAGAGAGGCGGGAGTTAGGTAAGAAAGAGGTGCAGAGGAAAAAAACAACTGCTGGGATAACCGGCTGATTTGTACAATAACCCACATTTTAAAAGAATAATGACAAAATGTTAAAACGTTTCGAAACTCCCAGACAGGCGGCCGGGATTTAGTGCTGAGCTATTAAAGCTCTATAACAACGTAATCGTTATCAAGGATCCAGTGTGATGAATCTAGCATGGAAACATGCATTGTTTTGCAAATTCAATGTCCATATGAAATGATAAATCAAATCGGTGTAAAGGTATCCACTGTTGAATTAGAGCTTTTCAGATCGACAGTGTGTCAGAGTGTGTGTGTGTGTGAGAGAGAGAGAGACAGAGACACAGAGAGACAGACAGACAGACAGAGACAGAGAGAGAGATAGACAGACAGAGAGGGAGGAGGAAAGAGAGTGAAATAAATGCTTTCCTCCAAAAAAAAAAAAAAAAAAAGAGAGAGAGAGAGAGAGAGAGAGAGAGAGAGAGAGAGAGAGACAGAGACAGAGACAGAGAGACAGAGACAGAGACAGAGAGAGACAGAGAGAAAGGGACGCGGAGTACAATTTGGTAGGACTAAAAGATATAAGAAACTAATGGGAACAGGCCCACAGCTTGATAACTCTGGGACATGGGAAAAGAAACAACACACCTGATGATTGAACAATATACGTTTCACTTAAATTATGGCTGCATCAGAAACTGAGAACAGAAAGTGACGCCCACAGGTTTAACACAGAATAGAGAAAGCTGGGCTCAGCATGGTGTTTGGTTGGGGAGAAGCAGCCAGTTTCACAATTCAGTGCATTGACCAGGGATGATGATGGCCAAGATAGGGAGTAAGATAAGACTGACGTGTGTGTTTAGTGGAAGATATTCGAGCTTTATTTATTCTAAGTCTGATATAAGTTTAGGAAGCTAAATCAAAACGATAATGTTTAAATCAATTATTGGTATTAACACTGCGTACAGCCTCCTTCGGGACAGGGGGAATAAGCCATCTGTGTGGTAAGGTACCAGGAGTTTGTGAGCTTTGATTGAATTTTTACCGCCTTGCATTACTGAGGTAAAAGCTGTTATGAATCGGTGTAGAGATCATAACCGACAGAACAAATAGTAGAAGCATTAAAAAGCATGCTAAAAAAATTCTGCGTCCACGTAAACCCTCATATATATATATATATATATGAATAACAACAACACAAGATCGGAACGGCAACCGAACACACCTCAGTCATATCCGAAGAGAGCGAAGCGACAACTTTGTCCTCCGCTTGGATCACCAGAGTCGTATGAAGAGAAGTTAAGGTAAGACCTCGTATATCTATCTATCTATCTATCTATCTATCTGTCTGTCTATCTATAAATATATATTTTTTTCCCTTTTTCTTTACGATGAGAATGTGGAGAGGCTTATGTGGTTGGTTTTTAAGAATAACCTTGGAATGAGTTAAGTAACATAATTATGATAATGATTGAAATGATGATCTTGGTAATATTAATAGTAAAGTACTAATTATTTCATCCATTTTTTTTATACTTCCGTTGGTAGATTGATTTATTTTCGATTTTTCTTTTATGCTTTTTCTTTCTTATTCCTCTTCCGTTTTCTTTTTGTCTACAATTTCGAGGGCTGTGATTTTGGAATCCTTCTCTTTTTGCGGTGTGACTCGGAGCAGAGTCACATGTTACAATGCTTATAGAGTCATTTTTGCTTTGTTTGTGCGAATGCCCTATGCTCATTCCCTTTTAATTTTTTCTTATGTAATGTCTATTCTTGTTTTTCTCTTTTTCTTTTTAATGTCATGTTTCACTTTCAGCTAAGCCATTAGAACTCAGTGAGTCATATTTGGCATTGATTCGCTTTCAGACATTGCTATTTTTTTCTCATTTTTTTTCTTTTCCCTTTCATATTCTCTAATCCAAGGCTGAAGGGGAAAAAGATAAAACGATTTAGAAGTGTCGTTATGGAACTTTAGTGGAATTTGAAATTTATACCAATGCTCACTTCATCAACTGTCCCTTTCATAAGATAGTTAAGTAACAACAGCATTCCAGGGGAACAGAAAATTTAACAAAAATTATTGCGGGTTATTGCAAAATAAATATTTCAACTCCCCAGACATTGAAAGAAATTTATCAAGATTCTACACACAAATGATTCAAGCAAATTCTTCAGAACAAAAGTTTACTCACATACTAAATCCTCTCTTTTTCTATATCCATGAAGTGCGGGTGTGCTGACAAACATGCATGTCCATGTTCCTTTGAAATCGACATTAGATACGTCAGTTTAATGCTGGAAAGATGGTGTGTTTGCACAAAGCAAAGACACCAAGTCCGTTGAACTGTACCTGAAATACACATAGTTTCTCCTGAAAACAGTTTTTTCACACTGCAACTCGAACCGATGTTTTCAAGTTTCTTCTAACGCTCGTCACATATCAAGATCTGTCAACCTTACAGATCTAATCGTGAGTTCAGTATCAGTAAGTCACGCTTCCCAGACATGCTTTTTTGTCAAAAGTGAGACGACATTTAATGGTGCATAAGTTAAGATCCTGTTAGCTAGACATTAGAAATTGTATTCAAGTTAGAGCTGGGCCTTGTCTACACTAGATCTAGAAACAAGACAATTTAGTTCAACATCTAAATTATCTATTGTCAGCTCCCAAAACGGAAAGGTGGCTCAAGGTTGGAATGCTTATTATGTCTTATTCATTTGTAGCCTATGCTGAGTAAAATTGAGAAATTGACCTAGATCTAGATCTATGTGTAGAAATGTCTTGGTAGTTTTCTGGTGGTTTCATGATAATCATACTCTGAAGCATAAGATATTCTAAAGAGAAAAGGGTAAATTTCGGCATTACTCCATAGGCTACCTATAGGTCCATATTCGTAATGTTTGTTATTGTTTACATTCTTATCACAGCTGATCATGACAGAGGAAATAATGTTGGACTGGATTAAGATCAATGTACACCAATCTTCAAATTTAAGAGATCTATCTATATTTTTTTTTAATGGAAGCTGTAAAAATGATATTGAAGGTTGCAGCATGTATCCTGACATTTATTCTGTAAAATATAAATTAGGTATAATTTTGAGAATATTATTATTAATTTCTCAAAGGGGATTTGACGTTTGACCCGGACGTTTTTATCCATATTTGAACCAATATGTCTGCGCCCTACGTAACGGTGTAAGGTTAAATGGTCTTGATTATTTAACATAGCAAGCGAACAGAAACTGCGATTCTTCAGGATTTCGTTGCATTGCCATAAAATTTTTTTCTCGCTTGAGGTGTCTTACACTCACCACATTTTTATGAGTACTTACTTCAAAGACATCACTTTAAAAGCCAATGCAAGACGGGTGTACAGGTAAAAAAAATACCATCTAACCTAGAGCCTAGTTAAGACTTAAAGCTAAAGTAGATTTAGGCTAGCTCCAGTGCATAGCTCATCACCTCAGCCAGGAGTCATGTAAGTGAAAATGTATTTTAATTATACATGTACGCAAGGTCTAAGATGTTTTAGATTCAGATAGAAAGTATGGGAATTTAGAATCCTGCCTTGATTAGTATGACAGTTAAATTCTGAAGAGATTACAAACTAGATATAAAGAAAATCTAGAAGTAGTAGATCTAGATCTAGTAATGAACTGAACTTTCATGACTTGAGCTTGTAAGGCCTTCAGTGATCATAGATTCACTAGTACAAACGGTCAAGCAGAAAGACATATTGAGTACTTGATGTAGTTACTGGTGAAATAAAGTGAGCTGTAAGAAAAAAATTGTGTACTGCATACAAGGGCTAGAGAGTCCGCACCATTGTATACCTTATACCAACCTGAGTGGTCTCTTGGATTCTCACCATACATGCAAGTACTATGACAATAGCTTCTCTCCACTGAAGCCTAGGCTGGGTTTCCATTCTGCCAATAAGAATTAAGATCATGTTATGGTTTTTTTTGTTCTTTCTTTGAACTTCAGTTTGTTTTCAGGATTATTCATTTTCCCCAGTTTTATGATAAAAACTTTTGGTATTTTAATAGTTGTTTCCTGTTTATAACCTACTTTTTTGTCACAATCCAATCTAAAAACATGTCTATCTGTATTTGAATTACTAAGTTTTATATATATATATTTTGCCTGATTGTCAAAAAAAGTTCATAAGTATCTTTACATCTACTGCAAACTAAATGCTTCAGACTTACTTGTCAGTATCGTTTTCTGCATTATTTTGTCCATTATTTCATCTTTTTTTTCATAATGATTATATAAATGTGAAATATAAAGATTGTTCATGCCATCTATTGTGTAGCATAAATTACTTTTGAAATCAACTACTCATGCAATCTATCCAAAAACTCTTTACTGCCACTAAATAGGATGCATATAAAAAAAAAAAAGATAAAAAGAAGAATATAGCTACATTAATCATTCTTTGCTTTGAAGTAACCAGTACAGCCTTGTTGTTGAAAGGAACTTTGTTCTAGTTAATAGGCAGAAGCCCGCCAACCTGATTCAGTTAATTAGAGAGAGACACAGACAGAGAAAATAAATAGTTTTCAAAATAGACTGACGATTACAAATGAATGTGAGGGAAAATTTTGATTTGTTGATTTTTATTCTTGTCCTTAGCATGGAATGATTTTAAAATACATGTGCTCATAAAATTAAATGTAACAGATTGGTGATACTTATGATTTGTACTGTTTAGAAGTAAAAAAAAAAATGAATATATTTTATAGTTGTGATAGGTTATTCATGTACTTTACACTCTAGTCTGCGCAATAAATATTGAATCTTACATTTGGAAATGGAATGAGGGGAGAAGGTCCTGATGTTTTAAACATTAAGCAGTCATTTTGAGGAACATAATCCTTCCATTTGGAAGCTTCTGGCATGAATAATATACATAGGTAGAAAATCATTCCTCAATATAATTATTGTCAACATTTTCTATTGTCAGTCTTTCTAACAGTGCACCTTGAAATCACAGTTGTGTGACACTGCACAGTAAGAGTAAACAAGAATGGATAGAAATTTTTACGAAGCAACTTCAAAAGCAAAGAGTTGTTAATATATTGGTCAACTGTCTCTATCTTGCAATAATTGACTAGGTTTGGAGAGGGGTGCTTTCTGTTTTATGCTCTTGTGCGCCCTTTAGTCACATTCTAACTCTAAGTACATGTACCTCCTATTCATTTATGAAAAAGCTACTTTGATGTAGCAGTTCATAGTAATATGAATATATGGTTTTTGTAATCTGTATAGGTGATTAATGATTTGTGTTCCCAAAATTATTAATAACTTTACAGCTTTTCTGTATTCTTGGCCTAAATACTTACATTATAGAGTCATTCAGTCATAAATATTTATGGTTATATTACTTTAAGATTTATCTAGTCTAGTGGACAAAAAATATTGTTTTTTGGTTTTTGACACACCTAGGATGGTTCATAACCATTATGGTATCTGGAGGGAATGTTTGATTAGGTTACTTGAGATCATCAAACAACAGCCTAATGAATTCTGATGAGATCTCATTATGGTATATGAGAATCAGTGACTGATATAAGAAGAATTAGATTCAACATCATCTACACATGATACTAGTGGTTAGTGACCTGGATCACCTATTTCTAAACATTTTTTTAAAATATGTTGTTTGAAATATTCTGACGTAAATTTTAAATGAAAATTTAAGATTTATCACTGGATGATAAAGATAGGTAAGTGATAAAGACACTGATTAAAAAAAATAGAGGCATCAATGTCTTTTTGTTTATTTTTAAATGGTTTCAAAGGATAATGAAGTTTGTTAGCAATCAAGAATTTTTTTTCCTTTTTATTTTTGTCTTGAAAACACACACACACACACACACACACACACATATCTCAAACAATGTCTGGTGATACACTAGAAGTCTACTGGTAATAACTGTTTAGATTGTCTGTACTAATGAAAATGTTGAAGTTTGCACAGAAATCTTGAGCATGTTTTGGGTTTTTGTTTTGCTTTTGTTTTTTCTTGGGGGGGAACTGCTTTTTACAATGAGCCATTACATGAAGAATTTTTTTAATGTTTATCTTTGGCTAAATCATGTAATCTTTTAAACAATCCTAAATCGGTTGAAAAATAATTGCATGAAAATTTGTCCTGTTTTATTATCATTGTTCATCTTTTTCATAACTCAAGTGCATAAGTATTTCTTCCTGAACTCTCTCAGCCTGCACACTAATTCTGCACTTTGTGAGCTTAGTGATCTTTTGTCCAAAATTTCAAATTAACCATTTTCACTTTTCAGTATGTTTTGTTTGAATATTGAATGAAGGGTTTGAAATTTAATAAATTCTGTTCATTAAAGTCTTTGTAGAAAAACTTCAAATCAGGTTGCTTTAATTTCTGTACCATTTGATGTAGAGACCTCATCTTCATATAAATTTATCATATATTCCCCAGCTGCGAGGATACTATTAACAGTTGTTACATAAATCTTGTCAGATAACCCTTTAGTATTTTCCAAAATGTTTTCTGCCTCTGCAACGTTTGGGAGAAGATGTATCAGCACATCTGTGAATAGTATTAAAGAAGCTAAAACCCGTGCACTCCTTGACAAGATAATTCGTGTGGATCATGCAGGTGAATTTGGGGCAGACAGAATCTATGCTGGCCAGCTTGCAGTGCTTAAGAAGTCTCCAGTTGGCCCTATGATAAAGGTTTGTTGTCTGACTTATGCTTCAAGTACATCTAATTTTTTTTTAATTGATTCTCAAAAAGCTTCCTTTTTTTTTTCCCTTTATGTTTACAGTATTGCTTATTGGAATAATCAGTGTGAAGAGAGACAAAATCGCCATCCCAGATAAAAAAAAAATAATGACACTGGGAAGCTTGTTAGCTGGGAAGGGATCTGAATTGTTTTATTTCTTAAATCTGACATTGCACTTATTACAATATGAACTTTAATTGGTTGAAATGAAATAAAATAAATGAAGTTGCCATTGTCCGGCAGATTGGTAAAACAATTTCATCTAATTTGCTAAAAATCTATACTAAACATTGAGAAACGTGTATTATTTCAATTGGAAAATAAACAGTTCATTGACTATATCTTTGGGTTACTTTTATTCAACTTGCTTAATTCACTTAAAGTTGTATGCAATTCTCTCTGTAGACAACAGCTTAGTATTGCTAACAGGAACAAAAAGGTATCTCAAACTGAAAACAAAATCGAGAATTCGAAGCAATAAGCTAATCGATGCTTTTTCTTTGAATTTTAAAACACAGTTTTTGAATTAGAAATTATTTCAAACAACTTTAATGCAAAGTTGACTTTTTTTTCCTATGTGCCCATATTGTATGAAAAAAGATGAAAAGCGTAAAAAATGAAACTCAAGATATCATCATTTATCGGTAGCCTATTTATCCCAGATTTCAATTCAAGTAATCATTTTTGTTTCTTTCAATGTAGAACAATGGCTCTTAAAACCTTTATTTTATTTTATTTTTACTCTTCAGGAAATGTGGGATGAGGAAAAACACCACCGTGAAACATTTGAAAGACTTATTGTGGAAAAAAGAGTGAGGCCTACAGTGTTACTACCCTTGTGGAATATTGCTGGTTTTGCTTTGGGTAACTTTTATCAGCCTAATTTTTTTAAAGTAGTAGAAGTATTTCATGGCACATTTTGGTTCCCTTTGACACAAGTATTACGTAAAGTAGTTGTGTTCCAAAGCTGTAATGCACTTTTTCTTTAGAACTGTTTCAACAGGTTGAGGTATAAGCTTTTGAAGTATAACTGCAGTGTATGTCATTTGCTTGATGTTTTGTGGGATTCTTTGCAATGTTTAAACATTAATTAACAATAAATGTTGCTTGTTGAATAATAAATAAAAAAAATGAACGAAAATATATGGCTTCAGATGTACACATATTTAACCCCATCAGCCATCTAGAAATGGGAGAAGGCTTTTGAAGTATTTAGTTTATAATGGATCCCAATTTTATTAACCTTTGTCTTGTATGCTTAAACTAATCTATTTTTAGTTTTTTATCACATTTGTAAAATGGAATATGCTGAATATTAAGTTTCAATACTTAATTGTTAGAGTCTTATGTTTCTAAATTATATATTGTTACAAAATATTCCAAGCCATTAAAAATTGATATAAAATGGTTTACACTCAGCTGGTCCTTTGTTGCTCTTGATTAAAAAAAATCAAGTGTATGAAATGTGAAAAAATAATATGTGTACTTTTATGAATGCCTTGGTTGCTACTTATTTTTGTCACCCTGTGTGCTAAGGATTTTTCTTATAATTGTGTCAGAATAGGTTACATCGCTGCAAACACAGTACAAAACAAAAAAGCAGTGACGTAAAGTTCTATTTTTACTCAAGACCAAGGCTTGAACCTTGCCTCGAAACTGAAATTAGACATAAAAGTAATATTGTATTGCAGTACCAACAAAACAAATAGGGTTCAGATATAGCTGTACCTAGTATGTCTACAGCAGGTACCTCTTATGTCTGCAGTGCTGCCAAAGGGTTAAATATAGTAATTAATCAAAGTATAATATGCAAGGTGCCCACCAGTGATTGAGCTGGTTTGAGGCCAGTTTAGCACTTTGATCGCTGTTGCCCTCTGTGCGTACTCACACATCATTAGATATGTTCTGAAAATTTTATATCTCTCATGGTGCAGGGGCAGGTACAGCTTTGCTTGGCAAGGAAGCTGCCATGGCTTGCACTGTGGCAGTGGAAGATGTGATAGGTGATCACTACAACAACCAGATCCGTGAGCTGATGGAGGATGATCCAGAACAACACAAGGAATTGCTAGAGGTGAGCCTTGCCATGCTCTTTCATCTTTTTTTTTAACTCAATTTTTTCATTGTTTTTTTTTCTGAAGTGGGTTTAATTATAGGATCATCATCAACAGACATCAGAAAGCCTACTTTGAATTGCATATACCTACAATTTTGTTCTTCCAGAATCATTTTCAGACCTTTGTCAACATCTTCATTAACTTATATTCAGGCACAATGAAAACCCTTAAAAAATTTCATATGGCCTTCCCCTGTTGCTTGTCCCTACATCCATCTTGTTGTTAAACGTTTGAAATTTCCTTTACTTGACTAATACCCATTCAATAATTATGTTTGTATCATGTTTTGATTTTGAAAGATTATCCTTAATTTCTGACTGGGCTCTAGCACTCTCTTCCTATTCTTTTGCACATTCACATCAGATCTTGAATGCCTTATTCAGTCTTTGCCATATGAACAATACATCAACACAACTTAAGATTTATTTTTGGAGTGCTTTTATTCTACTTCTACGGTACCGCTCTAAAATTTTTTATAACAGGCTATGAAAATAGAAAGAGGTTTTCAGAGAGAAGGCAGCCTTGTCTCTTCTGCCACTTGATTTAAATATCATTAGAAGATTTCATTCTTCACGGTTATTTCTTATGATATATAATAATTTTTTAACCTTTAGATTGTAAAGAAATTCCGAGATGATGAAATGCACCACCATGACATTGGCTTGGAATACGATGCTGAGAAAGTGAGTGTTTTCCTCTTGACTTAATTTTGTCTCTCCTTCAGATAGTGAAATTATGCAGATTTATCTTGTCAAGTTTAGTACAAGCATTTCTTTTTTTCCATTGCCAATCAAAAGGCATTTGTGTAGATTTGAATTTGTCAAAGTTCTTGCTTTGATCACATAAATTTCAGAAATTTCATCATGTGTAGAATAGACATTACAATCAATACTCCCTTAGTTTGATTTAGATTCTCAGCTTAAGATGCAAAATTTTAGTTATATTATGAGTAATAATTTGGAAAATAAACCTCATTTCATCTCCAGGCACCATTCTACAATGCTCTTACACAAGTCATCAAGATAGGTTGTAAAGGTGCAGTTTGGATATCCGAGAGAATATGAGGATCAGAGCAATATTTTCGAAAGGGGAGGAAAATGCAGTCTGTGATCGTGATGTCCTGAACTGCCATCTCTGTGAATTATGGTCAACTTATATTCCATCCTATTTGAAATATTATTTTCTATTCATCATTTGATAACTCAGACCTATGTTTCCTGAGCAGTTCAACTTAAATTAGCTGGACTTAGACTGCCTATGTGGATATTGTTTCAAATTAAATTTTAATTTAACAGTGACACAGATAAAAATTTTAATAGCTACAAATTATTTTGTACTTGGTAGCAATCTTTCTAAATGAAGCTCTATCTGGGGACTATACAAATTAAAAAAGACATTATTTTTAACTAGCAGGGTAAGAAATAAAAAAGTAGTTAAAAGATTTAAATTTTACGATATTCATGAAAGATAGAAATAGCTTTCGATCACAATAAATTGTCTGTATAGTGGAACAGTCAGTCCAAGGAAGTTAATGATATTTTTTAACAATTTGCTGCTGATGAAACTCAGCTTTTCCTTTTGCCATCTATTTCTATTTATCAACAATGGTATGTTGTAAACATTTGTCTTCATTGTATTGTTTTTATAGGGTTTTTTTTTATTATTTTTTAAATAAAAAAATTTTGTAAAGGTATGCTGAAGATAAAACTTTTATTGATATGACTTAAGGAAATTGAAAACAATAAAACAGAAAAATGTATTTCTGGTGTTCCTTATTTTCATGGTTTTTAAGTACAATCAAATTCACATCAGATTATTTTCAAATTTCCTGAAAATTACAAGAAAGGTCCTCAAGCTGAAATAATTCAAGGAGGTTTTAAAGCCAGTGGACGATTTTGTGTGTGTGTGTTTGTGCTTTTCCATTTCTACAATAGAGATTAGATGCATTTATACAAAAAAATCAAACATCTTTGAAGTATATGGTGTTTGGTTTCATGCATAAAAGTTGTTAATTTGATGGGGCTTGAAACCGGTTCACAACATAATGCTGGTGGTATTGAGTAAGTGAGACAATTTGGATATTGTTCACCAGAAGCAAAAAATATGTTCCCATTTCTACAGTTTTTATTCAGATTTTCCGAGTTTTAGACATTATTTTCATATTGTTGTGATACATGTTCTTGTTCAGTTACTATTGCTGTATTTTTATTTTAAATAGTTTGTGATGTATAGCGCTTACAACAGTTGACATTATAATTTTGTTTTTGAAAACGAGTCTTATCGAATGTGTGCTAATATAGAGAAGTGGCTTTTGTTACTTTCGTCTTAACAGTTCCCAAGTATTTGTTTGTAATGATTTGGGTATGGGTGTGTATGTGTTTGGGGGAAAAGAGGGGGAGGGGGGGTATGGTAACTATGTGGGTCCACCACAGATCATCAGATGACCAAGAATGTATAACTCTATTCCAATTTTGCCCACAAGCATCTAAATGCACTGTACTTAGAATTTATTTAAATTCCATGTTGTGCCTAATCAGGCAAAACCCAATTTCATTTAAATTTTTATCCTCTCATTTCAATCCGTCTGTTCCTAGATCTGATCAATAATCAGATAATAAAATGTACCGCTACCAATAGATTTTACACAGACTTGTGGAACCATCTGTTGATGTGTTACAGTATGTATTGGCTGTCAGTGTGCACTGGACATCTATGTTCTCAGGCCCAGTACTGCTACCTTAGGCCTCAAGGATGGAAGTTGTGATCTAGACCAGCACACTCACATCTTTCCTGGCGCCTTGACAGTAGGTCGGACTCAATAATCTTTAGATTTTTTAGGCTTGTGTGCGACAACCAGTCTTTCGTTACAATCAAAATGGGATATGTAGGAGGTTTCATGGAATGACGATTAATCTTGGAGAATTTCGCCTTTTTGTTTGCTTGATGGAGTTTATGTCCAATGTGCCTTGAAATTATTTTTTTGGTGTTTCAATCATTTTTTAAACACATGAAGAGGTATCTCTTCTATTATCACTCTCAAAGGTGTCCAGTCCTTACATAGATGCAGTTCATGTAACAAGATGGCAAAGGTAAATTTTTTTTTTAAATCATGTGTTTCACGAGATTTTGCCAACAGAATAAGAAATTCCTTTAGGGTATCAGGAGATGAGTATGGTATTTAAATTGCCTTCCCATCTGATGCTGGCATGTCATGTGTATCTCTTGAATGATAATCAAAAGGTAGAAGTGTCAGTCTGGAATGTTGGGTCTCAAATGAAACATTGTTAGGACAAGTGAAAGGGATGGAGATGCATGGAAAGTAAAGATTGCCTACGCTTAAGAGCAGGGCACCTGATTGATTGATCTTGAGTAGGCTGGCGTGCATGGCCAATGGTTAGATAGCATGGTGCCACACTTCAGATAAGTATTCCTCAATGGATGTGTATGACTAGCATTGACAGAGATCCAAAATGGGAGTTACATGCACAAAATTTATACTGAACTTCATATACCCAGGTCGCCCACAATTGGAAATCGTTACGGCACACAAGAGTTGATGCATAGCCAGTCTTCAATTTTGATAATCCTGTTGAAATTCTCCGAGTGCATATATCAACTGATACCTTTTCATTCATTATTGCACAAGCTAGTGCATTAAACATCATTGTTGGCATACTTGATAAATCTCTTTAATTGGAGAGTAAGAAAAACTAGGACATGGAGTCACCTCCCACATGAGGAGGGTCAAGCTGTGGGAGATAACTTTTTTAAAGTTTTTTTTTGTTTACAATTGTTACAATTATTAAATTAAGATAACAAGAGAGTGATCTTTTTAAAATTTTTATTAATTGTAAAATGATTTGAATTATATATCAAATCCTTTTACATTTTGTATTTTTTTTTTACTATAAAAAAAAAGGACTGAACCTCTGAAAATAATAAAGAGGAAAGGCAAAACATTTTCAAAAAGCCATCATTATAAATTTGAAACTTGATTTTGTAGACATTGATTAAACTGAAAATAAAATTTTGCTTGAATACTGAAGTTTAATAATATAAATAGATTAGATCATGCCAATCTAATTTCCAACAGTGCATTGATTTACCCTTCCAATCTTATTTTGACAAGCTATAAATATATCTCATTTTACATTTTGTTTATAACTTTTGATCTCAATTAATGATAGCATAATTGAAATGATTTATTATTACAAAAAAGATTTTGACTTAGAAACTTCTGCCACATTGTAAAGGAAATATATGGTTAATTGGTTGAATAGATAGAAATGAACTGAAGCCATGAAATAGGATTTAAACTCTGGGCTTCAATCTATGCAAAGAAAAAATAGAAAATTTGAACACATAGACGTGAAAGTTGTGTCATCTTCAAAGCTCCACCCACGCACAAAAATTGTATGCATGGTTTAACAGTAAAATGTAGATAGCAAAAGTTTTTGAAAGCCAGCAAAATATTTACTGATGCATCCCAAAATATTAAGGAAAATGTCAATTTCATCTACTTAAATGATTGTCATTCAATATGAAGTTATTCCTCATGAATTGTTTAAAATGACATTGATAAGTCTGAACATTTAGTAGAAACTTTTTAAAATGAAAATATGTTTGTAGCTCAGAAGAGTATTGCAAAAGCACTTTGAAATTTCCTTTCTTCAAAAGTCTGTTATTTGTCAATGTCATACTTCTCAATAAAATATATTAAAGATAGTGGTTTTAAAATGTATCTTTACAAAATTCTAAGTTCAGTGTCATAAAAGATGAATACAGGTAAGTCTGCTTTAATGTTTTGAGTAAAAGAAAGCAATTGTAAAATGTACACGCATCAAAATACATCTATAGAAAAATAAAACTCGACATTTTGTCATTCACTAATGTTACAAAGAGAAAAACTTTGATCACATGGAGTTCTTTATATCATTAAGATTCACCCTCTTATGTTCTAAAACTTAAAATGTATAATATAAGGGTTTTGAGGTTTTTATAAAACAAATTTTCCAGCTATAGGAATATTTAAAAAAAAAATATGAATCAGATTGGACAAGAGAGTTAGTCTCAAAAAAGTGACAAAAACAATCGTGGCATGCTGCTAATGAACAGGAAGGGACTGGACGTCGTTGATAGAGAAGCTCTATCTTAAAATTATGTTTGATCATTTTTCAGTGAAAATGAAATAGTTCAAAAAGTCATTGGTACTGGGGGGGAAAGTATCAAGCGAAATTGGCATGAAAAAAAAAGCTCAGGTTCAAATTAAAAAAAAAAACAACACTAATATTTCTTGTTTGTATAATAACTTTAATTTCTAGTCTTATGAAGCTTAAAAAAAAAAAACAGGAAATGCATTATCACTGACTTAGTGATTTTGGGAGGGTAGGCAAAACTTTTAGTTTAAAAACTCTAGTTCATGAATTTCCCTCATGTATATTTTCATTTCAGAGTCAACCTAGCCTCTTATTTCGGGTGATTTATTAACATTCATGATTCACTTTCATTAATTTCATTGATATTTCTGTCTAAATCAAGCCTAATAAATAGTAACATTATTGGTTTTCTTTCAGATAAACTTTTAAAAAGAGATAAAAATGGCAATAACACAAAGAAAAAGACATCTGAATATTGGTTCAAATGGTGTGTATCTAATAAACATTTTCATGTGATTTGGCTGTCTTGGCACATAAGGATATTTTATCAATTATACACCGTTTCAATATCTCAGATACAAGGAATTGACAAATGAAACAAATAAAAGTAAGACGGTAGGACATTTTAACTAAATTACACTGACTCAGTGACAGTACTATTCCAACAAGACCTCTAAAAAATATTTATAAAATAAAAAAAAACCCTGAGTAACTCCAAAAATCCCTCATTGCTAGATGAGGCTTTCATTTGGTATAATAGAAGGAATAAATGGTTTGCTGTAAACCATGTTAAGATTGTAATTGTTAAAGAGAATGAATGAAGATAGCCCGATAAATCTAAAAATTTACCTCTTATAATCCTTTGACTAAAACTCAATTAAGTAAAGCAAATGCTTACAACTTTGTTTCCATCTTTGTTATTTAGCAACATGTATAGTAGAGAAGTCATTTAGGATATTATTTTAAAATTTATGATGTGAATTAGGAAATCTGATATCATTGGAAAGGTTAAAAAAAATTTGTAAGAAAATAAGGTACAACATGGGTGGAAAAAAGGTTATTGATCTTGATTATTAATACAGATGCAGCTCAGGATCAACTCAAATTTTAGAAAATGTGAGAGAGATCAAAATTTTTTCTCATAAGATTTTTTGTTGTGGCATTATTTACTTTTAACAAATTCATACTGCTGGGGTTGGTCTTTAGAAGAAAACTTAAGGCTACTTCAAAAATCATAAGATGAGTATTTTTAAGGGAGAATGTTATTGTGAGTATGTTCACCTCATAAATAATAAATTGTGACCTGACTTGTCTGTCAAACTCAGGAGTTCTCTTTGAAAGTAAAGAGTTTCATGCATTCCTTTATCTAGGCCTCAATCGCATAAAAATTCATACAGAAAAAATACATTATGTGGAGTTGAGCACACAGAAATGGAATGAGCAAAAATAAAAAGATGTGAAACATTCAAACAGTTATCCCCAGTACAAACATAGTTTTAAAACTTCTCATGAACAAAGAAAATGTGTATTTAAGAAACAGGCCCTTTAATTGAATATAACTTGAAAGCAGGTTCCGCTTTCAATTACATACTATTTGACTAACGCTCAATCTAATTTGAAACCTTTTACTATTTAGTTTTCATTCAAGCTGGATATCTCTAACCTTATGCCTGCTTCTGGGACTATTTGACTTCTTTTCAAAGCTGCAGTATTATATACCCTGAATTTAGATAACTGCTCATAAAAGTGAATTTAAGTTCAAGTTGATTCTCACCACAAACTCATTTGCACAAAAATTACTGCTCTTTAATGAATGCAAAAGTTTGTAGTTTGCCATATTTAACTCTTTAAGATGAAAAAAGGTCAATTTCATTCATATCAGTTATTTTAATGATAATGAACACCAGTATAATTATTGGTCCTTTTTTTTTAATTTTTATCATCACTTTTATTTCTATCACTTGACTATTATTATTACTGGTAAATGTAGCATTATATCATTCGTACATTAGCAGCATTAGCATAAATGTTAAAATTACAAATACAGAGCATTTATCATTATTATAACTTTTAAACAAAAAAAGCAGTACATAGGTCTAAAATGATGATCATTGATCCCTAAAAATCATAATTTGCTCACAATTTGAGACATCAGGGGTGAATTGTGAAGTCAAGCCCTCTGTTCCTTATTCCTTCTTCTTTCCCTCACATGACTGCCAGTGTCGTTATGTTTCCTTCTTTTTTTGACATGACTGCCAGAGAAGTTTAATTAAAATGAAATGGTTCCTCTTTACTAATATTCAAAACTTTTTTGGTGACTTTCCTACCTTGACAGCTAAATACATGTAATCAATCGTCCTATGATTTAACAAAAAATTAATATCACTTTGAAAAATGCCTCTTTCAAGTCTTTGGCAAGATGAGGCAGAATAAGGAAGTCAAGGAAAGTACAAATAAGTTACAAAATGGCTTCTCATAAAGTGAATCATTGATTAACCTAGAAACATTTTCTCTTTGATTCTATTAATCTTCAAAAAATTTACCTTAAACATTTTATTTTGAATAATCCGTTACGTGTTATCCACTGAAAGTCATTAAAAATGAAAGATGAGTGCAAGAATTTGACAGAAATTTCTTTTCCCTAACTTCAACAATCTCTATTTCATACAATGTCCTTTGTTCACAATAGTTGTTTTGAAATTGAATCACCCCGCAAATACAAACAGTGTAAATACCATTGAAATACAAGGTTTTCTTGGCAGTAATTCCCAATCACTAGCTGACTGGTACAGATAAAGCTCTTTTTAAGCAGAGTTAAATTAAATTGATGCTTTTATTTAAACTTATAAATAAATATATTGCATAACATGCATAGCACTTGGAATAGAAGAGAAAAGACCCTAAAGTTGTTCCCTCATAGGTTACCATCACCAAGTAAGAGAAAATCATATAAATTACACTGTTAATCACAATCAAATAGCATGCATCATTTCTATGGACTACTAATATTCAGTTTTTGATAAATCAAATAAAAAAAATTAGAAATAAATATCACATCATGTTTGCAAAATATTGCAAAAATTCGTTTAAAAAGGCATTTGTGTACTTTAAGTGATAAATCACATTTCCATACAGTGCTGACAAAGCTACAAGCCTTGAAACAAAACTAAGTAAAAAAATGTGCAGACAAATTTTCTTAAAATAAAAGGGATAATGAACACAGATATTATTATTAAGTAGAATAAACAGAAGCTAAAAGACATATAAATGTCAAACTGTAGTTATTTAAAAATCCTTCCTTTCAACACACAAAGGTTCTTTTGCATCCACAGGCAGAATTCTTGTGCAACTGACAGGATATTTAAATATGTTAAAATTGGTGATGTCTCCCATTATTAAAATTTGAATTATCATGTGTACCATGGTTTAGCTTGCCTGGTTGTTTTTTGCTTGAGCTTTGAGCTCTTCTAAGATCCTCATCTCCTTCTCCTCCTTCTTTTTGTTTCTTGCCTCATACTCAAGACTGTGGAATAAAAGTGACAGCTAAGGTAGAAAATAAGTCTTTATGCGATACAGCCTAAAGAGTAGGCGAATCAGTGTCAGCAAGATTTTTTTACTTTTTTTTGAGTTTTGGCACCATTTCAATGTTCATTTTTTATCCTTCAAGGGTCAATTAGGTGGTCCAAAAACAAAGACTAGCCAAATCTCATAATTCAGAGAAGCAGGCATGGTATCCATGTTAGATAACTAGGACATAGATGGTAGTTTAGTCTAAAAAGACCTGAAACATGAAAAAATGTATGAAACAATCTATGAGTTGAACATGGTTTTTATCTAATAAGATGGAAAAATCACTTTAAAGTATTTTCCACTTGGGACTAAAATGTCATACGTTTTCAAGTGAACTGGGTGTCACTCACCGGTGCTTGATGATCCTCTCCAGAATGATCTGCGTTGTGAGATCATTCTTGCTGTCAATGGCTTTAAATTTTCCACTGCGCTTTGGCTCCTGAAAATTTAAGATAAGAGGTAAAAGAAGACTGAATTTACCAGGTCCGTTTCATAAATAAGTTTCCCACCTCCATAAATCAACAACCAAAAGGCATAAGATGATGAAATTTGGCACAGATTGCCTTTAATATCTGACCTATTCAACGTAACATCCACCATTGTTGGCGCATTTCTCTATCCGTTGTAACCAGTCTTTAAATGCAGTGACGTAAGAACATTTGTCCAGGTTCTTTATTGCTACTTTCGTAGCCTAAATAATGTCCTCTTCTGTTTCAAATCGCTGGCCGCGAAGATGTTCTTTCATTTTAGGGAATAGGTGAAAATCACAGGGAGCAAGGTCAGGTGAATAGTGAGGATGCTCCAGCAGTTCCCACTTGTAGCCAGCCAAAACGTCTGTCACTGCCCGGGCCGTATGGACTGGCGCATTGTCGTGGTGAAACAAGATGCCTGACTCCAACAGCCCGGGTCGTTTCTTTCAAATGGCAGGTCTAAGTTTGTCTTGCAGCACCTTCTTGTAGTACTGTGCATTGATTGTGGTGCCTATAGGTACAGGCCAGCGCAGAATCACACCATTCATGTCAAAAAAGATCATGTGCATGACCTTGAGAGCCCCTTGTTTGCGTCGAACTTTCTCTGGACGAGGCTCATCAAAGTCTCTCCATTCGGCTGACTGCCGCTTTGTTTCAGGATCCCAGGAATACACCCAAGTCTCATCACCGGTAATTATCCGACCCAAAAAGTCATTTTGCTCAGTTTGAAATCTCCGCAAAAAGTTTCTGGAAAAATTGACTCTTGACTCCTTCTGCTCATCTGTCAGCAAATGTGGAACCCATTTTGAAAACTTCTTCTTCTTATTCAGTTTGTTGGTTAGAACTCTAAACACGGACGTTCTAGACATCGATGTTTACGTAGTAATCTCCTCACAAGTTTTTCGTCTGTCATCACTCAATGAAACGAGAACTTTAGAAATGTTTGCATCCCCGCATGCTGTCACAGGTCGGCCAGGACGAGGTTCATCTTCCATGTCATCTCGTCCCTCTGAAACAGCTTTTATCCACTTTCTTACCGTCTGAATAGAAGGAGCATTTTCTCTTAAAACAGTCACTAGATCTTTGTGACTGCATGATGCATCTTTTCCCAAAATAACAGAAAATTTTATGGTGACACGGATGTCATATCTTGAAAAATTTTGGTGTGCCGGTGAGCTTTCTATTATGCCGGCCATTTTGCTCCAACGGACTTCAGAAAAGTAAATGCTATTTTGTATCCGTTCAACATAGAGCCACAAAATTTCATTGCGAATTCCCAAAAGGTTTGATCCTTCAGTGTGCCAAATTTCATGTACATATAGCTTAGACGGTTTTGATTTTATAGAGTAGGGAAACTTATTTATGAAACGGACCTCGTACCTTTCTTACATCAATGGTACCAAGCCACAAAAGATCTTATGTACACTTTTTAAGCAATGGCCCTTTTTAGTTTACCAGCCATGGGGTCAAATGCCAGGCGGAGTAGGGATCCTTAATTTGAGTTGGGTATTTCAGATGCATCATTTTTAACTATTTAACATGTATTTAATCCCACTGGTAGCATCTTTGTTGACCAAAATCTGTTAAGGTTGGTATATATTTATTCTGCAATGGAATAAAATAATGGAAATTTTATTTCCTAAATTGAAAGAAATGCAGTGCAGTTTTATTGCCCTGGAATTAAAAAGTAGCTGTACTATATGACAGGGATGACAGTTTTCAATAGACACCAAATGAAGTTTTTGGGACAATATTTTATGGTGAAATTTTGCCAGAGCTTCATTAATATGTTGAAGAATATAGATCCCAAATGGTAATAGTGAGTTCCTAATTCTTTAGCTATCTTGATTTCAGTTTCCTATAGCAAACTGTCCACAGAGATTGCTAGTTAAGATTCTTTGTCCTAAGTTTCACATTTGTCCTTATATCCCACGTTGAGTCACAGCTCTGTGTTTATTGGTTTTATAGTATCAGAGAAACACATAACGAAAATTTCTGGCTAATTTTTATAAAAATATACATTTGAAGCTATATACATTCATTATAAATTAAGACTTCAATTTAGTCAGAGGTATATCACATGATCTACAGTAATTATGATCAACAGTAAAAAGCCAAGGACTGTAACATTTGTTCAATATCATATGATTACATTCACTTATTTTAGTCTTGTAAAGCTTATAAGTTTTTAAGACCAGGAATCTGGTAGACTTTGTAAAAAATGAAGATTCCTGGAAAAAAATATTCACCTAAGTTGTAAGAGTATGTGACGAGATCTTTTCAAAGGGACTTTTTTTAATTGTATAAAATCACACATAAACTCACGGCAGCCAAAAGTTTCTCCCCCATTCATTATATTTTCATAAACAAACTGGGTTTGGAGTAAAAATGTTTGCCTTTGGAATTATTCATTCCGTAAGAAGAATATTGTCAAAATTATAAACTATAGAATTTCTTCAAAAACAGAGTGGATATTTTGGTATGTTTAAAAAAAAGTTGATTTATATACTGTGAAAGTTATTGCTTTTTATTAAAAACTTAGGCTTTAAAATGAATCCAAGAACAAAACAAAAAAAATTTCAAAAAGAAGTAGCAGAGTTATTGCTACACAAAATCTGGTGAAAATTAAGAATTGAGAAAATCACCGGTGATGTACAAACATGCTTTCCAGTGCCACACCTGCCTGATCAACTCTCCGCTTGTGGATATTTCAGGTATGCATTTTGGAGAACTAAAGGGTTGTTTTCACCTTTTTTTTTTTAAACAACTGTGTTCAATACAAAACGGCATACAATCAGCTTAAATCTAAAATGTCTAATATAAATCAGAAGATCTGAATGTAAATGAATAGCCTGTTGAATTCAAAATTAATAAAATGCAGGGATGAGAACTGGTTGCAAATTTTTTTACTGAACTTTTGAAAATGATCAAGCTGCGTAGTCAGGAGCATATCAAGGGCAAAATTAAGGGACAGGGAAGGGGAAAGAGAATGTCCCATCCCCTACCCTGCCAATCCCCCAAAAATAAAAAAAATAGATTGCAAACAGAGCTATGTTGAGCACTTTAAAAAAAAATTTTGTTCATTTTTTTTTCTATGCTCAGACTAAGAGTTTGAACGACCTGTTAAAATCCATCCAATATTGCTGCCTATCAGCCTATAACTTTCATATTGTGCATGTTTCTAAAGATTTTAAGACATTTGAGCTGAATATAATCAATATGGGTTAAGTCTAGAACTTCTGATTAGGCTCTATCAGGCCATGAAAAAACAAAAAACAATCTAACACTTGGATCTAGATTTATAATTATTTGCTTCTGAATGAAAATCACCTACTATACCTCCTATAATTGTTGTCTCTCGTTTCATGCCAGGTTTTCAAATACAGATCTAGATTTACTTAACTTTATTTAGGATTTCCATATCAATCTTGATAACCAACTTGATAATATGTATCTCAAGGGAAAAAAATATTTAGACATAGATATCTGATGAAGAAATAATAATAAGCCTTAGTTGGAAATAAGGGCCAAATCTGAATGTAAAGATGGAGAAAAAGATGTTTTTCGGACAAATGAACAATAATGAAAAACAACTCGATGACAAAAATATCTTATACAGTTTCAACTAAAATACAAAAAATCAATACTTCAATCAAAAATGTTAATAATAAAGAAAAAGAAACTATATTGATAAAATATATCACCCACTTTTACCCTTTCGCAATATTTTACCCTTGATGACGAAAAAATCTTGTAATCAAAGAATTATCTCTTCATTTTTTCATTCTTTCTATAATATTTTACATGCCTGCATGAAGCAAGTTCAACCTTATGTATAAAATTTATCTCAGGCACACGGTCAGGCATTAAGGAGGATCACTTAATTGTTCAAAATAGGCAGAAATCCATAAATATATCGAAAATTCTCTTCCCTGAAAATTGATTCTGATGAATCTGTACTGATACAAATCCTACTATTCATGAGTATTAATTCTAACTAAAAGTCAAAAGTAAATAAGGTTATGGAAGTAGAAAGGGGGAATCCTACAAGAAAAACAACATAGGAGTAAGACCGAATTTACTAATCAGAGTATAAATAAAAAGATAAAGCTGATGCTAGCAGCTGCTTCTTAAACAACTTTTTAAGTGATTTTAGGACCAATGGATAAGAAACAAACAAACGAGAATCACTTACTGCATAAGGATCAGAGCCATCTACATCTCGCATCACAGGAGTCATTCCGTGACATACAACATCCACCTGGTGATGGAGAAATCAAAGCTTTCCAGTATAGATAGCTCCAAATTTGTTTTCAGCTTCCCCAGTCTCTCTTAAGGCATTTGCAGGGAACACATTTTATAATTCAGGCCTTATTCTCTTATAACTTATATAAGATCTTAATACTTGCGCTCTCAAACGTTCAACTTTCTATTACCCACTTGAATTTTAAGTGAAGAGCCTCTTCTCCATTTCGCTGAACTATATCTCAATACATTTTCGTTTTCTCATAACAATGGCATGATCAACCACTACCAGAGGTGCCTCCCCCAACCTATGCCTTTCAGGGAAACCACCCACCAAAATCAGGGAATTTGAAGCAAAATCAGGGACAAAGCGCAACGAAGCTGATTTTTAAAAAACAACTTCAGTGTTTGCTAATTTCACTTAAAGCATTGATAAAATCAACCAGCTGTCAGAAACAATAAGCTAGGACTAAAGTATAAAAAGGAATAATAATACCAAGGATGAGAACTGGACAAACAATTTTTTACTGAACTTTTTAAATCGATCAATGCTTGCGGCCTAGACAGGAGCTTTCTCTCTCTCTCTCTACCCCCTCTAAATATAAACAAAATTGGGTTGTCCAAAGAGCCATGATTGTGGAGCATTCTTTTCTTTCTGATTTGCCTCTTTTTATTTGTGCTCAGACTAAGAGCTTGAATGACCTGTTGTAGCTCATCTACAGCTGTGTTCTGCATATGTTAGTTGTTACCGCTTTCTGTATTTTATTGCCTCAACTGATGCACCATAAAAGCTTACTCATCAAAGTATACATAAAGGCCTATATTCTGGCTTACATATTGAGTGATGCTCACCTTATCTTCATCTTTTCTTTTAAAAAGATATTTCAGCTGAATATGATAAATATCTATTAGATCTAGAACGTCTTATTAGGCTTCGCTTGGCCATGCAAAAAAGAAAATAACAATCTCAAAAGTAACATTTAGATCTAGACTTATAATTATTTACCTTGGAATGAATATCTCCCCCTTTTTTCTGAGCAAAAAATAATAAAAAATGAAAATCACCTGCTATACTTAAAGTCTCATGTCATGTCCGGTTTTGATTATCTAGATCTAGATCTAGCTCTAGGATTTCCCAATCGACCTGAATACTCGACAAGATTTAGAATGTATCTTGACAAAAAAAAATTGCCTAGTCCTATTACCTATTGCCAGATGAAGAAATCAGAATGATTCTTTGTTCGACATAACCGTGAGGTCTGGGTGTGAAGATGGAAAGACCAATGTTTTTTGGACGGGTGTACGATAAAGTAAACAAATAAAACAACTTGATGGGACTGATATCTTGGAAAGTTCCAACTACAATACAAATCTCGATATTAGAGCTGAAAATATAATTAATAAACAAAAATACACCATATCGATATAATATATATTTCGCCCAGTTTTATACCTTCGCACAGGTTGATACTCGATGACAGAAAAATATCGTTCTCGTCGTAGAATTATATTCTCACTATTTGTTTTTTCATAGGATTGTTGGGTCACGTTAATCCCCAAACAAAAACGAAAATAACCGATTATAATTGTTTATGTTGGGTCAGTCTAATTGCTGAAACAAAACAAAAAAATCCGGGTTTCCAGGATACGGCAACAAATCCGGGAGATTCTCGGATTTTCAGGGACCAGAGGCGCTTCTGCCACTACCTTTCTGAACTAGATCTGTCTTTTAATTCTAATTCTATATAAATACTTTATATTTTGGGATAATTGAGATAACATTTAATTAAAACCATAGATCCTTGAACTTACAAATGTACACCCTGACTTGATTTCCAGTTTACAACTATTTCATTTGCATTGATCCTCAGAGAGTAGCCTCTATAAGTTTGGTAGCCCCTGCAATTTTATTTTACCTTGAAATGCTCCATAAGCTCTGCAGTGACAGCATATGGGGCACCAATTACAACCTCGGACACATACTGAAAAACAAAAGTTTCCTGCTTATTTTTTTTTGCCTTAGAGAATGAGCCGATTTAAAAATATATGACTTCTTGCTATTTTTTACCAAGCTTTGAAATATGTTTGATTGTTATAACTTTACAAATATCTCAACTCTAGAATTTTTTTTAAAGACGACATGCAACAAATACGAGTAGCCAAATCCTTTTTAGATACATATATAAAATTTTCTGACTCTATTTAATATTTTCAATGGGAAATGTTCATTTGACCAAACTTTTGCTCTTTTTTTTTTAATTATGATTTCTGAAGGGAAACACAGGAACAGAGAATAAGGAGCAAAATTATAACTGCTTAAAACAGATTCTAATCTCTAGTGAACAGGATGAAATAAATGCACCATAGAAAGCAAGTGAATGAGAAACTTTCGATTAAGAACATGGTGGTAAAGAACTCAAATTTTTAAGCAATTTTTTAAGATCAAGGTAAATGAGTTGATAAGGGGTTATCGGTTGGGCCTGAGTTGCCCTGGATCCCTCACACTTTGACTTGTGAATGTACCTTACAGGCCAACACACTGAGTGTACGCTCATGCATGTTCATGATGGGATAGTTAGCTCCCTTATATCTATTCACAACCTGGGGAAGAAAAAGAGAAGATGCCAAAATTGTTTATGATATTAAAAAATAAAAAAGAAGCAGAAAATTTGAGAAGAAAAAAGCTACAGAAGGTGAAAAGATGGACAGAAAAATAGAAGAAAAAAGGATCAAGCAAAAGATAAATGAAGTAGAGTGAATGAATGGGAAAAGTGAGAAGCCTGTTCACATTATCATTTGAGATTGAAAAGTCATGTTCTGTGACCTTCATCCTGCCTCAAATCTGTAAGGGGACATAATTTTAAAGAATTCTCCTTATAAAAGAAAAGATCTTAAAGTTGTATAATAATGTTTTTATTTAATCTAGTAAATTTCTCACAGACTTTTTCTTCATTTTAAGCATAATTCTGCACTGAGGGATGCATCTACATTGGCACATTTTAAAATCTGTGCCTTTATCTCATATACATGTATCCAGAAACTTTTCCTACTTATTTTGCTTTCTTTTCATAGCGAGATTTGTTCAGTGAACAAAATTTCAATTCCCTTTTTTTCTACTGTGAGCATATTTGATTAGAACTTGGACTACTTTCTTATTGTGAACCACTGAAAACAACTTTCATTTCAAAAAAAAAAAAAAAAGAAGGAAGATTTACAGGGTCCGTGTGGATTCCCACAATAAGGAAATCGCCAAGGGCAGCAGCTTTTTCCAGAAAATCCAGATGGCCAACATCTTGAACAGGTCAAGGACATTGTTAGGAAAGAAAAGAGAGCAAAGAGTCTTCAACAACAGAACTAACCAACCATTCATCAATCCCCCCCCCTCCTCTCTCTCTCTCCCTCCCTCTTTCCTTCCCCCCCCCCTCCTCTCTCTCTCTCTCTCTCTCTCTCTCTCTCTCTCTCTCTCTCTCTCTCTCTCTCTCTCTCTCCCTCCCTCTTTCACACTGTCTTTCCCTTTCCCTCCCTCCCTCTCTCTCTCTCTCTCTCTCTCTCTCTCTCTCTCTCTCTCTCTCTCTCTCTCTCTCTCTCTCTCTCTCATTCTCTCTCTCTCTCTCTCTCTCTCTCTCTCTCTCTCTCTCTCTTCATCACTGTCTCTCTCCACAGCTCTCCTTTTCTCTCCCTCTCGCTCTCCAGTGCTCCCCCTCTCTCTCTCTCTCTCAATCAAGCGATCTCTCTCTAAAAACCTCTCTTTCACTCTGTCTCTCCCTTTCCCTCTTCCACCACCTCTGTTTCTCTCTCACTCTCGCTCTCCATTGCTCCTCCCCCCCCCCCTCTCTCTCTCTCACTCTCTAACAACTAAATTTATTTTAAGGTTTAATCAATGAAAGGATGAAAGGATACGAAACAGGTCAAAGGCCCCTGCAACATATACTATCCTGTCTCCAGGTTTAGGCTCTCTTCCCTCGGAGAACTGGATAATTTTTTTCGTGGTTGTCAAAAACTGCGAAACCCCAGTCCATGGACTATGAACACTGGGGCCCTAGGGAGAGAGAGAGAGAGAGAAAAAGGATTGGAGACTTAAGAACGACCAAACAATGAAAAGCTGGCTTTTCACAGACTATGCGACTCTGATTTGTTGCTATATTAGGATCATAAATTGGACAAAAATGTATCAATTATGGGGGGAAAAAACCCATAAAAAAAAATAATTCTCATCAGGATTCTCATTTTGAATGATACAAATATCCTAGTAACTTTTGTTTAAATTCCTATCTGTGGTCATTTTCATGATAAATTTTTACTGTCAAGATCTTCAAATGCTTTTATTCAATCTTTATAGTAGACAAAAGAACTGGGTGCTGAAATTAAGGCCATTGTAATGACTGTTCCACTTTGAATATCCAATCTCTTGACATTGAAGGATTAAAGACAAATAAATTGTTTTACACTAGCCCTGTGTTTATTACGCTCCTCTACAAAGTTTATATATAATTATGTTCATGATTTCCTTCCTCAAGCTTCTACTCATCATGTAAATTCAATTTTAATTTCAGAGCCACTTATAACACAAAGGAATTATCATCAATGTTACAAAAGCACCACCTAGATAATTTTAATCTTGCACTAGAAAAAAAAATACTTATGTGATCAAAGGTAGGAAAAAAACTGGACTTGTTCTTTGTTTCAAAATAAAATTTCTAATGGGCAAAAAGTGCAATTGGTGTTATTTTGTAGCATGAGAAATATTAATGCTATAAAAAAATATATATATATATATTCAATAAAAAAATATTTGAGTGTTGTAGTTATATGAAAGCAAAGACATTAAAAATAAAAGCATTGGAATATTTTAAATCATTTTTCTAGCAAATAGCATTAAACTGATAGACTTTCAATTTCAGAAAATTTCAGTTTTCACATTTGTTTCTTCTAGTCTAGATATAATGAAAAATTTGCAGTTTTCAGAGGGGTCTGCATCATCCTCAAGCAAAGAAAAAATCCACAATATAACATTTTCCTTCCTTTTTTTTCTAAAAAATATATCACTAGCAGGATGTGCGCAGTAAAAGATACAAAATTTAAAGTAAAATATTATAGACATCAATCTATGGTCTATGAAAACAATGATTCCACGACACATCAATGCAAATACATTTTGTTGCTTTTATCACTCCTGCATATAGATTTGTGAATGTAACTCATCTGGATGATAATGCTACATATTGAGACAAATGTAGCCAACACTGTTTCAGTTAACCACTAAATGAGAAAAAGAAAAACGGGATGCCTGCATTTGGAATGGATTAAACTTATATTAACAGAGTTTTAATTTCGCAGGGTTTATTTTTTCATATTAAAGCTTTCCTTCAACTGCAATTTGAATATTTGTGTAAATTTTTGCATGTTTCAAATTCTAACAAACAATAAGAATTATCCTTCCAAAATTTAGTTTATCAGGATGCATATCATTTTCATGGTGACTGTTAAACTGATTTTTAAAAAATGAAAGCGTGTGTTTCCATATCATATACCTATTTACTTGTTTGATAAAAAATTACCATTGGTTTTAAAAGATATCTAAAAAGGCCTAAGTGAAGGAAAAATACGTCCATTATTGAAAAAAAAAAAGAAAAAGTCTTGTTAACATCTAATGGCTACAATGAGATTAAAAGGGAATATGTTAACTTTTCATTTGTAGGGGCAAGGTAGTCCAGCTTTTTTTAAAAATTATTATTAGGGATAAAAAAGAGTGTTAGAATACATACAAACTGTACTTTTACACCTCTTAATATGTTATAGTTTTAGGAAGATCAAAATATTAAACAAATGAATGGGGATACAACAAATGAGATGAAGGAAATGGTAATTTCTATCAGAAAGCAAGTGCATCATTTGCTTTACAACAGAAACTTGGCTCTCTCTGTCAAAAGAAGAAGATTCCAATGACAAGATTTTCTCTGTAGAGATGACACCAGATGATTGTGGTATCTGCATTACCCATGAAAATAAATAAAAAAAAAATACTGAATACCATATTCAAGGGTGCAAAAAGATACTTGTCATTTGAACTATGCCAAGTGACAAAATAAATCTGGCTTCAGCTTAAACTACCATTGTGTACAACTAGCTGCAAACAAGATTAACGAACAAACTTGTGTTTGGAGATTCAATAGGAGATAATCAAGAGCGGAAGCAACTTTATATGTATTGGAGACAACAATATTCATTTCCACAACAATTTTCGTTCGCAGTAAAAATTTTATGACATCTAGTTTACACTAATCAAAGCAAAACTTTGATCCCAGTGCATCAAGGGACATTTAAAATATGATTGAATTTAGCAAAGGATCTTCATCAAGTGGCAATGTCTCAACCATGATATTGCAATTAAAACATGAACTTATTTTTTTATTCTTTGCTAATTCTTGACAAATATACACAATTGATCACCCATAAACTGATTCACATCAGTGTCATTGTGCAACAAAGATGTGACAGGTACAAAGCAAGGTGAGCCAGATGAAAAAGCCAACTGTAAGAGCAAACATACTGTTTACAGACAGATTTTCACACTACTTAGAGACATCTCTAGGCATATCTTAACATTCAAAATCAAATTACAAAAATGATGAAATGTCTTACTGTGACACCTCTATGGCTTTTTTTTTCATAAAACAGATGCATTGCATGGTATAATAAGCTTATATAATTCCCGAACAAAAGTTGACAAAACAATTTACCTCTTTTGCTATTTCAATAATGAAAAAGTACTTAAGTTAAAATAATGATATAAAACCTGACATTAACCTATTTTTATTAAGGAAATTAGAGGAAACGTTTTGAAATGCTTAGCTATATTTCAAGCAAACAGTTAAAAAAAATTTTCATCAGCAGCAAAAACAGGCCCTCTAGATCCAATGTCCATTTTTCTGTTACATAAAATTATTGATCCAAGCTTTCAGATATTATAATGAATCAAAAATATGCAAAATATTTTTCATCTGCACAATTTACATTTCTCTTTAGGTCATTAAAAAATTTAATAGCTGCTCAACTAAAGAGTCTCTTTTGAAAATGAATAAGATTTAGTCAACAAAATACCTGAATCAAAATTTGATCGCCTTCGACCCCTCCCCCCGTTTTTTGAATTAGTGAAATCTAATAATTGTCCTCTCAAAGTAATTAGGATGCATTTGACACATATTTTAGTCTTGAAGAATGTATCTGCATTTATTTTTTTCTTCAATGTTTTTTCATTTGAAATGAATTCTTAATATATTATTAAATTAAAACCTCAATTTCACTCCTGAGTAATGCTGTTTTTATATGGCTTTTTTTCAATGGCCATGATATAGGGCCAAAGTGTGATTACAACCATATCAATATGACTATTATTATTATTATTATTATTATTATTATTATTATTATTATTATTATTATTATTATTATTATTATAATTATAATTATTATAATCATTAGCATGATTATTATTTAGATGCTTATTTGTGTTGACTAGCCACAGCCCTATCTAAGATGTTACCATACAACAAATTTTCAGATCATTTTAACTGCCTCAGATGCAAAGTTTAAAAAACATGATGTGCAAAATGGCTAATGTTGACCCCATTCTAATTATAAACCATATATTTCATCATATATTTCTTTTTAAATAAGACCCTTCAACAAAAACATGATGCACGGAAACATATTGTCATCGAATAATTCTTGTTTGAGAGATAAATTTAATGATGAAGAAAATCATATGCAACACATAAAAAAATCATATGAGAAATAAGAGAAACAAGTCAATGAACCATGGGAGAAAAAGGGCTTTTCTTAAAATAAAGGTAATGGAAGAGAGGAGGGTAAAAATGATAAATATCAAGTTTTACATAAAAAAAGAGAAAAAGAGCTTCAAAACTGAGAGGTAGGACGTCCACAATGCCAACTTAAAGCAGCCAAGTTTTTGGGGGATTTTTTTTACTCACTGATGGGAGCATAATTTTTTTTTTTAAATGGTTGATACAAAGTATTTGTATTTCACGAAGAGTGACAATCTAAAAACAAAAATCAATACAAGGAGAAGATTTGATTGAAAGGAAGTTTAGTTAAGTTTAAAGGTTAATGCACATACAGTACTTCATCAAAAATTCATTATAAAGATGTTATAGCATTTATTCCCTATTCACCTAGCCTAAAAATCCAATTCATCAGTTACTTCATTGTTTCAAATTTTTTTTTAACAATCACAGGAGAAAGAGCGCCAGTCAGAAGTTTTACTTTCCAAAAGTTTGTTCTGCACAGGTGCATAAGAACCAAAGTGGTAACAAAAGTTCTTCAGCCACTCATGAAAGAGGCAATGTGTTCTCTAAGAATATGTGAGAATGATTTGCATATTGGGAATGGTTATGAAAAAACCACGTTCTAAAAAAACTGAAAGCATGATTTAAGGGTTGATTTATTGGTTGGTTGACATGGTCGCTTGGCTGTTTGGTCTTTTTTATCCCCTTGTGACTAATCAAGCATCCATCAGGCACCCAGGATAGAGCTGAAAAGGTGAGATCCCACATCATCAAACAAAAATGACAGGGATAGTCTTTGACAGGTATTTTACAAATTTCAGGGTAAACCAAATTCCTGTCTACAGTGGGGTAGAGTGATTGAAATATATATATATATATGAAAGAGAAAAGGAAGATAGAAAGACAACATGCAGCCACATGTCAGAAATCACATCTAAATTTAAAATAACTCAAATGATAAAAAAAAATGTACCACCCGCAACACATAAATTTTTTTTTACAGAAAGTATACAAAAACGACATTATAGGAACCAAAATTTATTTTTAGGTTACTTGAGGTTCTCAATCGGCGCAATAAAGGAAATTATTTCTCTTGGAGCCATACAGCTTTTTGACTCCTAATGTTTAATATCATTTTCATTAAGTTACTATGATACTTACTCTTATTGCAATGTTTTGATTTTCATAGCTATGGTCCAATTTTTTTAATAACCAGATTAAAAAATTAGAGGATAATTTGAAAAAAGCCTCACAATTTCCTCTAAACTGTTAAGTTTAAACATTCTTCTCAGATCTCATTCTGGTTCCTTGATGAAAAAATGTAATAAAGTTCTCATTTAAACAAAACAAAACAAAAATAAAGTAAAAGGCTGGTGTGTGAATAAAAGAAAAGCTCAGGTGGTGGTAGAGAGTGTGTGAGTAAACACAAACTAAGGTGACTTTTAAGCTCACATAACAAACTCCAACAGTGTACTTTAAAATACTCATAGTTTACTATGATCAGAAGTGTTTCAGTAACAACTAAAACAATGTCATATCTATATATTTATATATATATATATATATAAATACTTTTTCTCTCGTTTTAAAAGAAAGAGAATGTTGGAGGGTTTTTACGCGTTTTTTTTTTAATTGGGCATGCAATCTTTAGCCAGGTTATTTTTATAGATGTATAACTTTCCTTCTTTTTAAAGGTTACAACTGTTACAAATGATATGATTGTTCTATTTGGAAGGGATTGAGATACCTGTTAAGTCATGATTGCCCACACTACAGAGTAGGGCACCTGATTGATTTTTATCACCATCCTCATCATCTGCTAGAACTTCTTAAACTTGTATCATGTATGAAATATTGTTGATTTACTTGTTAGTTTCATCTAAATATTTAAGCGTCAAATTTAAAACCAACAACCATCCTGGATATAAAAAAGGTTTAGACATAAATTTATTTTAAGGGCTAAATCTACACAGACTTACAAAGTCTGATTTAGATTATGAGAATCTACACTGATTTCCCGTGATGAACTAAATATAAATTTTAGAAGTCTACAGCAACTCTAACATGAACTCCATTCATCTATATCTGAATCTGGGTAAGACTCTAAATCAAAGCTAGTCAACATGGACTGAAACTTCAAATACAAATTTACTTAAGCCTCAATATAGACTAAGCCAACATGATTATGATTCATTAGAACGAATTCACATTTTTAGATCTCTTCTGTCATACAAGATACGACTGTATAGAGACCTAGTAAGGATTTCTAAAGGTTAAGGTGTCATCGTTTCTATATTCATTATTATTATTATTATTATTATTATTATTATTATTATTATTATTATCATTATTATCATTATTATTATTATTATTATTATTATTATTATTATTATTATTATTATTACTATAACTACCACTACCACTACTCCTACTGTTATTTTTTATTATTGCTAATCTTATATAAAAAAAATATTTATTATAAACATTGCTGGTATTGCCAATATTATTATTATTAAGGTTAAGATCTCATTGATTCTGTTGTTATTATTATTATTATTATTATTATTATTATTATTATTATTATTATTATTATTATTATTATTATCATTATCATTTTTGCTACTATTAGCATGATTTCTTCGGAAATTATCGCCATGTGGGTATATTTTAGAGCTGTATTATAAACAAGTCACTGCACACAAGCACTGCGTCATTAAGATGTATATCATTAATAATCAACTATCTGTTCACAGGATAAAAAAGAGTATATGAGTATAGCATCTATTGTAGAGGTAAAGGTGAAGGTAAAAACTTCACTTTGCAGGTCTTTTATGAGTGAGGGTCTAAGAGTGAAAACTTACAAATCCACCTACCGAAGCCTGCAGAACATATAAGGCAAGAATAAAATTATGGCATGTAAGATATAAGTATGGATTGCATGTGAAGCGAAAAATAATAAAGGGTGGGAAAAAGGGAAGAATCATATCAAAGTATCTCCAGAATATTTAAAAAAAAATAGAAAGCAGTTCTTATCAGTAATTACATGATTCACTCTCACATAAGCAACAATTTTAGATAGTCTAATTTATTGCCCTTACATTCTATGAACAAATATTACAGAGACAAAACTTTCATTAAAAAAAAAATCTGGAACAACCCACGTCCCCATACTCTATGAAATAGTATGTGACAGGATATGTTATTTTGTACTAAAGCAAATCAGATTTTAATTCTTATGGATGCCTTTTCGGTGATGGAATATATCCTACAAATGTATGAAAATAAACACATAATGTTGTCTAAGGTTTTCTGGCTGTTTTGAAGTTTGAAATAAACATTTGATAAATAACATAATTTAGAAAAGTGCTCTCATTCTACAAATTATAAACACAGAGTTACATTACAGTGAGGTGGTAAATCAGATAGAAAATTTGTACATTTTGGATGCATAATGTTCAATTTCCATTTTCTTTTTGCATAATGTAATCACTGCTTTATATAATCAGAAGTCACTTGAATCGTTACGCACAACATACAAAGCTTGTTTTGATAGTTCCTAAATATTATAGTTGTTTGTGATTTGTTTAATTTGACCTCTTTACATTTTTTTTTTTGTCAAAAAAAAACTTTGTAAGAAAGATTAAATATCTAAGGAAATATCCTCTTAAACATTGTCATTAGACATTATGACACAATTTGATGGCATGCAAACATGGCATGATTTTTCATGCACTTTTCATATCTAATAAACTAATATCAGTCCCTTTATCACATTAAGACACTCATGACACAAATAATCAAAATTGTGATTACTTTATTTTGAAAAAAAAAATAAAATAAAATGCTTGCGGTCAGTCCATGTAAATAGCATGTTGCTCATGTCACATTCTTATTGTTGGTTTGCAAAAAAAAAGAATACATTTATTTGAGCTTTTCCACAGCAAAAGTTGTTCGAATTATAATAATTCTTAAAAAAAAAAAATGCTCAGCTTTTTGAAATATTAAGAGAAGAAGAATTGGTCTTTCAAATGCTACTTTTCAAAATTTAGGTTGTTTGCTAGACAAATGATTTTGTGCATGTATCCAACAGCACAACACAGAAACATCAGGATTCACGAAGGGTAAATTAATCAGGGATAAACTAGCTCATATTTGGGCTTTTAACGATGTAAACAAAAAATATGAAAGCGAAGAAAATCATATTTAAATTTATGACCAAAAACCTAAATGTTAGAACAAATCTAGTTTTCATCAATAAATAAGGAAAGTTGATCTGCATTTTCTTACCTGGCTAATAGCACCAACTTGCTGTGAGTCGATAGTGTCCTCATCCCTTTGATGGTGAGATTTTGTCACCAGCAACATTCTGTGGGAAAAACCATGTTTCGTTGCAAAATTTTTGCATTTCCATGATTCTTATCAATGTTAATTTTTCTTTGGTTTTTATGTGTTTTAATTGCAGCTATGCAGTGGTATGAGAAGCAGGAAAGGTTCTATAGAGATGGTATGGTTAGCAGTGAAGTCGTATTAGAGTTTGATATGGTAAGGGGTAAGAGTAGTAGCGAAATTAGTACAAGTGCTAAAGTAGTAATAATGCAAGCAAAAAAGGCAGTCTGTTTTTTACTCCGAAAGGAAAATCATAAGACAAGCATTGTTGTGATTTCTATGAGGTCTCAAAGGAAATTTCCTCCTACTCTGAGAACATCTTTTTTAAAAATTATATAAACTTCAAAGTTTCTCACCAGAGTCAGCAAAATTTAGGTGGTGTCAGAGAAACATCTGCGGTCAAATGCTCCTTAGTACTGCCTTTAATTTTTAAAAAAATTAAGAATTCAAGAACCATTTATCAAGATCAAATATAAATAGGTGAAAAATATGGGTACAGACCTGAACTGGATTTTTTTTAAATAGTGCAGTGGAAAAAAGTGACATCTATATTCCCAAGTGGTCAAATTTTTAAAATTAAGTTTCTTGAGACTAATGGAATTCAGTATTTAAATCTTTGAAAATGTTCATGACTAAGGTTTAAAAATAATACTAAGTGCTGTCAGTTACCTCCCCACAAGATCTGTTGTTGACACACCTGCTGTTCTTTTACATTCCCTAAAAAAGACATGAAAAAAATTAGCTTTTAACATGGACTGGAGAAATGTGGTAGTAGATTTTGTAGGCATGAAGATCTTTTAAAGAAATGCATGTCTAAAGAAAGGTATATGGGGTACAATATATAAAGATGTCCATTTATATGGTGCTTTCTGTGGCAAAAAAAAAAGAGGCTCAGTACCTCATATCAATTTAGTCACAAGAATTTACCTTGCAAAGAAAATATTCAGAAGGACTTTACACAAGATCTGTTATTAACATATTACTGCCCTCTCAACAGCACCCCCCCCCCCTTTTTTTTCCCTTTTTGAACTTTACTAATCAAGTCTTTCTTTGCATTGTGTATAGATGAGCAATTCTCAAAAGAGTCAATAGTACCCCAGTAGGATGATTTCATGGACATTTTTTTTCCTATTTCAAAAAGATTTTCATATAAAAATGATAATGTATTCTTCCAAGCAAATGTTGAGGAGATAACAGGTATTGTTTTGTGTGCCTGTGAGATCACAACATTTAAGTTTGATCCTGTGCAGTTGTGCAGTTTTGTATTGAATCTGTAAATCTGTAAATCTGTTCTAAAAACGTAGATGTATCCGCAAAGATATTTTCTTTTTAATTGACAAAGAACAAGTTTTAGGCAAAAAAAAAAAAAGAAAAGAAAAGATTAGGTCTAATGCAAAGCATTAGGCTCCACCTACTGAAAATGGCTCATATTTAATAACAGATTGCATGTTCAAAGGAAGCTTATGTATCAACTCACTTATAACGATTAGCTGATTTCACCAAATGGTATGTATCCTGGCCATCAGCAGTTGTAGTTATATCATCTAGGGAAAAAGCAAATAAAAAATGAGCTATTATAAAATCAATTCACTTCATAAAAAAAATAGTTTAAAAAAATTGGTTTCCTTTTCTGCCTATGATAATGCAAAAAACAATGCAACAAACTGGTTATGAGAGAGCATTTTTTTTTAAATAATACTACATGTCATCTGGTATTCACTAAATTGTCTTAGCTCCTTCCTCTCTCAAACAATCTTCAGAAATATTATCTGAATGTAAATTCAAGCTCCTGCAGTTTCCTTGTCCTGCAAATAAAACTTCATAAACCCAGTTTTGTAAAATGAGACATGCAAAAAAAATAAAGACAACTGTCACAATAGATCAGGGCTGTATCAAAAATCTTACCTCCATGGACACAAAAGTCACAGTTGTTTTGGTCCAAAGTTTCGATCGCGGTCACATATGGTGCATCTTCCACAACCTTCAAGATAAGAGGAAGCAAAGAAGGACAAAAAACCTAGTTAATTCCTCTCCGCCTCAAGGTAGTAATAAAATTTGAATTGTGGCAAGATACAAAAATCATGACCGATAGAATGTAATATGTATGTGCAATTGTTTGGGACTTCATTTATGTTATATCTCTTGCTCTCACAAAAATTTAAAAATATTTAGGTTGTCATTTTAAACAAGAGCAACAAGCTGAATCCCTAGAGACAGATACTTTGAATTATTAATTCTTGTTTATATTTTCATGATTAATGAATCAAGAATTGATGCATCAAGAACAGCATGAGTTAAGAAGAGTTTTCAGACAATTCTAACACATAACCACATCTCGATTCACACAAGAAAAAGCCCTAGGGAGCTATATGGAATCGATTTTGACATATGGATGTGAAGCCTGGACTATTCCAAAACAGTTACAAAAGAAACTCGGGGCAACAGAAATGTAGTTTCTATGCAGAATGCTACAAATCTCAAGAACTGCAAAGAAATCAAACGAAACAGTCTTACATGAAGCAGATACAACAAGACCAGGCATAAATAGAATTCAGTAACGCCAAGCAACCTTTTTTGGTCATGTGATCAGAAGAGACAATCTAGAACATATTGTGACAACTGGAATGATCGAAGAAAAACAGTGAGAAAAGATGTTGGATGGACTAACAAAGTGGCTCCAAGTAACAAGAGAGACAGAATCACTGAAGGCAACGAGGGATGGAGATGCAAATCATTAAAAGTTTTATTAATCATCAATTTCATTTACTAAATTATTTGTCTGTGTCAATAAAGTGTACTTATGGAGGATATTTACAGGCCTTTTTTTTTTTTTTGAATCATGCTTTTAGGAAAAGCAGAGTAAATCAGAGTCTGACAACAATTAAACTCTCGCAAAAAGTCTACTAAAGCAGATTCTAATGACAAGTTGCCTCAACACTATTGACAGCTAAATTAAGAAATGAGATGACATGCACATTAATACCTCAGAATTTATATTTTGTCTATTACATCACTTGTGCCAATTGGAATTTTGATGACTGGCAGAAAAGACAAGACAATTAGCATCAACAAATGTTCAGCTAGAGATTAAGATGAGCCTAATTTCATTAAGAATATAACTTGAAAAATATGTATATTAAAACATTCGCTCTTTTAAAACATTTAGACAGAAATCATACAGACATAAAGAACCAATGAACTGCTTCATTTTCTCTACAGTGGATGAGTACTAGTCCCAAAGCATAGTTAACCCAGTTTAATAAATATCAGTGTAGTGGGAGATGATTTGTGCAAAATGAAAAAGCTCGCATACCTCATCAACCCATTTGATTGCCCGAACCATTTTGTAACGCTCTTCCTCTGAGTAGACGGGTGGTCCTTTGTGCTTTGTTACCTCCGCTGAAAGGAAAGAAAAAATTTAGAGATCATTATGGATAACTGTAGAGACTAGGAGAAAAAAAAAAAGAACTGCATGTAATAATAATCTACAATGAATATGTTGTCTTAAGATAAGGAGATCTAGGCCTTTAGTGTTGAACTTTACTCAGCATATCTGATTAATGTTGCTGATATTACATCAGACATGCCAAAGTTATCCTACAGATCATAGTTGATTCTTGGTTATAAAGATCATCACATCCTAGACTGTTTATTAAAAAAAAAAGGCTAGAAACATTGACAATTTTCCTTATGTATGACAATGATTGCAAGCATAGAAATGCACCACTGCCAACTGGCACAAATAGATTTTTTTAAAGCATTATACAGATGAATCAAAGCTAAATTATTTTCATCAGCATCATTTTATGATTTCAAATTTAAAATAACAAGCAAAGAACATGGAATTAAGCCTTGTAGTCTCTACAAGCAGCATTTTACATACCATCTGAGTGAATACCAACAACTAGTTGAGTGCCAAACTCTTTTCCCTGAAAAAATTCATGTGCAATGAACAGAATGTAATGATTTGGAAGTTCATTAACTTTGTGTCACAAAACAATAAAAAAAAATAATTCACGATAATCATTACAGGCCTTAAGTCATACGACTTTTTGATGCAATTGTTTCTATAATAAAGACAAGAAATGTGAAAATTATGGCTTGTGTCTATTTTTCTTCTGCCCATTTATTCTGTCCTATGGGTATAAATTTTGAAGTCCTTTCTTGTTAGCCAAAAGAAAAAAAAATATTTTTATTCCCATAATCCATATGATTGCTAACTTTTCAATTTGAAATATCTCTTAATAATCAAACTTATATATAAGTGCTTTTTTTTTCTAAAGGACACAGATTGCAGTACAATAAAGTACTTGATTTGATCTAAGGTATGCAGCTTGTTTTCTCAATAGATCAAACCTAGCCCTTTTTAGTTGTCCCCTGTCTGACTCAATAAAGTGACGTTTATCATTTTGTGTGCCTTACACTAAAAGAGCTTTTAATAACTTTTAAAATGTCTGTCAGTCTGTTTTAAAAAAAAAGTCCATTACAGTTGAATCAATCTCTACAAATAAATAATTAAAAAAGATTGATCACAATATTTAGTTTGAGAAGCACCTCCAAAAACTTTGTAATTTTTCTGTCAAACAGGTAGACAATGTATTTAGGTTGTAATATTCAACATTAAATTTTGTTTTTGTTAACACATCTGAGAAGGTCTACAATTTTAAAAAGACATGAGTTTATAGAAAAGAGCCCTACATACCTGCCGCAGAGCATTGGCATGTCCAAAATGAACCATGTCAAAACTGAAATTATGGAAAATCAAAATAACAATGAAAAAAACTAAAGAAATAAAACTGCATTATTAGATATTGTAGCAGTAAAAACAATTGCAATAAAAAATATTATTTAAAATTTATAAATGATAATTATTTTCAAGATATTTTATATGCATTGGGAGGATTTCTGCATCAAGGCCAGTGAATAGGATACATTTTGATTTGTTGAGAAGCTTAAATTAATTAGTGGAAAGGTCAAATTTAAAGAAAAAGAAAATATGCATTACTTTTTTCCAATTACAACATTCCCTACAATATTTAAAAATGTATGAATTGTGTACAAGGTTAACTGTTAATGGTTTCTGTTTGTTGGAATTGAATTTATCAATGTTTAGTGAACTTCCTGCAAAATTTAATGATGCATTTTAACTGCAAATAGGTGCTTTGAAATAGAAACTTAACTTAAGCGCCCTTCACTAGATTCATGATTACATGGAGTACTCTTATAAAGCTTAAGAATTAAAAAGAACTGCACTGATCAGTCACCAAACTTTTCTTCTTAGATTTGAATTACTGATCTTGATCTACAAACAATATCTATGAAAAAAAAAATTAAATCTTAAGACTAACAGAGTGCAATTTTTTTTTTATCCAACTTAATTAGATCTTATAAATCTAAATTTAAAAGTTGGAAGAGTTTAATAATAATTGTTTTTTCTTGAAAATATAAAAAAATTTTTAGCATTTATACATCCTATGTAAACTTTTGATAAATTTATGAGAACAAAGGAGTTTGTGAGCAAGGGTATAGAATAGCTCCAAATTATGGCATCAAAGACTTCAAAGAGCTTTGGATTATTTCTTGGATTCAAGCAATTTTACCAGGCAGCTTCAAAATTAAACTTTAAAAGATCTTTTTTCTTTTTTTCTGAACCATTCTGCCAAAATAATGAAGAAGCTAGTCTAGCAGCCAGTCTACATGAGCTGCAAGTTGCCGAAATCACATATTATTGGGGTATTAGAACTGTGCATTTCTAAATTTTCTTACCTTCTCACTTATCTTAGTGGTGAAAAGCAATCAAATTATCACATTATTTTCTTTCAATTGAGGAAATATCCAAAATACAGGTTTTTGAAACAAGTGAAAGTTCTACCGTCATTCTACGAGGGCAGGCTGATAATTAAGTTCCGTTTAATCATAACTTTTTAATTTTTCACAGCATATACATAAACAATACGTCAAATGAAAGCTTAATATCTCAGCTACATACTTAGCACTCTATTTTTCGATGTAGTCACCGTCGCGATCAACACACCGCCTCCAACGTTTCACTAGTTGGCTCACGCCGTCAGCGAAGAATTCAGACGGCTGTCCACGGCACCATCTGCGATAACTTCCTCATCATTGTCATAGTGATGGCCCTTCAGGTACTGCTTGAGTTGGGGAAACAAATAATAATCAGAGGGGGCAAGATCGGGGCTGTATGCAGGGTGAGGTAGGGTCGTAAGTTCCAGCTGAGTTTGGCGACTGGTGTGCGGGCGCGCATTGTCGTGTTGCAGGATTGAGTCCCTATCACGCCGAATACGTCTGAGTCGGAGTTTGAGAGCTCGGAGTGTTGAAATATATCGCTCAGAGTTCACAGTTTGCGCTTGCTCCAGAAATTCCATGTGGACCACTCCCCCCATGTCCCAGAAAACGGTGAACAAGACCTTTCTTGCAGAGGCAACAACCTTGAACTTCCTTGGACTTGGAGAAGTTTTGTGCCTATACTCCATCGATTGGGCTTTACATTCTGGATCGTAGTGGTGGACCCAGGATTCGTCTCCAGTCACAATGCGTTGCAGAAATGCTTCTCCTTCTGCATTGTAACGCTCTAAGAGTTGAGTACACATGTCCTTTCTCTGCGCTTTCATCTCTACAGTGAGCTGTCTTGGGACCCAACGGGCAGAGACTTTTCGGTAACCCAGTACAGTTGTGGCGATATGGTGCACTCGTTCTTTCGAAATGCCTACTTCATCTGCAATTTCCTTTTGTTTGACCCTTCGATTAGCTCTAATCATGCAGTCAACTTTCTCTCGATGAGCCGTGTCCGATGCAGAAAGGGGCCTACCCGAACGCTTTCGATCACGCAGAATTGTCTCTCTGGGGTCTTCCCCTTTAAAAATTCTCACCCATTTGCGAACTGCACAGTCTGAAATGCACATTTCACCATAAACTGTCTTCATTCTTGCATGAATGTTTGCAGCAGAACATCCCTCAGCTGCCAAAAACTCGATAACAGAGCGCTGTTTGATGAGAAGGTCATTGGAAGTCGCCATTGTCTCATAAACATGGCTACCACATCATGTGTTGCGCGTCACTGCATTATGAGCACGAATGACGTCACACAAACTTGTTGTTATAGTTAAGTCTAGAAAATAGGTTCGAGAGTATATGTATGAAATTTTAGGTCGATGTGACGAAAATTGACCTAGTTATTAGCAAACGGAACTTAATTATCAGCCTGCCCTCGTACTTTTAATTGCCTTTAATTTTTACAAATTGAAATTTCTGACATCTTTTAATTTTGAATTGGTGACAACTAGATCGGCCGAAGCGAATGGTGAAACTTGGTGTGGATCATAAATAAAAATTGCCATTCCTAATGCTATGGATAGATTGAGATGTACAGAGCTTATAACTATAGTGGAGTTGCAAAAGCATCATTCATGAATATAAATTGTTATAAGTGCAAACTTCAAATTCAACAAATAAAAAAATATCCATAGTTTTCAGTTCACGCATACAGAAGTCAATAAAAGACTTAAATGATAATTAAGAATATTATACAATAGAACACGATAAGATAGATCACAGATCCCTTGAAATCACGAATTTCTCAAACTTATCCATTTTTCCCTTCTGATTTTTTATTTCCTTCATATTTCTCCGTTTTCGCCGAACTAGTTCAAACTAATAACAATCATCCCAAAACTTGAGGACAAAAAAAAATGTTTTCTTAAGAAATTTTATAGACCATGACTTTCATTCAAATCGCAGATTTTAATTTTCAATCAAGTGCTCCACACAGCTGTTGTTATTCTTCAAACAAGTACACCTTACCTGTCCCTTTTACTGTGTAGAAAGAATTTGTGGACAGGAAGCCTTGCAATTTATCCATAGTTACCAGGGAGAGAGACACCCCTTTTCCTGCCCCACCTTTCTATAGCTTAGTCCCATACACTTGGCGCAAGTTGTCTGTCAGCGCCTGTGCTAAGTTTACTTGTCGCTAAGACTTCAAAGGGGCCGATTGGAACTAAGATTTGCTTGTTCCACGAGCACAAGACATGGATCATAATGGTGACAGGTAAATCTGTCTGGGCCCACCCATTGCTTGATCAGTACATAGGTGTGAAAAAAAGCTGGCAGGTAAGATCTCTTTATTGAAGGTTAAGACACTAGACAGCTAAAAAGGTAGAACGCTGGACTGATAATACTGAGCTTCAGGTTCAAACCTTTGTTGTATTCTCTGGTGTGATTAGGTCTAGCTCTACCTTGGCAGACAGCCCTTCTGATTAAAGATTATTCAGGAACAAGAATTTGAGCGTCGACTTTAGACTGAATGTACGTCTAGAGTCTAGATCTAGATCTAGCATCAAGAGTTTGAGACCCGATAAGCGCTGGCATTTTCAGACAAGTTTTTACATAAAAGGAGTTGGGTATGACAGCTGAGGTGCCCGTCTTCTGCCCTCTATTTTATGTACTGAAAGTAGGGAAAATAAAGCAAACGGGTATTTCTGTAATGCTCGGAATTGTACGAGAGTAGCCAAGAAAACACAAAGCCTTTATACTTTGATGTATAACGTTCTTCAAAATATTCCCGAAAATGCAAATCCAGAGTCCGAGTGCTAAAAATAAATTTGTTCCAACATGTATGGCTTCTTCAAACATATAAAAATTCCCCACTGAAAAACTTTATTTCATTTATTCTTATTTTGACTTTCTCCCATGGTGTCAAAATATCGAATTAGTACACCCAACTCGCATTGGCATTTAAAATGATGTTTTTCTGTTAGATTTCAATGTGCTGAGTACGAATTTAAAGGTTTTATTCGCCGCAAATGAATAGTTTTTGAAATACATGACTTTTTGTTTTGGATTATTTCTTCTTTCTTAATCAATTTAAGCGTATTGATTTGCTCGAGGTAGGTGCCTTTTTGCAGGTTAATTACTTCCGACTTTCGCGCATGCGCATTACTTTCTTTTTAGTTACTCTTTGCGCATGCGCAACGTCTTACAATTACCCATGTGCATGCGCAATTAAAGGCGCGTCTTTTGTTCATCGCGTCTTTTCTCTCATTTCATTGTCATTACTCATTTGGCTCAACAGCTGAAGTGTTTTGATCTTGATCGTGATTTTCTTCATGGCTGCTTGTGATAAGTGTTCTTTTGATTATTTCCAAGTTATTGCTGAATTTTAAAATAACGACGCTAAGTCATTATCATTTTTAGTGATACGGAGGTGTTCGAAGTAGCAGAGATGGAGTAAAGGTAAGAGCTGTATTTATTATTATTTTTTTTTTAACTGTGTGCTGTTTGTCTTCCGGTTCATCTTCACCTTGATTTGATCGTATTATTAAGTGAAAGTCGCTTCATTCTTGTCGGGGGGGGTTGAGGGGGGGCATCCCCCCTCATTTTTTATGTATTTATTTTTTTTTTGGGGGGGGGGCCCATCATTTTTTATTTATTTTGATAACATTCCATAAATTTGCGCCTTTAAAAAGTTACGTAATCGCGACAACTTTCACTTATAATACGATCACGGTCAAGGCCAAGGTCAAGGTCGACCGGAAAGACAAGAAACAGCTCTCTGGTGAGTGTGGGTGTACAGGTAAAAATTTAGAGTCTAGTCTTGCTATTTTGAGTTTGTTTCAAAATTCTAAGTTAAAACTCCTGTAACAAGTTTTCAGTAGGCTATATTATGACATTGATCTTCATATATCAACCAATCTAGATTTAGCTATTTGGAATTTGTTCTCTACTTTTTATAGTACTAAGACTCAACAAATCGAGAGGGACCGTAACGGCTTAGGAGACTGATCAAAGCCCTGGTTTTAGGCCTATCAAAAAATGGATCATTATCCTTGTTTTAGATGTATGACCACCCAAAGCTAATATTTTGCCCTGGAAAAAAAATCAATATTATATTTCCAAAATATATTACCATCCATCCATCCAGACTCTTATGTCTTTCTTTTTCTTTTGGGGCGACACGTCGCCACTTGTCGAAGTGCAAAGCTCAGGATCAGCTCTCTTAGACGCCATCTTGATTATTGTTAGCAGCCTGGAAATGAGATGACCGAAAAGTTCAAAGATACGATTCAGTCCCCTTGTTCACGTCCATTTATATTGGGTACACACTACAAACCACAAATTAAAGAGGACTTTGTGCTGCAAACTACAAAGAGCCAGAAGACGGTTTGACGCAAAAAACAAAACAAACAAAAAAAAAAGTTCTGGCAGCAGGTCTCAAAAGCGTAAAAGTTAAAAGAAAGATCGTTTGAGAAATCGTTTTCACTGTTCACCAAGGCTGGAAAAACATACTACAAGGTCTTTTCTTTGTTCAAATTTCAGCTTTGTTTTTTTAATGTAGAACAATAAACTGTAGTTCTAATCAAGGCAAAGATAATTATTGTGGGCCTATACCAAATTTGATCTAGATCCAGTGGATCTCTCTCTCTCTCTCTCTCTCTCTCTCTCTCTCTCTCTCTCTCTCTCTCTCTCTCTCTCTCTCTCTCTCTCTCTCTCTCTCTCTCTCTCTCTCTCTCGCTCTTTCTCTCTCTCTATCTATCTATCTCCCTCGATATTCATTTATTTGTTATTTATCCCTCTGTATTTGAATTAAGTTTCACAAATAAATAAATAAATAAATAAATCGCGAGAAACAATTAAGGTCTTGATTAAAAAAAAGAAAAAGGTAAATGGAGATGCATATCTCAGTATGTAGTTGTAAAGTAGTAGTAGTAGTAGTAGCCTAGTAGTAGTAGTAGTAGTAGTAGTAGTAGTAGTAGTAGTAGTAGTAGTAGTAGTAGTAGTAGTAGTAGTAGTAGTAGTAACTGCCTCTTGTAGGTAGAAACTCATTGGGGAGCTAGATAACAGGGAGTCCTCAGAGAAGAAACCTCCCTTGTGGCAAGTGTTTCGGCCCTGAACCTCTGACACTCTAAGGGGGCCGGCCTTCACCCAGGTCATGACTCCCAGGTGTCTCCCTGATATCTTTTTTGCACAGCGCCAGGATTCGAACCCATACCCTCATCTCTTGATGGATTGCTGATCCCGGCGCTATATCACTTCGCCAACTGGTTCTGCGATGGTTAGAGCATTTTTAATCCTTATGAAGGAACCTCTCATTTCTCCTGCTCCAGATCCACTGGCTATTTCCGCCAGTAACTTTAGAGCTTTTGTTCTTTTGTTGCCACATATTGAAAGTTTAGTTAGAAGGTCGTAGACTGATTACCCTACGAATCCTTTGGCACCAACCTCAACGGGCATCACCACAGCTTTGTATCCGGCATTTTCTAGCTCTTTTGTCAGGTTCATGTATTTCTCTCTTTTGTAGATGTGGGCCTCTTCCATTCTGTTTTCGTATGGTACTGTTAGCTCCACCATGATCAATTGTTGTGTGGAAGCTGAATGGATCACGATGTCAGGTTTTAATCTCGTTTTTTTAATTATACTGGGGTGACAGTCTCATTCTGGAAGATTTGCTGAAACATCCCAGTCATCACAGCCGTCTAGAAGGCATTTTATCTGGTTTGTTGTCCTCACCGGCCTTCCGTGCCATGACTTAGCGCCTCCCTCTGTAGTGAATATCAACGCGTTGGTATTAGGGAGGGTAGTCTCTCCTTTAGCCTTGCTTATGATTGCGGCAAGTTCCTGAAGGATTCTGTTATGCCTCCATGTGCATCGCCCCTGTGAGAGGGCGATTTTGCAAGAGCTCAAGACATGCTCTGTGGTCTACCTGCCTTGGCATAGCGGACAAGTGGGATCCTCTTTCTTTCCCCACCGTACCAGATTTGCGTTTGAGGGCAGGAGATCTTACACTGATCTGATGAGAAAGCTGATCCGAAGTGGCGCCATGTGCCAGATCCTATTCCATGTGAGGGATTTCTGCATTGCATTATCCCAATTAGTCCATTGTCCCTGTTGAGGTTGCCTCTTTAATAAAGAAAATCATGAAAATAACTTGACGGAAGTCCAATATCAAGATATTAATAGATTTTGCGAGTACCAATTAGCCACGCTCTCTGTTATGTACATAACTTATTCTTAGTTTCAGTTTCATTTTCTAGCATGCATAGATGCACACGATGTCTTTTTTTTGGTATTTTTTTCCTGTACTAGACTCTAGATCTAGCTAACCAGGTCTTGATCGAATGTATTTATAATTTCTTATCGATAAAAAATCCAAGATATTAACCCAGGATTGTCAGAGAAGAGGAAAGAACGATGAGTCAACTTAAAACCAGGTAAAATTTACAAAGTTAGGAATTGTTCAACTCAGGAGAGGCTGTCAACATAACTTCGTGATTCAGGATGCCACTACATCTAGCAAATAGATCTAGATCTAGATCTAAATCAAATTTTAAAGAACATGATTAAAAAATAATAAAGAAGTAAAATATTATAGGGCCTATATGTTTACATTTAAATTCTACTAAAGGTTATTATATTCCATTAAAATTACCGAGTCAAACACTGCCCCATCACAACTGAACTAAATTCTAGACCTGTTTAAAAAAAAAAAAGAAAAAGAGTTGAAATAGTTGGCTCAATATAAGGAGTTGATATCATTAACTTCTATCATGAGATAAGTCTCTTCTGTTTGATTTCTTGCAAAGAAAAGGATCTATAGGCCCTAGACTTTTTAGAATGTATACTTTACGTGTATTTAGTCGCAATGATATTTCTCAAAATCAGTGTATTGCCAATAGGTTTCTTAGTAGTTACTAGGCTATTTTGGATTTTCTTGTGGAGACTAGACTATATAAAAATAAGATTTAGATCTAGAGGAGGCAAACCACTGGGTTAATGTAAGTAAGAATTATAAGAGCTAGAATTTCAGGTAGTGCTCAGCAGTGGTTAGGGTAAGGCTTTTAAGTGAAACTGACGGAAAATGCTTGAATTGGTGGGATTAGAACCATCGATTTATAGATGCTTCAGCACCCATCGCCTTGCCACTCAAAGAGAACATAGCTTATACCAATACACCACTACCCTCCCTTTAAGCTACTCTTTGAGTGGCAAGATGATTGGACAAAATACGATAGAAAACTGTATTATAAATTCATATGGGTGATTTATAAGAACAATGCACCATGCAAGTGAAGAAAATTATCTCTGGACTTTGGGACAATTTTTGTGATTCATCCTCAAAGTATTGGTCTGCAGTGAAGCTTTTTTGTTGCTGCAATTTTCACAGTGAAATCTGATTTGGGCAAATATAATCATATTTTTTACGGTTTTAATATATTTTGAGTGGTTCCATGTAAAGGAAATAAAGCCCATGTAATTGAATATATATATATATATATATATATATATATATATATATATATATATATATATATATATATATATATATATATATATATATATAGTGTCCCATTCAAATAGACAGTGCAATGGTATGGAAAATTTCTCTTTGTTCAATCATAGTCTTGACCTTTATTATGTTCAGTTTACAGCCAGCTGACTGAAATACATGTACATATAGTCAACACTTTAAAAATGTGAATGTTTTTGCATTTATAATATAAATAAATGTTTTTTTTTATCTTTTACAGTTTTGCCTTGGCGGAGAAATATTCAGCATTTTACACTGGGGGACAAATACAGGTAGGATCTAGGCTAAGAATTTTAATTTTTGTAATTCTCTCTGAGTTGTGCGGCTTTTATGAGTTTCATTTTGAGAATATGATATAAAAAAATGTTTGAAAAGTGATTTGTTTTTAAACACATAATCACATTTGTGCAATAAATTTCAGACTAAACAGCAACTATTTTAACTTTTTTTTACATGTTTCACCTTTTTGCAATAAAATTAACATTGAATAGCAATTATTTTCAGATTTAATATTGTAATATTCTATTATTAAGTATAGAAATTCAATTCTTAGGATCCGCAGGTCATGATGATGAATACCACTGTTAAAACCACGCTTGTTTTCTTGAGAAAGTCTTTACATGTATATATATGACATTTCTTCACTCCATCCATGTTTAAATGGATAATAGACTGTACTGGGTAAAAGTTTGACCATGGTATAATATTGAATATTGATAGGCATATCATATATATTAATTTCACACTCTTAAACCACAATAAGCTCTGCCTCCTCTAAAAGAGTTCTGAACATTTCTTTTAATGAAAATAACTTTAACATTATTAGAATGTATCTATCTTAATACATGATGTTAACTCATGGGACTGGCAATGGTAAGTTTATAGGAAGTTTGATCTTGCCTCCATCAAATTAACGTTTGGTTATTTCAATCATTTTTAAAAATACTTGCGAGATAAATGTATTTCATTAACTGCTTTTTATTTTATTTATAATTTGAACATTTTATCATTTCAGTTAAGTAGTGATGGCAAAAAGTTGTTTTGTGAGTGTGGCAAGGAAATAAAAGTAATTGACTTACAATCTGGGCGTACAACTCATACAATTGGGGAGGTGAGTAATGTAGATTGAGTTTATTCAAAGAATTGTTCACCACTGTTGTCTGATAATTAAGAACGTGACTAAAGATGAGGTTAACGAAATTTAAGCAAATGCAGTTCTTGTCATATATTTAAACATTTTTGTTTGTATCCAGTCATTATCCTCATAGCCTGTAACATGACATTAAGACCTCAAATAACATTTCATTTCAGTTTCACTTCTCCTTCATAGAATTAGTTACATTTAGATGTTATTCTTTGAGCATTATTCAGATTTATACAGGATATTATTTCTAGGTATCATTTTAGTTTTTATAGCTTTATTTGAATTTTACTAGGTATATATTCAATTGAATCTGTTATGCTGAAAAAGAAAAGAGTTCACTTTTTGTCTTTGTCTTTTATTTATGCAAGAGAACTTGATGGTGAACTATTGTTAAAAAAAAAAAGATATTTTTTGCATGATATACTCTTTGCTGATGCTGTCTTTGTTTTACCTTTTTAGGCAGAAGAAGAGGATATCACAAGGTTTATTTTAACAAGAGATGATGAAGTGAGTGGATGAACAAGCACTTGTTATATTCCTTTATTCTGTAACGATAAGTTATAGATAAATTTTTTATTTAAAGGCAGTTGCTTATCCTTCTATATTGTTCGCCCAGTTGTAATTACTTTATATTTTGGTTGTTGAATTGCAAGTTCATTTTGAAGATCTTATATTGGAGATTCCGTCTTCAATATTTTGGAATTTAGTATTTCATCTGTTCAGGAAATAGGAAAATATGATACGATTGCGTCAGTATTTTTCAAGAATGACTTGTAAAACTGCAGCTGGCTCAATGAAGTTAAATTGCTGGTATTGCCACATAAAAGTCTCTAGAGCATGCAGAAGTTAAAAGATTTCTTCAGAGACCTAGGATGTTAAAAGGCCTGAAATCTTTTTTTTAAACCCAATTTCAATTAGTAATAAATCTTATTCACAATAATACTTTCATATCCTGATTCACATGGTAGTATGCTACTGTTTATTATTCATATTGCATTCTTTTGATAATTATCATCATCAAGGTGCAATGGCTTGGGCTTTATTTATTAAATACCAACCTAGGTGTTTTGAGGGTTTTTTTTATCCTGAATCTGAGGTAAGTGATCTCAAGAAAATTGTTTAAAACAGAGATTAATGAAATGAAAATGTAACTGAAAGTGTAAAAAATCATCTGCAAGAGTAAAATGACTATCAGGGCTGACTGATAGAAAAAAAAATGAAGTTCAATTTGAATTATTTTTAATAAACAGCATTATTTTGTTTAAGGATTCCTTCCATGCACTAGGAACTTAATTGTTACAATGTATAAATTAATCACGTAAGTAAATCATCCTTATGCATTTTTTCTGTTTGACTCATTTTGCTGCCAGTACCTCATTTTGGCAACACAGAATCAGTTGTTTCGGCAATGGAAGTGGAAAGAAGAAAAGACACTGGTTAAAACTTGGAGGGTGAGATTAACTTATAATTGTTTCATATAAGGAAGAATAGCATATTGCCCACCCTGTGTGATTGTGGTTATTTTCAGTCTCTCTTAGCTTCTTACCCATGAAAATACGTTAAGGGCTATCAAGCTTTTGTTTGATAGTTGTTGTTTGCTTTTGTTCTTATTTCATTTGTGTGGTCAATTAATTTAAAGAGAAGAAAAACAAATTTAGTTAATAATCCGTTTTACCTCTTGTTAAATACATCAACTTTGGTGAAAAACGTTGAAAAAATTTGCAATATTTTAGGAAACAATTTGTCTTATTAGAGACATATTTTGAGTCTGCTTGACCTCAGACGCACATATCTTGACAGCCCTACATTAAGTGTTCCAATGACAAAGATCATGTAATCACAAATAGTTTTGTTATCTGTTTTCTCTATGGCAAACACTGTTACCTTTCTGCAATATATCTTATGGTAAAGTGAAAATTGAAACTGCCAAATTTCTTTTCATGTGTTTGTTTATAGGAACTCTCAGTCAGTTTTACCAAAGTTTGTCTACTATTGTCTTTATCTTAAGAAGTTCTTTTGATGGGTCATTAATTTAAAAAAAAAAGCAAGGGATGCTTTCTTAGCTTCTCAGATATGATGCCTTAAACTTTGAAAGATATATCTTTAATGTCTTTGGAAAAAAGTTCTAAGCCTTTGTATGGGATTTTCAAGTAGCATTTTTTCAATGAATTGGAAAAAAGGCCTAGGAATGTACACAAAATTTGATCCAACAATAGATGGACTGGACAAATATGATGCAATGCAGCCTTTTCTATATCAATGACCTTGATACATACACATAAAACATTTTGTCGTGACTAGTGCTAACTGACAAAACTGAAATTTACACTGTCCCAAAGATGAACAGACTTCAAAGCTCAATGATTCTGGTGTAAATTGGCCAAGAAGACCTGTTGTAACACTGTGAAATGGAAATTTTAGTGACTGCAGTATAATGATAGGGGAAAATATTCTCTGGGCGGCAAGATAACTATCTGGACTAGATAACTCAATTGAAGAATGTCATTTATACTAGCAGTTTGTCTTTAACCAAATTAACTGTTTTTCATCTATGTGATGTGTGTAACAAACTGCTTTACTGGTAAAGTTCTAAAAACTAGTTGAAATGGTGAGTGCATTTTTATAAAAAAAAATTCCGAAACAACTTAGCAGTTTAAAAATGTTTTTGCGAGTTAACACAAATTACCTTTTCTTTTTTTTTACAAATTTTGGGATAAAGAAGATTAAAAAAGAAAAGTAACAAAAAAAATTAGCCAAGCATAGTCTATAAGAGGAGGAACTGACAATAGATATTACAGGATATTTTGACTTTTGTTTTACCTTTACTTCCTTCTTTACCTGTTTTTAATCCAGACATAATTATATATATATATAAATTAAATAAATTATTGTTTTATGTCTAGGTTTTCAACAATTTAAAGATGATAATGTATAATATTCACAAGTAAGATGAAACAAGCAAATTCATTTGGCATGCGACATACTTTTTTTTAAAATCTATTTTTATTTGATAAATGGTTGTCTTATTTTCTAATATCAGTGTTTTTGCTCGAGGTTAAAAATTGTGTCATCTTTCTTTGAAATTAATGCTTTAAAATCGTATTGAAACACATTTACTTAAATTTCAAATTAGGATGCATTCAATCATTTGGATTCAGTAATATTTTCAAAATTTACCCTCTCCCTCTTTTCAGGTACAGTGTAGTTTTATTTGACAGATTAGGTTGATTAGGAATCACACAGAATGAAAAACCAAAAAGTTTGAAATTCAGTTCAAAACTTATAACAAATTTCCAGGAATAACAATAATTTTATTCTTTAAATATTTTCTGATCATTAGAGAGTAATTGTTTGGGTGCTAACGTTTTAGCCATGTCTTGTGATTTAAACCTTTTAGATTTAAAAGTGGTTTTACTGCAGTTTTACATTAGTTTGGTCCATGAAATAAGCATGAAAAGTTGTGAGTTTCTTTTAACTGTTAGCTGTATATCTTAGAGTAACACATTGACAGCCATATGAATTATTTTTTTTAATCTGTCATGCCTTGAAAAATGAAAACGTATTGTTTCATGTCATGCTGAAGATATAATGCTTCCTCTTTAGTTAAAAAAGTTTTGGATATGCTGAAAAAAAAATTTTATTTGATTTTTGTCAGAGGAGGCAAGGAAAAGGTGTGGAGCCACAATCATTTGTAAGTACAAATTATTTAATCTTCATTCTTTTTCTACTCTCCAGTCAGTTCACAATGCTCCTGTCACAACTTTGGCATTTGATCCAACAGACACACTTTTGGCCTCAGGTAGCGCTGATTCCACCATAAAAGTCTGGGATATAACTCGAGGATATTTCACCCACAATTTCAAGGGTCATACTGGGGTCATAAGGTAGGTGCAAAAAAGGACATAAATTTCTCAAGGGTTTAAAATTATAGGGGAAACTTTAAGTCGTTCTTGGCATGGCTGCTAAAATATTAAGATATGATGGGAGATGAAAATCAAAGAGGTTATTTCAAAACATGGTTTCCATATCTGTTCTATTCTTCTTTTTGCTTTGTTCACTATTGTACAGAATTGCATAGAGATGACTTCAATATAAATGATGGATAAATTGGGAGGAATCGATACTAATTTAACATATTGATATGACAAAAGGTTAAGACAAGGAAACCTTTTTTTCCCATTGATCCCCTGATTTTTCATCCTTTTTTCTTGAATGAATAAATGGTTGAACGCTTTCTTTTCTGTGATTTTACAGGTGAAATGGCACTGAGTGTTATTGGTCATGTGGTAAACTAAACTTCCTCAAATCAAGCAGGTCTGCCATGTCACCCACAAATAGTCCATAACATGTCACTGCTTGTAAAAAGCCAGTAACAATCAATTTTGACCAGAAATATTCGTCAGTTTTGAAAAAAAAAGGATCCAATAAATTTTTTAAAAATTCATTTTTCTATCTCGCCAGGTTGATAACATTTCACCCTAGCAGCCAGCGTTTACAGCTTGTATCAGCAGCAGAGGATTATACAGTTCGTGTATGGGATCTGACCTCCAGTGCATGCATTGTCTCAAGCCAGTGTCATGCTAGTCTTGTGACCTCAGTAGCCTTTGCTGATGGGGGAGACACTATGTACAGGTTTGTTTCTATTCTCTTCACTCAGAGTTAACTTGATCTAAGGAAATATGAAATGCAGCATCACTTGTTAACTCTTTTTTTTAAACTATAGAGAGAAACTTCAACATTTGATGGAATAACATTTTGCATTATTTTGGGTTCTGTCCCTGAATCTACAGAACTTGGAAAACACCTTTAGTTGATTGCAAAGTGTTTTGTGTTTGTTTAATTTCATCAAGTTAGTAGGGGAAAGGGATGGCAATGCTTTTGAATAAATTATGCATTTTATGTAAGATTAGAGGATCTCAAGGTAAGTTTGTGGGTAAGACTGCATACTAATCTTGTTTCTCATTCTTTTGAAAGAAAATTCATGTCCCTTTTCCCATTATTGACAGTTTTTTTGTTGTTTTTTTTTTGCAGTGCTGGAAAAGACAAAGTTGTTTGTGTCTGGAAAACAGACAAGTGGAAGGTCTTTAAGACGATTCCTGTATTAGAAGTAATCCTCGTCTTACAATTTTTTTTAAGGGAATGAAAGTGTTATGTATATATTTAAAAAATATGAGCAGTTATATATTTTTTACTAAAGTTTTCTTGTATGAGTAAAATACTTTTTAACTGGCCTAATTTGTAGGACTGATCAAATATTTAACTAAGAAAATTTTTTTCATCATGCAAATTGATCACTTCTAATAAGTACCCCAAAGTCCCTATCTCTTGGTGGTAGAAAAGCTAACGCATCGCTGATGACTTCAAAATTACCATACTTTAAAACCTTTTAAAAACTGCCCTGTAATAAGTCTACACAAACAAAACTTATATCACTGGAAAGATAATTTTTTCTTCTTTTCAAACATGTGATTCGTTTTGTTTTTCATAAACTGCAGGTGTTAAAAAAAAAAATCTGCATTAAAAAGACTACCTCTTTAAAAACTCGCTTGCTGGCAGCGTCACACAGATGATACAACTTTCACTAAAACTGCAATATCTCGTCCAAGAAATAATATTTTTGCATGATTCAAACTGTTTCATGGCTGGAAGAAGCTCTAGTTCAGTTTCATACCACACAAAGGGAGAAATATAGAAGCAGCCATTTTTGGCGTCAAGATTAAAACTTCGAAGACAAATTAATAGAGCTTCCTGATTAAAAAAAACAAGTTGTGTGGTATAAAATTAAAGAACAACCAATTTCCTCTGTTATATACAAAAATCACGCAACTGACATTTTTCGTGGTCAAGAGATTTAAGTTTAAAAAAAGTCAACCCAAGGATCGATCTCTAAGCCTTTCAATGGCCTGCCATGGCTCAAGTGGCTGTTCCCAGCGAGGACAGTTATATTCGTTTATAACTATTTTTTATAGGCTATTTATTAAAATAAATATGGTTTTCAAGTTTTTAGACGGGAGGGTGTGCAGAGCAAGGAATTGCAAGAAAGCCCGTGGTTAGTTCAATGAAATTTTTACTGATTTAATTTTTAAAACTCAGTGAATTTTGAAACTGCATGCATCTATGGATTTATGATGCTTATCTCAAATAACGCAAACCCGATTTTATCTGTGAATACTCAAAATCTGTGCATAAAACCGCATTTTCAATGCGTATTGATGAACTAAATTCAAAATGACGGCTGCCGATATTTAGATCTAGAAAGTCATGAATTTGGCCTTAAGTAGCCAAATGTAATTTTTTCATCTCTATCTTTGGTAGCCAAATCTAATCAATTTTTTTTGTTCAGCTTATAGTATAATGTATGCATTTGAAAGTATAATGTTCAATCATAATTAATCTGTGATTATAATTCTTTTTACTTCAATCGGTGATTCAAAATGCGGTTTTGATATAGAAGAAGTGATCAAATTATCAAATAGATAGCATAATTAGATTCAGCATCCTAAAAACCATACAATCTGAAAGTTTCATTACTCTAGTACGAAAAATGTGTTTTTTATGATCAAACTTCTGAAATATGATGCTATTTTGACCAATTTTCTTCCAAAGCGTAAAATTTGCCGCTAAGCCAATTTTGGGTTTCTTTAACTTTTAAAAAAAAATTTCTAGGTTGCTGAAAAAAATTGAGTGAACTAAATACAATATTTTGTATTAGCAAAATAAGTATTGAAACAATCTGAAGAATGTGTGTTTTTTTTTACCATGGTCCAAAAGTGCCTCATGTAGTCTGTTGTAATTTTGATGTGCCAGAAGTGTTTTTGGCCATTTTAAGTGACGAATAATTTTTTTTCTTTATTTTCTACCCCCCTGAAATTTTGTATGTGTTTCATCATTGTACTGGAGTTTGTAAATATGTCATTTTTTTCTTTCATAGGATTTAAAAAATGACTTTTATGTGTTCTTAAAAATAGCCTGATGCACGCAATTTGTTATGTGGCGTTATGCACAAAATTTAAAAAGCTGTACATTTTTTATTTCTCAACCGATTTTGATGAAATTTGTTGGAAATTTCGTGTCGCCACAAGATCTTTATAGTGCATTTGGTTTTATTCAAATTTGCTGGATTTGAAAAATCACTTTGTGGTACCTACTTCTAATATTTTCTCAAGATTTTGTTCACACAGATGTGGTAGAATTTTGACAGTAGGCAACTTTTAAGAAAAAAATGTACATTTTCTCTTTATGTTCCAGACTATTGTAGCAGTTTTTGTTCCCCTTGAGTTTCCTAGCCTTGTAGATGATGATGATGATGTTCCAAAATTTATTAGCGTCTCTGCCAAAGGTATGTGTATAGTTCAGATCTTGTAGCTAATAGTTTAAAGACCTTGTCTTGAATAAATCTATCTTCATAAGCATTCTTGTGATACAATTGGCTTCATTTCTTGTAATCTTGGAAAAATAGAGATTTTAATAAAATTTTATGGAGAAGGTGAGACAAAACTTTCAAGTGGTGAATATTTATAAAATTTAATCTGTGTGGGTTAGTGATTGTAATAATTTAATGTAGTAATTTTTGCAAACTACCATGGGCACAATAAGTATATTTTACCTCTGTTTTTTTTGTTTTTGTTTTTTTTTTTTTTTGAGAAAATAAAAAGTAATAGTTTCATGGAGACACAATTTTACTTTGTTTACATAAAACTGCCTGTACAAACAAAATCTTAGAAGCATTTGGGTATTTTTGTCTTAATATGTTGGAATCACTTAAAGTACTTTCAAGGGAATCTCCAAAATAACAAAAAGAAAGAAAAAAAACCTTTTAAGATATAGGAAAGATTTTTTTTCCTCCTCAGGTGAGGTGAGAGTGATCAATGTAAAGACTGGCAAGAGCGAATATTCCAACAGCTGTAGACTGAGTGATGCTGATATTGACTCAGACAATGCTGATGCTTACGTCACTCAAGCTGTGTATTCTTCAGACATAAATGGTATTGTTCTCACAACATATGACCAGAACGTTGTGCTCCTCAGTAAAGATTTCACCTGCGAGAAACAGGTTTGTAAGTCATGGGAGATATGGCATAGAGGTAGAAACATTGAGTCTAAGGAAGGTTAAAGATTGTTTTGTCAATTAATTTCATTGCCACTTTATGAACTTAAGTTGAAGCTCAAAATGCAAAATCTTGGATCAGGATGTAAAACATAGCTCTGTAAAAATTTCAAAAGGCATATGTACCTAAATTCAACCATACATATTAGAGTTGGTTCCCCAATCTTTGAATATATTAAATATATACATAAGGTGAAGGGAATTTTTCACTTGTATCAAGAGCAATGCAAATTAAGTAAGTTAAATAATTTTAAATTAATAAGATGCATAATTAATATGTTGCCGTCCTTGTATTTTATCCTTTTCCCTCTTCACTCACCAGCTTTGTGGGCATTTAGATGAGATACTGTCAGTGCATTTCTTGGGTGAAGGTGACACACATGTTGCTGTAGCAACTAATACAGATCTTCTCAAGGTGTTTAGGCGTGATACCTGGGAGTGTCAGATGCTGCAAGGGCATGATGACATCATCACCACATTGGATGTTTTGGGGAATTTCATCATCTCAGGATCTAAGGTTGCCCCATATGAATAGTATTTAAAATGTATACTGATTATTTAGAATTCATATTTCTTGGACCTTTAATGTGCTAAAAATACCTCAAGGTATAAAAGATTTTTGGAACAGAGCTTCAGATTTGATAACTTTCTTCTCTGATCATGCAACCCTTCTTACATGGCAATGGCCCACATCGTCCAAAAAAATGCCCACTGTTAAAAACCAACAGAGTAACCTTTCTCTTCATTTCTATCAAATACACAGCTTTCAAAGTATAAGGATCACTCTTCTGGACAGCAGGCTACTTCCAGAAAACTTAGGTTTCTTTACAGAGAATGAAGAAGTTAATTTTGATAGAATTTATTCACAGCTCAGTTAGATCATGTTCAAATTTATTTCTGTCTATTAAAAAATATTAAAAGTTTAGAGCTGTGGGCTTGAACTGCTGCTGGCTTGATTAGTCCATACTTTGGTCCATACCTGTAAATTTTTATTTTGATCCCTGCAAAGGGAAACATGATAGGAGAAATTCTATCAATTCATCACTTTGTGAAAACTGAAAAGAAAGTGATGATGATAAACTTTCTGGTTATTGGGGTTTTGTTTTGACTAGTATTATCGCAACAATGTAAAATTACAGGAAGGTGTCAATAGGTAAGACTTTCTATCTCTCAGTTAATAAAAATATTGTGTCCTTGCGTAACTTTTTTTACTTGTCACATTCTATGTTAGATGAATACCTAGTTTAAGTTATTGCTTGATTCAAACATAAAAAGTCTCCATTCTTGTTTTTTTTAATCGCTTCATTGAAAGAAATCCACCACTAGTCTGAGCTAAGAATGAAAAGATTTTTCATGCCCTTTTTTCATTAAATTATGTTTTCAGTTCCACGTTTTACCTTGTCTTTCTTTAAAAGAATGTAACAATTTTTTAACCATTACTCTTCTTATACATTTTAATGGCTTTCCAGGACTCAAGTATCCGCGTTTGGCAGCTGGCCCCAGACACAGGCTTTGCGACATGTTTAGCTGTGGGTCAAGGGCATACACAAACTGTCCAGGCTGTAGCATTAGCCAGGTATATGACAATAGTACCAAAGTAAAGATATTAACTTCATGTATCAGGGTCCTTGCATTTTGGGTTTCCTGAAATAGACCTCTTTAAGCAAAAGATTGATTCACCTCTTTTTAGGTAGCTTTATTTCATAAGCATGACCTATGTCTTTCAGAATTTTCAGAGATTGCATTCAGGCAGCAATGAAAATTTAAATTCAATGAAGATATTAAATTACACCAAAAAGAAAAGCAATTCAAGAACATTGAAATCTATAGAATCACAGTTTTCCTTCTCCTAACCTCATGGAAAATAGTTTGCAGTATGTTTTATCCACAATGATTTCAAATCATTTTAATAATTAACCTTTTCAGAATATGTAAATATTTACCTGTCTCGTACTGAAGAGGAGACAAAATGAGTTTGAAATTTTATTTCTCATATTTGATCATTTCAAATCTGTGTTCACTAGGGCTGGCCAAAGATGATTTTGAAAAATTAAAAAAAAAAAAATAAAATAAAGAATGAATTTGTTCATTTGAACATTAGCCCAGTGCAGTTATGCTGGAACATCTAAAATAAAAGTCATTGTGAGCAGTTGAGATGGAAATTATAGCCCTGTGAAATATAAAATAATACAAATGCAAATTGTAAGAGAAGGGGATAGCTGGTTCTTTAAGAAATATACAAATATGCTTAAGCAAGTTTAATTCAAATAGTTATTATGTGAGAAATAAGTGAAAAGAATATCGTTTGGGACAATTTGAAAAAAAAAATTTTTTTTTCTAGACTTCAATTTTGTTAAATGTGAAAGGATGGTGTAATGTGTCCTTACTTTTTTGGTATGGAGTTAAAGTCAAGAAAAAATTTAGTTAAGAAAGCAACATCATTTCTTTATTCAGCACGATAACTTAATAAAGCATCATTAACCCAAGTTAATTTATTTTTTCAGAGCCTCAGTGCGACCAACTTTTATGGTATCTGGGGGAATGGACATGACCATAAAGATTTGGGCATTTCCAGCTGAAGCAGATGTGATTCCCATGGCAACACTGCGTGTAGCAGCCACAGAGCATGGTCATGATAAGGATATAAATTGCTTGGCTGTGGCACCAAATGACAAAATCATTGCCTCAGGCTCTCATGACAAAACGGCTAAGGTAGATAAACGATGCCTTTTCCATTGTTTGAAAGTGCCTCCAAACGGGGTTTTGTCTGTTTGCGATGCAAATATTGATCGTCAATGAAAGTCAGGAAGCAAAACATGGATCTTTCTAGGCTTAATAGATTGAGATATTTTTATTCACACAATATTAAACATAAGTATGGAAATTGTGGATTCATTAATACTACAAAGTCATTGACTTACCATCTAGAATCATTTGAGCCAGCAAATTATCAGCATCTGTATTTAGAGAGAGGTGGATTTTTCCAGACTCAAAATTCTTATGATTAGAGCAAAGTCCTCAAGAGACATGAATTCATGGTCATCCTGTCTGAAATCCCAAATCAATAGTCACCTGAAAAGAGAGAAATAATGTTTTGCCTCCTGGAAATTAGAAAAAAGGCAATATACTACAGGCAATAGTTGTCTCATTCAATTTTACGCTTTAAATGTATACCAGGTTCCTTTTCATGCTTCACATTGCAGTCACTCAGGCTCGTAAAATTAGTGCAGGACATGTATTGGAAACATGGTTTAAATCTTTGTATCTGATTTTCTGTATTTTATCAAGATAAATAAAAGTATTTTTAGACTCTTAAGATATAAAAATTGGTAGGACCTGTTTAATATTCCCTTCTTTATTATGATTATTATTGTTATTCTTATTATTAATTATTATTTCAACCATGAATTTCAAAGAATTTATTGCAAATATTAAAAAGAATACAGTTATAAAGATCCTATGATTTATTACAGCCTAAAATTGATCAGAATGCTTCTGCTTCAGTTTGCATTTTGAGGGCTTCATTATAAGTGGGTCATTCAGGCAAAGAAAAAATGATGAGACTGGTTTAAATAAGGTCTAGGCTCATAGATACACAGTCTGTCAAATCAGTTATGATGCATATGTGTGTTTATCTAATTGATTCTTTTTGGCCAGGTATGGGCTGTGAACGAGGGTCTACACTCCATGACTTTGTTGGCTGTGCTACGAGGTCACAGACGTGGGATCTGGGCCATCAAATTTTCACCAGTAGACCAGGTAATCCCTAAATTAGGCAACCAGAGCTGGGTTTTAGAAAAATAATTAAAGCTGCAGAGCAGTCTTTCAGAACTAGTCCTTTTCTTCTTTTTATAACTTCCTGCTTTGTATGTTGAACTAGACTAGAGTATGTGTCATGCAAGAGTGTTATTCCTTTATGTTCTTACCTCTAAAGAGGTCTTCATTTAGATAATTGTCAGTTGAGTTAAAATAACTAATGCCAAGTATGATTTGATATAGAAACTAACAATTTTCTAGTTGTTAAAAGTATACATCTATACAAAGATTATGTTTCGTTTTGTTTTTTTAAGGGTTTCGATTTCTAACCTTCAAATGTCCACTTTAAGTATATTGAGATAAATCTCCTATTTTTTTGCCATTTTGACAATTTTCTTTTGGCTTTTTCTTACAGATTGTAGCCACTAGTTCTGGTGATGGGCTCATTAAGCTTTGGAGTTTGTCAGACTTCTCCTGTGTCAGGGTAGGTTTTAAGCTTTTTATTCCAAGAAACTAAAAAAAGGAATATTTTATACTTATGTTTGTTGAGAATTAGTAAGTCATACAAAAAAAAAAAAGAACTAAAATTTCCTTGCTTGCCTATGGTGGTAGTTGTGCTTCACATTTTCATAAAGCAAAGACTCAGATATGATTTGGATTGTATAAAATATACAAGGGTATTAGACATGCTCAATCCTTTCTGAGAGATAAATGTCGTGAAATGGTTCTTAGCTCCAACTTTGCAAGTGTATATATCTAGCATAAATTGTAAGCAGCACTTGCTGACTGCGCATTATGACTGTTTCTTATACAAGAACATATTTGGCTGATTTTCAGCACCAGTATATCTGAGATTGCTATCCCATGAAACCACTATTTAATTTTTTCCCAGTGAAAGGTGGGAACTAAGGGCAGAAAAATATACAGCTATTTCTTGGTAAAATTTGAAATTTACCCTTGGTAATTTTTAAAGAATACCTGTTATTAAGGACATGCATGTAACATGGTATTTCAATTTATTGTTATTATTATTATTATTATTATTATTATTATTATTATTATTATTATTATTGTTATTATTATTATTTAATCTTCAGACTTTTGAGGGTCATGATAGTTCAGTCCTATCAATTATGTTTATTACTAATGGAAAACAGATGTTGTCTAGGTGAGTTTTTAAAAAAAAAATGTAGAAAATCTTTTGAAAGTTATCATGAAAATCAATAAATTTACTCCTGTAATGGAATATTTTATTCAGTAATTCTTTAAATTTCGCTTTAAAAAGTTGAATTGTTCAAAATATCTGTTTATCTAGAATAAGTGCTTTGAACATAAGTATACCCAAAACTTTTTTGCCTTTTTGAAGGCAGCACGCCAATTATACTTTGGTGCAGAAATTCTGTGAAGTTGAATTTATAGAGAGCTTTAAATGTGTAATCCAAGCATAAGTACTTCAACTTACTGAGATTTCATGGGATGTTTAGTATACTTCTTTGGAAGTTTTAAATAGCCAAATCAGATCAGTGAAATTGATTGATTTTATGCTGATGGACTCTGCACGCATAGAAATTTAATTCAGAAATATGTATTATCATGTTATATTGAATGATTGATTTTATGATTATTTCAGTGGTTCTGATGGCTTACTCAAGCTGTGGCAGATCAAGACTAGTGAGTGCATGAAAACGTTTGATGGGCATGAGGCCAAAGTGTGGTCAGTGGCTGGCACCAAAGCTGAGAACTTTTTTATTTCCGGTGGAGCTGACTCAACCTTAGTGCTGTGGAAGGCAAGTTTCTTTTGATTGTTTTGGTTTTTTTTAATCAATCAATGAGGCGCCCTGCTCTTTAGTGTAGAGGATCATGACTTTTCACACTTCTCCATCCCTCATCACCCTTAGTACATCTGTCCTACATTCAGTCACTTTGTTACTCCATTAACATCTTTTTGTGCTGCTTTCCTCTGCTACATTTTCCTTTGATCATTTCAGTTGTCACAAGATCTTCCAGTTTCTCTGTTCTCATCACATGCCAGAAAAAGGTTGCACCGCTTTTATGTATTCTATATATGAGTGATTTTGTTGTGCCAGCTTCTCATAACACTGTTTCTTTGTATTAATCAATAAATAAATCTAATTTGTATAATTTTGTGCCTTTCATTATTTGAAAAATGTATCTCTTAGATTTTAAGTTAATCATTTACCCTGGAAGTGTTGTCATATGGTGATGTTGGTTTTGGAACCTTTGATAGTTAACATCATGTAGCTCTGTAAGAGTTTGTTTTTGCAGAAAAAAAATAATTGTTGCAAGTTGTGATAAAATTTCACATTATATGTGACGGGATTTCAAGCAGCATAAGTTGTCCTAGCATAAAATAGTAGTTAATTCATGTGAAAGCTTGTCCCTAATGTACATAAGAGTGCTTATTTAAATAATCTATGCAAACTATTTTAACCCATCATATACCAGTAATGTATTGTTCCCTTATTTATTGTGTGATAAAAGGAAATTTTTTAAACAATTTGCATGGGTTTTGATTCATTGGTGATGTTCTATAATGATACTATATTTTGAAGTATACAAATATAGGTATCTGTTTGTAAAACTGTGACTTTTCTGAAGTTGATTTTTTGTTCAAGCGTCAGACTCAAAGGTTTTTACTCTCTTCCATCAGGATGTAACTGAAGAAGAAGAGGCTGAGAGGCAAGAAAAAGCTCAGAAGCTGGTGCTACAGTGAGTACTTATCACAAGTATTTCTTTTGTCTCAATATATAATTTTGAGTTTGTAATTAATTAAATATGATTGTATTAACTCACTGAGCACTAGGGTCTACCTGTACAAATGCTCTGAGCCACTGGCCATTTTTAGGTAATTTTAAAAGATCATATTTCAAAAAGTTTTAATTAGGAATACATAAAATATTTTGTGTTAATAGACTCTGATCTAATCTTCAATTTAGCTAAATTTGACATACAAGTTTTGATAGGTTTATTTTCTATAAATATTCTAGTGACACACTAATTTCGAAAATGGAATAAAAATATTCACCAAGTGTAGCAATACTGATAAACATAATTTAGATGAAAAGTAGAAAAGAAGAGAAAATGTACTTGTTTGAACTTGTGAAATATGATAGTCAGACAAAAATGGGAGAGGTTTTCAATAGCAAAACAAAGGCTTATTAAGATCTAGATATGCAAACGTGTAAATGAAAAAAAGAAGAGTTGTTTCCCTTCCCTATAAACTTGATTTGGACCACTAAATGTTGGTTTGGAAATTAAAATAGACGTTCAAATTCAAAACCAAATATTTTCAGTTTTCGTAAGCAGCGCAAGTAACGAGACAGCCGAGTATACTTGTTATTCGTGCTTAGTGAGTTAAAGGAGGTCATGATCAGATTTAGAAGTGCCTTATATGTTCTAAAGTATATTAAATTTATTGCATTATTTCAGAGAACAAGTTCTGTCGAATCTCATTGCAGACAAGAAATTCGTTAGAGCTTTGGGCCTGGCAATCTCACTGAACAAACCTTTTAGAGCTCTGACAATTTTGAAAGGTATAAGCCTTTACTGCTCCTAATTTTTGGCCTGAAAGACCTAGTTATATTTTATTATTTTCTTTATTTGCTCTCTATGTTGATAATCATCTTATTTATCTGTGATTTGTAAATAGCAGATGTTTTAAATGCTCTGTTGCTAGAGATGAAATGCTTTGCAGATTATGGTTAATCCAATAACATTTCGGAGCTGCTGAATATTTTGTAGTTTTAATTGAATTTGAATTAATTTTTTGCAATTCAAAAGTGCCGTGATTTTTGCTTTTCATCAATTAGTGCAGTTATGAATTCTGTTGAAATGATATACAGTTAATCAATATGTTGCCCAATTCTGCTTCATGTAAAAATGAACAGTAACATTAGTCTTTTGTTGTTATGACTTGCAGAGGTAATGAAACAAGAAGGCGGGGACAAACAACTGGAGAGACTTGTATGTAAGCTTAGGATGGATCAGATAGGTGAGGTTTATTGATTAATATATTTGGCTGGCTAGTTCTCTCAGTGGGTAAAAGGCAATGGTTTGTAGAGTTGTTGAGAGGAGGCCTGGAGAAAGCAATAATATCCAGTCAATAATCGATGAAAGATTTGTTTTTTAAGAAATAAGATTGCTATTTGTTAGAGAGCTAAAAAAAAAAGGAACAATTTTTTGAGAATGCCAGCATTTTCGCACTTTACAGATTTAAGTTTCATTCCATTGCTTTACGTTTTTATTTTCAAGATTTAATTGCCTTGATCTTCCATTGTAAGGTTTCAAAAAGTCACATATCATTTTTTAATAAAGCCATAAACTCTTAACCTCTATAATAATTCTGATAATGAAATCTTTTATTAAAAATAGAATCATTGGACCTAAGATAATATTTAGAAATCATCCTTCAGTCCATTAAGCTGTCCCTGAATAGCTTAAATTTTTGGAAATGTGTTATTTTAAACATTTCACATTTTATACAAATTTTTTTTGTTTCTGCTTCAAAGTTGGCCATTTCCCAAAAATGTCTTGAATATTTAGAGAGCAAGTTAAAAATTCCTTACCACAAAGAGTTTGGAAATAGATATGCAAAAAGTTAGGATTAAAAGTTTGCATTGCAGATCATGAGCCAGTTTTATTGGGCTCTGCATTTTCAGAATAGGAGATTCCTTTTCATGTTCCTGGATGAAACTAATGCAGTTAAAATTATGATGTTAGATTGCAATGCTGTCAAAATGTATAGTTTTAAAGACTCATGTATTGATTGCTCTTTTTGTTTGATTTCCTTCCCAGGTTCCTTGCTCAAGTTTTGTGTTGAATGGAACACCAATAGTCGTAACTACTTCCCTGCACAACAAGTTTTGAATTTAGTTTTGCGCAACTTCCTTCCTCAAGATCTTGTCAAGTTGCCAGGAATGCAGAGTATTGTAGAAGGGTTCTCAGTTTACACAGGTAGGTTTAGGCATTTGATTCCACAAAGAGTAGATCATGATAATGACAAGAATTTTTCAAAGACATAAATTTCATGCACTGTTTGTCTAATGCAATATGTTGGTATTTAAGGCCTGCAAAAGCAAAGTTCATGGTTGAGAAAATGGAAAAAAGATGTTTGCAATGTCAGATTATGAAAAAATTACTTCACGATCACTTTGAAAGATCAGCCAGATTAATTGTATTTTGGGCTGAAATGAAAACAATGTTAAGAATTTGTGCCAAAGAAAGGAAAGACAATTTTACTTTACTGATTTCAAACAGAAATTAGACATTTGATATTTTTTTTCTTACAGTGAAAACCTCATAATTAGAATTGTAAGGGAAAGAATTTAAACTTCGAATTAAGAGGATTTGATGTACAAAAAAAGGTGCACAACTGAACCCATGACTCATTGAATGAGTGTGTTCTATGTCTGCAATGAGCAACTCTCTCCTTTCCTCTGTTCCACATTGCTATTAGTATCAATGTTACTACATGTACTGGCACTTCTTTCTCAGTGTGTCAGCTCCTTCCTACTCCTAGTGCAGTGATTAGCATTGCTTGCTGCTAGAGAGACACACATGTAGTACTTTTGTTATGCCTTTTGGGGTGGTAGTGACTTCAAATTAAGAGAATTGAACCAGAAAGACTTCGAAATATGAGTCAAGTTCTAACAAAGCCAACAAAAAAAAAATAACGTATTATCTTGCAAAATGCGGTTTATGAGAAATTGGAACAATCAGACTTGGATTTTTGAGTTTTTCACTGTACAAATTTTCTTCTTTGTTAGAAATGTGTTCTTATAGTCCCTCTAGAAAATTTTTCATTTTTTTAAATGTGTTGTTTTCATATATTTTGGTTAAAGAGGAAATCTTTTATTGTTTTTGAGCCATCTTTTTATTTTAATCATTTGTTTGCTTGCTGGCAACAAAACTCATGTAAGCGATACTTGAATTTGTAGATTATTGAAATGAGAATATCAGTCTATTTAGACATTTTTTGATAATTATTAAACTAGGTGGTTTTTTTTTATGCTGGACAAACACTTAACACATTTTGTGGAAAAATAACAGAATGATTTGGTTGATAAATTGATTACAGAATGAAGTGTAGGATTAAGGTTTCTAATATGGAATATTGATGTGGGGTTTTTTCCAGAACGCCACCTGCAGCGTTTGGACGGACTTCTCATGGATGCTCATTTTGCTGAATACTGTCACAGTTGTATGAAACATTCATCTTAAAATGAAAATAAAATACTGAGATCTTAAAACCATGCAGTGATATATCAACAGCTGCTGCTTTTCTTGTGTGAAAGAACGAGCTGTTGTGTGCAGAGTCGTAATATTTTTCCACTACAAAATTGAGGATGAGAGTGGTTTGGAGTTAAGGACTCATAACATGTTTGTGATCATATATTGAATCTTCTTTTAAAGTAAGTTGCCCTGGCTTATTGTTTTCAGTAAGGATAAGAAATTAAAATGATTAAAATAAAAAATAAAATTATTTGGCTGTGGTGAAGTGGTTAATCGTTTTCTGTGGTAAGAAAGAGGAAAATTTTATCTAAATATAAAACACAAAAAATTATATGAAATTACACCAAATTCACCAAACAATAGATGTACATGTATTTTAAATATTGAAAAACCACCTAATGTGAGTAAAAAAAAGCTATATAGATAAGTGTAGACTATCCTATTCCATTCTATTAGAAAGCTTGTACAATTTAAAATCTTTCCCTAAGAAATAATGCATATAATGGTATGATTTGTTATGTTGCCGATTATCAAATTCATCATTGCATAAATGTCTATTTGTAATCACTACTATAATGTCACCATCCTTAAAAGGACTAGATCCACAGAATTTCAAGAATCACAGATAGATTTTCACCCAATTACAACACAGATACGTTAATGTATACATATAAAATGATAAGATGGATCGAAAATCGATTATTTATTTCCTTTCAGCAAACATCATACATCCCACAACAAAGTTTCTTATAACATGGGAACGCTCTTTGATGTAATCTAAAGTTCCATATGTTTTTAGAGGTATCTGATTATGAGAACGCTGATTTTAGAGTTGTATCCAAGAAAAACAGGTTTGCTTACTCAGATTTACTTTAGGTCACACATTTGTTGTATGGATCTGTACCAGACCTGAAATTTCTCGGTAAAAATACTTTTCATCTAAGGTTTTGACTATGCTGCTCCCATTGTTTGCTTGACCTAGCCACAAAGAAATGTGCAAACAATTAGGTTTTTTTTCCAATTATACAAAAAGTAGGTCAAAAGATTTATTTTTTCTCTCACAGAAAGTGTTTCTAAGTAATCTAATCTGCTTTTGCCAAACCTCGGTATCTGGCTAAGAGTAGCACTACACGTATAGGCTTTTGGTCAGAAAAAGATTGGTTACTGGCTTATTGACTGGAAAAGGCTGATTTATTCTATTATGACTCTCCCTCACGCTCTCTCTCACTCTCTCTCTCTCTCTCTCTCTCTCTCTCTCTCTCTCTCTCTCTCTCTCTCTCTCTCTCTCTCTCTCTCTCTCTCTCTGTGTGTCCAGAATGAGTGTTCCTTTTCAGTGAAAGTGTTATGGAAACTGCTTATCCAGGCTTCAGATATAAACATGTATGAGGTAACCTACATATAAACACAAATTAGAAGGTTTAAGAGCCAGATTACTTTCAAACAATTATGTACATTTATATATATATAAGAAAAATAAAGTTTTGGCAAAATAGTGAAAATATGTAATAATGTTATCCAAAAAACGGGTCCCAATGGCATGTTCAAAACTTTTTGTATCATGTTTGCAATATTTCATGACCATCGTGTCTCTGAAATGAGCCTGTTAGATGGGCTGCACTGATCATAGATAAATCGTGTCTATGTTTCGTGGAGTAATTTTAATCTGGTTACAAGTGGTCTAAACTAAGCAGATGTTCATTTTAAGAGGGATTTCAATTGGGGTTTTACAACATAATAAAAGTGGAGGGTTACATTATAATTTATCCTCTTTGTGTTTTACAACAGCCATGATCAATAAGGTAATCCTTAAAAGAAGTTAAGAAAGAAACTTTGGCAAAAGCGGAGATAAAGCTGGATTATTTAGGAATTTCTACAATTCTAAAAGATTATGCGCAAAAGTTGCCACGCTTAAAAGAAAGCAAATTAATATTAATAATAATAAAGCAAAAAAGTGAGAGATTAAAGGGACTTTAAACAATGCTGAAACTACTACAATGTATCAGTTATCTTCCATCAACAAAGAAGGGATTAAAATGAAGCATAATCTTCTCATCATTGTTTCTGAGTGTTCGAAACATGTGGGATGCTTCAGTGAATGGCATTTGTGTTAAATAAGCTTCACAAAATATATACAAATTCTGCGTAGGCCCCTGTGGTGATTCTTGTGAATATTATTGTTATACGTCAGTCAAACGATGAATCGATCCAAAAATAATTATCTAACTAAAAATTAATATGGATTGTTATTTACTGGACTAAAGTAGTGAACTTAAGCCTTGTTAAGTGCATTGCATGCATAACTTTTTTTATGCGAAGGTTGTCAACTATGCACCCAAGCACAGGTATTTTAACAAAATAAATGTTTGAGTATGTTTAGAATTTTGCTTCGGAACGGGTTTCTATGGCCGTTTATTTTACCCATTGTCAAAAGCCAAAAGTTATGCAGACATCACAAACCTACTCTAGGGTCACGATGAATAAAGCTCTGACCTCACCTCCTGTGAAAGTGATTTTGACTCAGATAAATAAAAAGTTACTAGAAGTATAAACTTCTGCACGATAGCTTATGGTTCGATAAAAGTTGGTTTGAAATGCAAGCGTTCTTTATTTCGTTTGCGCGAGTTACATGTCAATTTTTTAACGGTTTTCATTAAGAATTTTGTGTTTTTTTAAATTTCTTTAAACGTACTCTAATCTATGCGGATGATTGTGGGACTTTTAAATCAATCAAAATAGAAGTGAAGCCTCTTGCTAATTTCGCGCTTTTAGGATCAAAAGAAAAGATGAAAACTTGATATGTATTATCAATGAATGGATTGAAAGAGAAAGCAACTAGAACGCCATTTATTCATAAAATAATTAAAAACAATCGTACAAGAAGTCTACAAAACTTTTATAAATTTGATTTTTCCCAACGAAAATTTTCTTCTCGTGAGATGTCTCTAGACACTCATTTCGATACTTGTTGCTGTGTAGATCTAGTCAGATGCTTGCAGTAATACATATAGTTCCTCAATATGATCAAATACTGCCTTTAAATAAACAATTTTTGAACAATTATACCGATCACGAGCCTTTACATCTTTTTTTTTTTACTTCTAAATTCCTAAGCTTTATTTTTCATCTTTTAACCCTCAATTCGATCTTTTTGCAGCTCCTGGTGTCTTTATTCCCTCCCAGTCCCCCTCCCTCTCTCTCTCTCTCTCTCTCTCTCTCTCTCTCTCTCTCTCTCTCTCTCTCTCTCTCTCTCTCTCTCTCTCTCTCTCTCTCTCTCTCTCTCTCTCTCTAGTCATCTCTCTCTCTTTCTCTCTCTGTTTCTCTCTCCCCCTCTCTCTCTTTCTCTCTCTGTTTCTCTCTCTTCCTCTCTCTCTCTCTTTCTCTCTCTGCTTCTATCTCTCTCTAGTCATCTCTCTCTTTTTCTCTCTCTTTCTTTTTGCATATAAAAAAGTTAATGTTTGGTCTTTTATCTCCTCTTTCTTTCTGTGCGTGCTGTCAATTCCCGTCCCTTCTTTTACTCCTTTTGTCTCTGTCTCTGTCTCTTTATCTTTATCTATCACCCTGCCTCCGCCTGCCTCTCTCTCTCTCTCTCTCTCTCTCTCTCTCTCTCTCTCTCTCTCTCTCTCTCTCTCTCTCTCTCTTTCTCTCTCTGTATCTATCTCTCTCTTTTTGCATATCAAAAAGTTAATGTTTGGTGTTTTATGTCTCTCTTTCTCTCTGTGCATGCTCTCAATTTCCTGTCCCTTCTTTTACTCCTTGTCTCTTTATCTCTGTATCTTTATCTTTATCTACCACTCTGCCTCCATCTCTCTCTCTCTCTCTCTCTCTCTCTCTCTCTCTCTCTCTCTCTCTCTCTCTCTCTCTCTTTGTCTCTTTATCTCTCTCTATCTCTCTCTGTCATACTCAGACTTTACAATGGATCTGTCGTCTTATCATGTCAATTATCAGTTTACATGCGTTTTTGCTTTCTGTGTGTCAAGCTTTTTCCATCTCTCGCGCCTACTTGGGCACATTTTTTCCTAACCATAATTGTCTGCGAGTGTCTCAGTCATGCTTTTATTAGTACATGACACAAAAAATTTCCTTGATAAGTGCACTCGAGGCGCGGGGAAAAAAATCAAATTTAATAGTAGTGTATTATTTCATTTTACAGAGAAAAGTGCAGAACAATACAAACACTATGCCATAAAAATTCTTCAGATAACTGTAGTGCATGTATGAAAAAGGGTAGCAGTTTGTGTGGTTAATTCATGCCCCATTCAATGCAAAATGACGATTTGGATTTGTCAGTGTGTATTCCTTTGAAGTATAAGTCTTGAAACAAAATAAGCTAGATTTTTTCCTAACTAAATTTTAATGTACTTGTATAAGACCTTACATTTATTTACGTATTTTCTCGTCAATGCACTGGCTCTTAATCGCCAACTTTCGCTTCAACTTCATTTGATTGCGGCATCAAAGTAAGACAGAGTCGACACTGAAATCTTTGTCTTGATTTTGGAAAAACATAGATTTACAATGCTTTTTTTTTTCCGAAAAAAAAAAAGAAAAAAAAACCTTATGAGGTTCAGATTTACTACATGAAAAATAGAATTCCGTTGACAGAAAATAGTGAACAGAGGCTTATGTGAAGCCTGAGGTGAGAAGTGAAAAATGGTTAAAAAAAATAATAATTATACTAAGTGATCCATTCTATTGATGAGAAGTCAAAGGAAAGAAAATAAAATTAAAAATGAGGGAGAGGTGAGAGAGACATAAACAAGTAAAGTGGGAAGCCTTTTTTAATGGAAGAAGGTTGGGTGGGGGCAGGGCAGGATGCGAGAGATGGAATTAGTTTAATAAAGCAAGCGAACAGTACGTAACATAATACACGTTTTTATGTCAAGGTACCGTGCAGTTTGGTTTTTAATACAGTTTGTTTTTGCATTTTTTACTGTTATTTCTTACCCACCGCACCCTTACCCTGTATATCTGATGTTACGCAAAGCGAGGAAACAGTATATATTTGCTTCGGCCTAGGTATCTTGTAAGTTGGTTCGTAATATAAATCTTATTTAACAAATATCTTTTTGCTATATCTTGTTCACGTCTTATTTTCCCTGTACACACTTATTTGTGATCTTGGTAAAAAAAATAATCGCTTTTCTTGCTCTTTATTATCAATTTTTAAGTTAAAACCTGTGAAATATTTGGTTCGAAAATATTGCTTCATCTTAAACAATCTTCTAATAACGATCTTGGTTTGGGAAATACACCTCAGGATAAGTAATTAAAAAGGTTTTTTTTAATTATGTACCGATCAACGATTTATACAAGCTATACCAAAAGGGTTAAATCTTATAATGTAATGATTGCGTGCGCATAGTTTATAATACAGTAATATATGTTATAAAATGAATGCAAACAGGTTTTCTATACTTTAATAAATTTCATGCCTTGCCTAAGCTAAGTCAACATCTTCCAGACGGATGGACTGCGAAATAAATGGAGAATTGTTTTCTCAACTCAGTGCTATGGGGTTGAGTTCAACCTGACAAGCGCCAGCCTGAGTTTGCCGCGTTAACCTACAGTGATCTATTATTAGGAACAAAACGTAAAAACTTTTTAGACATCATTGATAATCGAGACTTCCTAACATGCAGGCTAAGTCACCGAAGTGAACAAACATTTGCCTGTTTGAGTTATAGTAATCTATTTCTTTTAACTTTTGGGCATAGTTAGGACAGAATTGTATTCAGAACGCATTTATAATTCAGCCTACTGGCCTAAAAATAAAAATATCTGTCCTAAGTCTGCCAAATAATTAAACGATTAGCTCACTCTTATACTTACTGCAAAAGTTTGTTCACGTCGGTGGCTTTGTCTGTATGTATTTTAGGAAGCTTCGTTGATAACTGAAGAGACATCAATCTTTCCAAAAAAAAAAAAACTGAGTGCGTATGCATTTAAAAAAAAACATCTTCAGGACTAAACATCAGGATGAAAAACTTTCTGTGTTTGAGATTTTTCTCTACCGTTTGAAAATACCAACAGATAATTTACATAGTTTCTTTACAATTAAAAGGATTAGACCACAGAAGAGAGTAAACTCAGTTTTGAGCTCTACCGTTCACACAAAATCGTGTTCTGTAATTAGACATTATGACTTCATTTTAGACTGTGACTAACGTGAGACTGTTTTGAAGTGGTCCCGGCGACGCACGTCATAGCTGAGCTGCGAACTTTTTATCGAAGACACTTTTCATCCGGTTAAACTTCTTAAATATACTTATGCTGGCAAATTAGCAAACTGACGGACGAAACAAACAACCGCAAAAGTTACAAAATTGAAAAATTTTATCTGTGAACAACCAGATGAAGTAATTTTTTAAAAATCTCAAATGAAGGGGAAGTATAATAGAGCCTTCACTGTGAGCAATTTGAGTCATTCAATCGAATTTGTTCAGTAGAGGGTTTTCTGCAGATAAACTAGATTTCGCGCTAAAAACCCCTTTGTATGTTTCAGTGACATTGCCCGCCCATGAAACACAAACTTTTTCATTCTTAAATTGCTTCACGTTGGCTCGTCTTATAGAACTCTCCCACAAATAACGAAAACAACCAATATCAGTTACTTCATCAAACCTGACCGGAAAGCGGCCTTGGCTGCTGACGTAATAAAACCTACGTGCTAAGATATCAACAAATCGCTTGAGCAAACGAGCAGGTTATAATTAGGTCTGTTTAACGAAGACTGTGGCACATCAGGTCGAGGTGACCATGGGTTGCTGAAGTCAAGTTGAGACTGGCAGTATGTGAGCATCAGCCAGTAAGGAAGGATTATGTTAGTTTCGCTACATCGCTTATTCCAAGCTGTGTATAATTCTCTTGTCATTCTTGGTTCAGTGAAAGTTTGGAGTGTGATTAGGTACATTATTTTATAATAGTACGACTAAGGAGTTTTAATCCTTAATATATTTTTGGCCATTTTCGATGACGCTTGTCAAGTTACTGTTACGAGTGACTTTTCATAGTAGGCTAAGATTTCTTTAAAGTTACAAACCAAGTGCCGGTAGTAAGTTTACTATGTATAAGGAGTATATTATAGTACACTATATTATAGTACACAACCTCTTCTATCCAAAAAGTTTGATAATAGTTTATATCGCCTCATGGTGAGTGTCTTATATCACCAAATAGTGCAATTTTCTACACCTATATTTCGAAAATTATGGGAATGTCCTCACAGATAAACCTGATCGATTTTTAAATTAATTACCACCGATACTTATACTATAAATCGAATAGGACATTTTCTATTCAAATGAAAACGAAGACCATAATGATTCATCAATTTTAACTTCGGTGGTATGGCTGAGAAAATAGATATTGTGAAATTTCAAGTAGGATGTAAGCGTTTTTTTTTTATGTGTGCTCTGTAAAATGAAACTCTTTGCTATGATATTTGGATGTGTAACAAGGACCGATACCATGACACGGTTTTTATCTCAATTAATCGGATTCCTTGCAATAAGACATGTCTTTAAGCAACGCTTTTCTTATCGGGCCAAACCAATGCTATAATGAGCAGATGTATCATGTAAACTTTACACACTAACTGAACGACATAAAAGAAGCCTTTTCTCCTGGATTATCTTATCATGTAATTACTAAGTGGTAATTTTTTTTTTACTCCGGTCATCTGTCTTCCCATTTCTACTCTTTTCTCCATCTCTGTATGCCTGACTAATCCTGGCCCTATGTAGCCTATGAATGTACCGGTATATATATATATGACTGAGGGGCAATCTGTTGCCGTTCCCACCTTATACTGTTAATTGTTTTTCGTTTCGGAGCCACTGAAAGTTTTGTAGCAAATACATGGGGGCACAATGAAAAGATTTCCCTTCTTTTGTTTAGGCTTGACTTTGTTTTTAGAATAAAATATTTTTCTGCTATGCATAGGTTGCATCTATTTGTTGTTGCTAAATATGGCTACGCTCTTTCGATTATGTCTCATGATAAGTTGTATATGTATTCAGTTTTTGATTCCTTTAATTTCCATATGTATTCGCTTAAAATTGTGGTTGTTTTTATGGTTAAATCTGAAAATCGATGCATATTGGTTGTATCTGGTTTTAAACTAATTTTCTGCTATTCTTATGTAAGTATCTTGTTTTTTCGATGAATTCCTGTCCGACCGTTGCTTTGTTTAGGCCTACTACTCACTTTCGTTGGCACTGGTCTTTTAGAGGGCAGGACTTTTGTTTTATCCCTGCAGTTGCAAGTTTTTTTCTCGTTTTTGTTTGGTCTGTGTGGATTCAAGGACTTCTTGTTGTGGTTGAGGATTATTTGTTGCATGTTCTACATGCAGCTGCAGCTTAGCTTTACGGTATTTTTATTTAATATTTTGTGCAGCTTATTGTCTGTTGGGAAACACATGAGTAGGAGTCCAAATTTGTTTTTCCGATTTTGGTGGTGACATTTACACTGAATGGGAGATGAGGGTGAACCAGATGATGTTTCTCTTTCTTGTTTCCTTCTTGATTTTTTCCTTGGTTTCGTCCCTTTCTTCATTTAGTTGTGTTTTTACTTCTTCTGTATCATGGCTGCAGTTTGTTTTTGCTTTTCCTTGGGGCTTTTCTTTTTTCGTGTATTCTAAGTTTTTCTTATGCCCGCTTTCTTTTAGTGCGACATCATATGGCTTTGCGATTTTGTTGGAAATATCAACATTAGCGGAGTAGTTAGAGAGGCGTAATTCTCTTCCTTTAGACAGGCTTTTTAATGATGGGCAGTGGGTGATTACTATCCCGGTGGATGTAGTTGATGTAATTGTTTAGTTTTTTATAATTAAGGTTGATATAGTCCTATGTTAAGGTTGAGGGAGACATCTAGGAAGTGTGCCAGGTATTTATCTGTCTATCTATCTATCTATCTACCTACTTACCTACCTATCTTTCAATCTGTATTTCATTCCAGCTATCTACCTTTATACCTACCTACCTATCTATCTATCTATCTTCCTACCTATCTATTTCATTGAATAGTTCTTTTTGTTATTCTTCTCTCTCTTTTCCATAAGCTGCTAACCTTCTCCGTCATGACTTACCGAAGATGCTTCTCTTTCTCTTTATCTATGTCTCTTACCTTTTGTCTCTGTTGGTCCGATTTGTCCTATTTTACTTTGGTTAGTGTTGATCTCTCCACATTCACTCTCCTTTCTCACTATTTGTTTTTCAATATGTTTATCTCGCCTTTCAATCAATCAATCTGTCAGTCAATCAATCAATCAATCAATCAGCCTATCTTTCTATCTATTGTTAAAATAGATGTTTGAATTATTTGCAACTTTTCATCATTCTATCGGAACAAATACAGTAGAATCACTTTAAACCGAAATTTTGGGGCCCATTGAATTCATTTCGGTTTAAAGCTAGTTTTGTTTTTGGTCATCTTTCAGGGGAAGTATTTCTGTTGCCTTGCCAATAATAACTGGGCCTGAATGGAACATGCATTGCCCTGGCTTGTCGAAACCAGAGAAACACTGCTTCTTCCAGCTCTTCATGACTGCAAAGTTTCATTTTCTTGGTAGTCGGGCAAAATTTCGAATCTTCTGTAACTTCTCCCTGTCTTTCAAAATTGTAGACAGCATTGAGTTTGGGATGCTATGTTTTTTACAGATCTCTGTCTTCGATAGGTTCTTTTCATCCACTCCGGATGGGATTTTCAGTTTAAATTCCAATGTGTAAGCAGAGTGCTTTCTTTTTGACATCTTAGAGTTGGATAAAGCTAAATGTTGAAAACTATCGCAAGTTGTAGGCCTAATGCGAATTAGAAATTAGAGCACATGTACTGATCAGTAGCACTGCATCGATGTTCAATGCCGACGATGTAAAAACTGGAACTGTGGCGGTGTGTGTGTGTGTCTAGATGCCTGTCTCCCCCCGCCCCCCCCCCCCCCCCCCACTGTCACTAGTGTGACAAAGAAAGAAGGCTCCATGTGTCTATCTCTACCGTCTCACAAAACACTAGACCTCTATTCACACACATACATGCGCAAAAGCACAACCACTGACAGCGCGAGCGAGACGGTGCAGTGGCGATCCCTTGCGTGAATGTCCAATCACCATCGCTTACCACCGCCACCACCACCCCTCCTCATTCCCATTCATCGGCTGTGTGAGTGCGGGTCTAGTGCAGGGCTTGATCTGTGTGCCCCTCCCCACCCCCCATCAGCTATTAGATTGTCGAAAACGCCTACTCTTCCCTTCATACAATTACGTGTACTAGGCATTGGGTGTGTTTTGATTTTTCCCCTCTGGGTTAATAAAGAGAAAAAATAGAGAAAAGTTATTTCGATTTAAAGGCAGTGCCGTTTCGAAGCATTTCGGTTTATCGCGGGAACGGGTACAAAGGCAAAGAGGAAATTCGCACAATTTATCTATTTTTTTTTTCGGTTCATCGAATTTTTCGGTTTAGCGGCTTTTGGTTTAAAGTGATTCTACTGTAAATATTTTCCGCGCGTGACAGTAAACTATGGGTTGTCTCAGAAACGACGAATTCATAAGTCTGTAGTTTTCAAATAGTTTTGGCAACTTTTCTTTCACTCGTCGGATTATTCCCTCCGAGGTAATTTACAGATCGCTAAGAACCAACTGCATAAAATTAACAAGAGGAACGCTTAGACCCGTCTTGTGTGAAATACATAAGCTATTATTCAAGGTTTGGATACTCTTGGTCGTGATTGATAGACGTCACATCATCTTCACATAGAGCACTTCCAAAGATAATAGCCAACCTTCTCGTTATCAGTGATCGTTATCTTGGGACCATGTCCATCCGTTGGACATTCCACCTTGTGTTGGTCATACTTTGTGTCTTGTGGATCCCTGACGTCACGGCCGTGTCCCGGCCAACAGCCATCACGCTTGAAAACAACGGTTACAAAGGCATGCTTGTGGCTATAGGACCGGACGTGCCGCAAAATGCTGCACTTATTGACAAAATCAAGGTGATTGTCCTTGCAATAATACAAAATACTGCTGTCCTTTGGATCCCTTCCAATAATTAGTGTTCGCTTTTAATCGGCTTTGCCGTTATCGATACCACCATAGACATTATGACAGTCAGCACCAGTGGCAACATTATTATAACAACCAGAATCTTTATCACCATCAATGACCACGAAAACCGTCATCATCATTATTATTACTTCCATCTTTACTTTTACCATCAGTGCCCTTTTCATCATTATCATCCTCATTTATTAAACCGTTTAAACACTACCTTCACATCATCATCATGATCATAATCTATCACACCAATCAACACCGCCTTCATGTCGTAAGCATTATCATAATCTATCACACCAATACAACACTTCCCTCACGTCATCATTATAATCATAATCTATCACACCAATACAACACTTCCCTCACGTCATCATTATAATCATAATCTATCACACCATTTAAACACTTCCCTCACGTCATCATTATAATCATAATCTATCACACCATTTAAACACTTCCCTCACGTCATCATTATAATCATAATCTATCACACCATTTAAACACTTCCCTCACGTCATCATCATAATCATAATCTATCACACCATTTAAACACTTCCTTCACGTCATCACCATTATCAAATCTATCGCACCGTTTAAACACTTCCCTCACGTCATCATTATAATCATAATCTATCACACCATTTAAACACTTCCTTTACGTCTTCATCATTATCATAATCTATCACACCGTTTAAACACTTCCTTCACGTCATCATCATTATCAAATCTATCGCACCGTTTAAACACTTCCTTCACGTCATCACCATTATCAAATCTATCGCACCCTTTAAACACTTCCTTTACGTCTTCATCATTATCATAATCTATCACACCGTTTAAACACTTCCTTCACGTCATCATCATTGTCATAATCTATCACACTAATCAACACCGCCTTCACGTCATCATCATTATCTTAATCTATCACACTAATCAACACTTCCTTCACGTCATCATCATTATCTTAATCTATCACACTAATCAACACTTCCTTCACGTCATCATCATTATCTTAATCTATCACACCAATCAACACTTCCTTCACGTCATCATCATTGTCATAATCTATCACACCGTTTAAACACTTCCTTCACGTCATCATCATTATCTTAATCTATCACACCAATCAACACTTCCTTCACGTCATCATCATTATCATAATCTATCACACCAATCAACACTTCCTTCACGTCATCATCATTATCATAATCTATCACACCAATCAACACTTCCTTCACGTCATCATCATTATCTTAATCTATTACACCAATCAACACCGCCTTCACGTCATCATCATTATCTTAATCTATCACACCAATCAACACTTCCTTCACGTCATCATCATAATCATAATCTATCACACCAATTAAACCCTTCCTTCACGTCATCATCATTATCTTAATCTATCACACTAATCAACACCGCCTTCACGTCGTTAGCATTGTCATAATCTATCACACCAATTAAACACTTCCTTCACGTCATCACCATTATCAAATCTATCGCACCCTTTAAACACTTCCTTCACGTCATCATCATTATCTTAATCTATCACACCGTTTAAACACTTCCTTTACGTCATCATCATTGTCATAATCTATCACACCGTTTAAACACTTCCTTTACGTCATCATCATTGTCATAATCTATCACACCGTTTAAACACTTCCTTTACGTCATCATCATTGTCATAATCTATCACACCAATTAAACACTTCCTTCACGTCATCACCATTATCAAATCTATCGCACCGTTTAAACACTTCCTTCACGTCATCATCATTATCTTAATCTATCACACTAATCAACACCGCCTTCACGTCGTTAGCATTGTCATAATCTATCACACCAATTAAACCCTTCCTTCACGTCATCACCATTATCAAATCTATCACACCAATTAAACACTTCCTTCACGTCATCATCATTATCTTAATCTATCACATCCATTAAACACTTCCTTCACATCATCATCATTATCATAATCTATCACACCAATTAAACACTTCCTTCACGTCATCATCATTATCTTAATCTATCACACTAATCAACACCGCCTTCACGTCATCATCATTATCTTAATCTATCACATCCATTAAAGACTTCCTTCACATCATGATCTTTAGTCTCACTCCTTTCACCCTCCTCACCAACAAGCCAAATCTTTGCCAGCGCATTGAACAATATTGTCTCCGTAATATCATTTTTACTATTATATCATCAGTAAAATATTTAAGATTTTCGTTTACTGTTAACAATCTTTTGTTTTCTTAGTATATTTAACCAAGAGCATTTCAACAAAAAATAAAGCGCAACTCTTCCCAGAACCGAACTAGCCTCTGTTATAATTTGGCGAATCTAAGAAATATGAAAGATATCAAGCCTATCACAAAAATACTTTCTTGGATAGCAATTTTAAGATAAATATTCCCTGCATCTTGATTTTAATTTTCTCGATGTAAGTGAAATAGTTATGCATATTTTCTCACCAATGTGAATTGAATTTATCTGAAGTAGTCCTTAGAGTGAGTTAGACGTTGAAAAATGCGAAAGAGGAAAAGAATGGACAAAAGAAAATAAACGAATAAACAAACAAAAAAGCAATAGAAAAAAAAGGAAACCTTCATAATCGGAAAACTGCCTGAACCTTAACACTTCGTTCTTTCGATTTTGACCTTAGTTTTCGTCAATCGAACGATCTTTTAAGTCTCCTCTGTCTTCTACAAGTTCGTAGGCTTTATTAAACGTTTTCTAAAACTTGATTATGCGCAGATGAAGCTTCAGTGCTTTAGACTGTTTTGTTCTTCAGCGTTGACTATTGTTTTTATGTGCCTGAAAAAAATAAATGCAGAGCTCAGTTCAAATCTGTTCATTATACCCTTTCTTTTTAACAGGAAAAGTGAGATACTTTATACTGAATGAAAATTTATCGTAAATCCATACACCAACCAAACAAACCCTAAGTCTTTACATTGCTCCAACCCAAAATGCCTCACTGACTCGAACACGTCGCACTCGCGGGTGCTTTCTTTTGTAATTGATTGTCTTAACAATTGCAATTCACTATTAAATGAGATTCCATATTTATTAAACATCTTGAAAGCTGCAGAAGATGCTAAGTAAGATCACGAGACTGATGGTTACAAAAATCACTCGTACGTTTTATTTGACATACATGAGTATCATCATTCTTTATCTCATAGAGAACTAAGAGCTTTAAAGTTAGCTGCCAGTTTTGAGGATGTTTTACGGACTTGCTTTGTCTTCTCTTAAAGAACTCATTAAAGTTTATATACAAGCCAACAAGAAATCTTGAAAAATAATCTTTTTCAGGCGAGTACATCTATCAAAATTAGTATAACGACCATTTTGTTTTAGACCCCAGAGCTATTTAAAAATCTATCTTTTAAAGCTAAGAACTAGGGTAATTTTGAATCTTTTGAATCAAAGATACAGACAAATTTCTGAATTTGCGGTGGAGATCTCTTAAATAAAATTTTACATTCATAATCAGACTAATATGCATGCTTCCTGTTGCATATCTAACCCGGTCAATGAATACAGTTTTCCGTCACCTGTAATATTAATGCCTCTAATTTTAAGGATTCCAGTGTTAGAACGCCGGAGAGCATCTCTGATGGATATTGGGCGATTTACATAATAATAATAATAATAATAATAATAATAATAATAATAATAATAATAATAATAATAATAATAATAATAATAATAATAATAATAATAATAATAATAATAATAATAATAATAATAATAATAATAATAATAATAATAATAATAATAATAATAGTAATAATAATAACAACAACAATAATAATAATAATAATAATAATAATAATAATAATAATAATAATAATAATAATAATAATAATAATAATAATAATAATAATAATAATAATAATAATAATAATAATAATAATAATAATAATAATAATAATAATAATAATAATAATAATAATAATAATAATAATAGTAATAATAATAATAATAAAAATAATAATAATAATAATAATAATAATAATCATAATAATAATAATAATATCGTGAGTATCATTATTAATACTATTAGTAGTAGTTTTAGTATCTGTTTCACAGTCTTTATTCTTTGCTGTTACATCCGAATAACATATAAAATTCAGCAAACTTTGAAGTTGCATCACTTTGAAACTACTATAAACATTGCGACTAAAAATGCCAGATTCTTAAATTCATCAATGAATGTATGTATCAATAAATTTTAGATAAAGCGTGAGTGGAGCTTCTGAGCCGAGGGCAATAAGATTTGGATTAAAAACTAAGAAACGTTTTCTTCTACGCCAGGCGATGATCAAGGAAGCATCCGCCTATTTGTACCAGGCTACAGCCAAGAGAGCCTACTTCAGTCATGTGACGATCCTGGTGCCTCACTCCTGGGCCCCTGATGCAGCTTGGGGTCCGGCCACTTCTGAACTCTTCACAAATGCGGATGTGATCGTGCAAGGTTAGTAACACTGACAGGGCAACGAGGCTGCTGGATACATCCGCTATTTCAGATGACTAATCGAGGGATTTTAATTCCTATGATTCACTTTTTCCACTTATTGGTTGTATGATTGATTGATAAATTGGTTTGTTTATTGATTGTTTGAATATTTACACTATTGCCTGTTTTTCATAAGTTGGAAGTCTAAGATATTAGGTTTAAAAATTAATAGGCCTAACATCAATTTAACCGATTGTAAAACTCATGTTTTAGTGTATTTAAATAAGGAGAAATAAAAATTCTTATGTGGAAAGTGTTGGGTTAAAAAAGTCTTAAAAATTTTTTCGTATTCCAAGGTTTACAGTGTGTAGATAATATTAAGTCTTTTCTTTTCTTGGGACTTGACACAAGTGGAAATGGTGAGTAAGATGAGCAGGAGCTGACAAAAATAACTGTATTGCCAAAGATGGTTTCTTTTTTTACAAAAATTGGCGCAGAGTGTGAATAAAAGAGTAAAATTGGTGGTGCAATAAATAAATAAATCAGCAAATATACAAATGAAATTTGAATTGGCAAAAGTATCTACTGCAGATGACATTCAATTTTGAAATTTGGGAATTTCGCATAGATCCTCCAACAACCAATCGGAAAAGAAGATCACTCGATGACCCTTCAGGCCAGCATGAAATGGATCCATCCATGTCTACACAGTTCCCGACCTCAGAGCGAGGTGCATCAGAGACACCACACGTGAGGAGCCACCTCTCGGGGGCTTCAACAAGATCTTACGGCGGCTGCGGTGTGGCTGGAGTCCGCATCAACATCTTCACTGACATCTTCAATCCTAGGAGTAGATATCAGGGTACATAAAATGAATAATTATGAATTTGCGGAACAATCTAATAGTTTTAAGCAAATAAGTTTTGAACAAAATTATTTAAGGTGCAACTATGGATTATAGATGTCTAAGAGAAATGATGTTGAGTTTATTGTAATCATTCGTTATTATCGTAAATGCCATATCAATGATACCAGTATCAAGTTATTCTAGGCTGTTATGTTTTAAAACGATGAATTATAATCAGCCGATCGAGTTGCAGCTGTGTCTTGAATGAGTGTTAGGGAAATGGGCGGACTTTATAAGGAACACAAACGTTTATCTATCATGTTCCATGTTAACACAATGAGCTAAATTGCCTTCCTGTGGATAATGAGATGGTTAAGTTTTAAAATATCGTTTAAATAAACGGCAAAATTTAAGGTCTACTCTTCTTCAAATTACGTGCAGCAACCTTTGGTGTTTGTTTGTTTGTTTGTTTGTTTTTTTTTGTTGTGGGAAAGAAAAGGTTTCTTCATGGATGCAATAGGGTTTACCATGCACTAGACAATCAAACCAGTTGCTTGAAAACAACACATATGTATTTTTTCCACCCATCTTGTCTTACTCCTCAAATATCACACTAGCATTTATCAGAAGTTGTAAAGAGAAAGAATAAAACTCAGAGCTACGAGTATAAGTTTGAAGCTATGAAATTAATTTACGCCTGTGTAATTTCATGCAGAGTAATGTTTTCAACTAGGTCGAATGTTTGTTCACGAATGGGCCAAGTTCAGGTGGGGCGTATTTGAAGAATTTGCGAGAGAAGGAGAACAGCAATTTTACTTTTCTCCAACAACTGCGAATCTGGAAGCTGTCAGGTGCAATATTCATATGGTTGGGAGGATTTACAGGTAACAAATTTATGTGTTACAATTTTATTCCAATGTGGTTTAATATAATTTATAAGCATGAGAGTGAAGGCGACATCGTCGTAACATCCACATCGTTAAGGAAATTTGTTATACTAAGAGGCATGATAGAGTTTTATTTGTGGTGAAAAAATAAGGCATTACACCTGCAAAATAACATTAAGTTATCTATAGATTGAATGAGATGAAATTGAGATAAAGGTTGGATAGAAAAAAAACCCAAGAACTTAAAGACTTAATCGAAAGAGAAATTGGAAGGGACATAAATGAAGTTATACTTAAGAGTATAAAAGCAGTCTAGTGGAAACTAGATCGAGATAATAACTTCCATTAAGTTTGTAAGGTGTACTCTGAAAGTTAAAAGAAACAGTTCATACAAATTAGACGAGTATCGCGGGTAGCGGTAGCCAAGCAGAAGTATTTCGCTCTTTTAAAGTTATTTTAGTTGTTTTTTAAACCCACTGCTGCTTCCGCTGATGGGTGATGTGAAGTTATTTTCTTGAACTTGTTAAAACAAATATCATATAATACAATTTTTATCAAAAGATTTGAAATTTGTGGTCTGTCAGTGTTGGACCTTGTATTCAAAGAGTAATGTGATCTCTTATTGGCCTGGTGCTCTGCATTATGACCAATCTAGGCATTGTTTATTCAACAAATAATTTCACCTTTGTGAAAAACATCTTGCTAGTCTTTGCATAGAATTAACGAAATTAAGGGAAAAAATACATACTTGAAGTTACTTCCAAGGTATGAGAGATGGCTTTACTCAACCGATAATAAATCTGCTCTCGAGCCAGAGTAAACCCAACAACAGGCCGAGCTGAATTGTGTCATATAGTTGACCCTCAAACTGGGATGTATGACGAGAATTGTGTATTCAGCCCATACACTCTTGGCCACCACAACGACAACATAACCGCTTCCATCATGGATAGGCAATTTGTACCCTCTGTAAGTTGTAAAGAGAAGCATAGAAATTTTATCTTTACTGAAATATCCTCAGTGATCTTCAGTATTCTTCGGAGGGGATGCTAAATGCCAAAAAAATAAATAGCAAGAGAGAGAGAGAGAGTGAATGAGAGAGAGAGAGAGAGAGAGAGAGAGAGAGAGAGAGAGAGAGAGAGTGAATGGGAAAGAGAAAGAGAGAGAGAGAGAGAGAGAGAGAGAGAGAGAGAGAGAGAGAGAGAGAGAGAGAGAGAGAGAGAGAGAGAGAGATATTGGGGGGAGGGCGGAAGGGGGGCAGACGAAACAGACAGACTGAGCGAGAGTAAGAGAGACAGATATAATACAGAGAGTAAGAATATAAAAGCTGAATATCCTCGCCGCTTCATCTGCTTTAAACCATCCAATTATTTCACACTTGCGTCCCCCCCATAATTCCCACCATCTCCAGATCACGGAGTTCTGTAATGACGACAAGAGCGATGCGAAGCGTGTCCACAATTATGAGAGTCCCAGTCGCCACAACCGTCTGTGCGGCAGTCGCAGTACCTGGTCTGTCATAGCTGACTCACCAGGTACGTCGGCGGAGGGCCGGAACGGGCTGAGTGAGCTGGTCCCGTTTGGTTCATTAACAATACATTATATGTTTCATTTTTATTGTCCCTATGCGAGGAATATACTAACACTTCGAAAAGTTCAGGAATGTAGAGCCACCTACCTGTTGTTGTTGTTTTTGGTGGTGAGCTTTGTTGTTGTTGTTGCTGTTGTTGTTGTTGTTGTTGTTGTTGTTGTTGTTGTTGTTGTTGTTGTTGTTGTTGTTGTTGTTGTTGTTGTTGTTGTTGTTGTTGTTGTTGTTGTTGTTGTTGTTGTTGCTGTTGTTGTTGTTGTTGCTGTTGCTGTTGTTGTTGTTGTTGTTGCTGTTGTTGTTTTAAGGACATAATTATTTACGCTTAAGAAAAGGCGATGAGTATCAGTTACTTATAATCACGTGAGGATAAATACAATGGGTGGGGTGGAAGAGTCAGAAGAATTAGATGTTTGAAATACATGTATGAATGGGCAAAGTCGAAAGATTATAAAGATTAAAAGCTTCACGTTTTTTAGAGTATAAGTGTAAAGTAGAAAGGTGAAATGATAACATTATTGTGTACATTATAAGTAAAAGATGGCGTCGTAATCTAATAGTAGACATTCAGTTCTCACATTCAAAGGCCCAAGGTTCAAATCGTGGCTCAACCATGTGCGGTGTTTAAACACATTTTTTTTATACCCCAATCATGTATTAAGTGAATATCCGAAGGCTCTCGTCTGAAGAGTCTTGTCGGTATGCTAGCGTGATACGCTGTTTCTGATTACTGCTCTCTGTGATTACAAAAAGGTATCTTGGTTGCTAATAATCTGTTAGGCAACCTTTGTAAATCTCTCTCTCTCTCTCTCTCTCTCTCTCTCTCTCTCTCTCTCTCTCTCTCTCTCTCTCTCTCTCTCTCTCTCTCTCTCTCTCTCTCTCTCTCTCTCTCTCTCTCTCTCTCTCTCTCTCTCTCTCAATTTAGTTTTAATAGTTTCTTTCTCATAATGATATGCGTTTTTCGGTTGGACCCACCGGAAGTGTACAATGCAACATATCCTGCAATATCATGATAGAATTTAGTGGAATCCGCCTTGTTCTTATACAGAGTTTTCCAGTTCTTTCTTCTGAGAATCCTCAGGGCAAAGGGCTGATGAAGATAATCATAAATAATGTTTTATACACGCTGAAGAATAACTAATGTTTGCAATATAAAAGAATATTAGAATCTTCTCTAGTTTTTTTTTTTATGTCTAGTGGACTTATGATCAGATAGCAAATGGAATTCAAAATAAAACCTTGAAAGAAATCTAATTAGGCCCTAATTGGATACTTTAAGGCCCTTTTCTTCTATTTATATTCTCAGATTTCGTCAATGGAGCCAACCCGCCCCGTGATGTGTTGGATACAAGCCCGGTGTTTCACGTGGTCAGACTGACGACAGCGCGGCGTATGGTTCTTGCACTGGACACCTCCAACAGTATGGAGGTTAGTGCAGACCACAAGCAGTGCTTATTGCACTCGAGGGTTTGATATTCATGAGTTTGAAGTAATACAGATGTGTGTCCTTCTGCATCTATATGGAACCCGCAACACATCTATTCGGATCGGAGACATCCAATAAGATCCTTCATAACTCTTGAATAAATTACGTGTATGATCCATAAACTAAGGAACTTTGCATCTCGTGCCAATATTAATATGAATCCTTTCCATATCCCAAGTTTTGGATGAACGAAAAATTCATAGGTAAATTTTCATGGTGAAACATTCAATGGCATAAATATTTACTCCTGAACGTCGCACTATTTTGTGAACTTAAGGCTATTCTTGTTTCAATCTGGCATCCATACAAGGAGAGTGTATTATAATTTTGTCCGTTTGTCCTATACAATCATGTTTTCCATTTCAGGAAGGAAGCAAATTAAGAAGAGCAAGACAAGCTGTCACGTCATTTATCGAAGACGGTCTCCATGATGACGTATCGTTGGGAGTTGTCTCCTTTTCCCATCAAGCGAAACTTATTTCTCCTGTACAAAAACTTCAAACCCAACAAGAGCGCAGGTCCATCTCAGATAGACTTCCGACGGGAGGAGAGGGCGCGACAAGTCTTGGAGCAGCAGTGTTGAAAGCTTTAGAGGTCAGTGATCTAAAAATAGACACAAAAGACGCGATGAGGAAGAAAGCAAGACTTGATTTGAGGAAAAGGGGTTCAGGGAGGAAAATGAAGTAAGCGATAACAGAAGACAGAGAGAAAGAGAGAGAGAGAGAGAGAGAGAGAGAGAGAGAGAGAGAGAGAGAGAGAGAGAGAGAGAGAGAGACAGAGAGAGAGACAGAGAGAGAGAAGCAGAGAGAGAGAGAGAGAAAGAGAGATACAGACAGATACAGAGAGAGAAAGAGAGAGACAGTGAGAGAGACACAGAGAGAGACACAGAGAGAGACACAGAGAGACACAGAGAGACACACAGACAGAGAGAGAGAGAGAGAGAGAGAGAGAGAGAGAGAGAGAGAGAGAGAGAGAGAGAGAATACAGCGTGACAGAGGAATATACATTATTTTGACTCACCAAGTGTAGTATATTTGGGTACTAGGCTCTCCAGCAACAAGATAGGAACGCAACAGACGCTTTCGTGGTGCTCATCACAGATGGCACGGAGACATCGAGCCCGTCTCTGAGGGACGTCATGCCAAACGTTACTGCTGCCGGAGCTGTAATCAGCATCATCTCTTTTAACAGCCAAGGTGACAACAGCGACCTCAGAAACCTGGCTCTCTCGACAGGTGAGTCTGAAATTACGAAATTAGCAATTTAACTTCAAGATGGTCGTTTTTATTTTTTTTTTGTTCGTCTGTTAATTTTTTGTTTGTTTGTTGTTCTTTTTCTTGTTTGTTACTTTGTAATTAAGTAGTTTTATTATTTTATTTTCATCCTCACATAAAGTTGAAGAGCCATAGAAGATAAACCACAAAAAATAAGACTTCAAAGAAAATCTGGGCCACAACTTTATGACTCTGTTCCTAACTTATTCATTTTCATGGGTTGGCAAAGCAGTGTGGTGAATTAAAGAAATCCCGCAAGTGATATCTATGAAAATGCTACCACATCTTTTACTTATAACCGAAGGTGGCCGTTTCTACCTGGACTCAAACAGAGGTGAGGCAGCGTCCACCCTCAGCGCTCTTATGTCTGTCTACAGACTGCTGGACTCGGGTTCTGGTCTCAACATGCCTCGCCAGGTGGGTTTATGGACAGTCTTTGATAAAATTTAAAAACGTGCAGAATGAATATCTTACCGCCAATCGATGAATTCATCATACATGTCAACCATTGTGATACATGTAGAGACTCCAAATTAAAATCAAGTATTTTCTACTATTGACAATATTGTTCTTAGGTTACAAAATTTTTATTCATATGGTGTGATAAATGCAGACGATCTTAAAGTCACATTGGACAGAATTGTGCTACAAACCCAATTGTTTAAGTCAGATTTCTCTATGTATGCCACATTTTTTTTAAATTTCCCAATTTTTATGATGTTTTGAAGTAATTCCGTTAGAAAAATGACCAAAATTAGAAACCATCTCCATAGATCCTGAGTCACGCCCAAACGTTGAAGCTCCATGCTCGAATGACCGGAAGTTTTCAAATTGACTCGAGTATAGGTAATCAAACAACGGTGATCTTCACATACAGCACTTTCGCCGCTCCTGACGTCATGGTCGTCTCGCCCACAGGCCGAAAGTACACCTCACTCTACCCAGAGTACTCTTTAGATCGCGGTCTCAAGAAGATTAAGATACAAATTCCACAAAAAGCAGAGGTTTGTATTCTTTATGTTATCATATTTACGTTTAATATTGACCTTGAAAAAACAATGCTTATAGGTAAAATAGACGTAAAGCATTCCCAACTGTCTGTGGCAAGGGTATGAATAATGATATTTTAAACTTCTTTGAGAGACACGAGGAAATCGATAAAAGATACAGGAAAGTCGGCAATTTTCTCCCCTGGGGAGGGGGTAGAAGGGGTGGAGGCCATAGAACTGTTGGCTTGCGAGGGCAAACAGTGCAGTGTAGGGTAGGCCAACGAGTGAAACACGTCTTTTTTCTTCATAATGCACACTATAGGGCGGAAGGAAAAGGAAGAAAAGGGGAGGGGAATTGGGCGGGGGGCGGCAGGCGGTACTTCGAAGTGATACGAAGGAGATGGAATTGTATTATGAACTGAAAACAAAATAAAATGTAAAAATATGCAAGAACCTAGAATAGGCTCGGGCAGTCTCATTTGGACAGCCATGTCACTTACAGCTCTACCATCTTAGCTTCCATATAGTTATAATTTTTTTCTCTTAAATCTATATCACATAATTTTGGTTGGTTTGTATTTTTGGTTAATATCTTATCTAGAATTTGGACTTGCAAAAAGCAATAATTCAACGTATTTTTTTTTAATTCTTTGGAGTTTTCTCTGTTTTTTGTCTCTAAAGAATTATATTATAAATGTCTGCCAAAAGTCCCAAACGAGATAGACGTTCAATAGTTTATCGCTGTGTTTCTTTTTCTATCAGTCTATCAGTCTATATTTGTCATTCTATCTGTCTGTCTGTCTGTCTGTCTCTCTCTCTCTGTCTCTCTGTCTCTCTCTCTCTCTCTCTCTCTCTCTCTCTCTCTCTCTCTCTCTCTCTCTCTCTCCCCCCCATCTGTCCATCTATTAGACCCATTGCTTAAATGTACATTTTTAATTTGAATTGATTCATAATTTTTTCAATATTTATTTCTATTACTATTATGATTGATTTTTTCCCTTTTGTAGTTTGGGTGGTAGTATAGAAAGATGATGACAGATGCCTTCACAGATGATAGAATATTGCTGTTTTCCATTTCTCAATATTATTTTCTCTCTTTGTTAATGTATTGTTTGCATAGAGACGGATAGATACATGTAGATATATAATTATATATATATATATATATATATATAGAGAGAGAGAGAGAGAGAGAGAGAGAGAGAGAGGGAAAGAGAGATAAATAGATAGATAGACAGACATAATAGATAGATAGATAAATAGATAGATAGATTGATAGATAGACAGACAGACATATAGATAGATAGATAGATAGATAGATAGACATATAGATAGATAGACAGATAAATAGATAGATAGACAGACAGACAGACAGACAGACAGACATAAAGATAGATGGATAGATAGATAGATAGATAGATAGATAGACAGACAGACATATAGATAGGTAGATAGATAGATAGATAGACAGACAGACAGACATATAGATAGATAGATAGATTGATAGATAGATAGATAGACAGACAGACAGACATATAGATAGATAGATAGATTGATAGATAGATAGACAGACATATAAATAGATAGATATATAGATAGATTGATAGACAGACAGACATATAGATAGATAGATAGATAGATAGAGAGATAGATAGATAGACAGACATATAGATAGATAGATAGATAGATAGATAGATAGATAGATAGATAGATCAAAGCAAAAACGCATGTTCAAAGTCCCAGGCGGTCCAACGGAGATTGTGTCATGCAGCAAGGGGAAAGGAGGGGGGGGGGATATAGAAGTAAGATAAATTGGTGGATCAGTAATAGATAGATCTACAGGATATGTGAGGGGGAGTGAGAGAGAGAGAGAGAGGGAGAGAGAGAGAGAGAGAGAGAGAGAGAGAGAGAGAGAGAGAGAGAGAGAGAGAGAGAGAGAGAGAGAGAGAGAGAGAGAGAGAGAGAGAGAGAGAGAGAGAGAAGAAAGCAGGATGAAGAACACTGATACAAACATTAATGTCGGGAAAAGGTATGAAATGGTGATTGGTGCATTATCAAAATTGTTTTCTCCAGATGTCGCATTTCAAAAGGATGTCCTAATTCATTCTACAAATTTCTTGTATTATAAACACACACCCTATACCTAGCTTTGTTATTTAAAGCCAATACCATTCATGCAGTTGCACCATCCCTGATCTCTATTTATCCTATCTTCACCTCTGTTGCTTTGTCCTCCCATCATCAACAACAGGTAGGAATTTGGACATATGAAGCAACTAATAGCCGAGATCCCAGCAATATGAAGGTCTCGATAACGGTCCTGTCCTCACAAAGAAACAGTTTCTCCTCCGCCCCTCATCTCAGTGGCTCTCTTGTCATCACCAACACATCATGGCCGATCAAGGCGGCCATTTATGCGGAAGTGACGCAAGGGACCTTGCCGCTCACCGGGCTCAAGGTCAAGGCTACTGTGTTGAGACCTATGGGAGATACTGTTGCGCTAGATCTCTTTGATGAGGGCACAGGTAAACTGGCCTTTACTCTTGAAATCATTTTCAAGGATTAGACTTATTTATTTAATTCAGAAAATTCAAAATTTGCAGAATGGCCAACAAACCGTATCAATGTACATGTATCTCGGACATAGTGCGAACTGCAATTGCAAACATGTTTTTTGTGCTGATGTATATGTTTTTTTTTACCTTATTCAAAATATCATTAATTTATATTTTGGTACATCTTTTCGACTTACACTATTGCATGCCATCTATTCTAATTTCCTGCACAGGGGCAGATATAGAGCAAAATGATGGGATCTACTCTCGTTTCTTCACAAAGTTCTCGGAAACTGGACAATACAGCCTCATTTTGAGTGTATCAAACCAAGCAGGAGCGGTGAAAGTGTCTTCAAATCTAGGTAAAGATTAGAATGAGCGCCGAACTGAAAAGGGATGGATAAAAAGGGAAGGGGGGGGGGGGGTTGTAGTAAACTTAAAATTAAAAAAAAAAAAAAAAAAAAGAGGCCGAGCGGTGTTGATGTTGATTGTAAAAATGGTGACTGCGTAAAAGATTATGCCACTGGAGGTGCTCATTGTGAGTCGCCTCATATAATTTTTTTTTCATCTGAACTTTAAATGAAAGTTTCCTTGTTCATGGATTTTCTCATTTGTCATGATAATATCTATTTGCTCTTTCAAGTCCATTAATTTCAATTTTACTATTATTTTATTCCATCTCCCATATTCCCTAGACTCGGTGCCATTATTTCTAGAATCCACGTTTGCTGGAAGTGTTCATGTGGAGCACCCAAAGCTATCCAATGGCTTCGATGCTTTGTCACTGTCAGAGATGGACTTTTACCCTCCCATGCGCATTACTGATCTGCGCGTTGTACACACTTCAGGGCAAGAGAGGACGGTGACCTTAGCATGGACAGCGCCTGGAGATGACAGTGATTATGAAAAAGGTAGTTTCATGGCTGATAAGCACAAGTTTCTTGGGCCACAACTGCAATTAAGCTCTAAATTTAGTGTAATGGGCAGGCTTACTGTTCTTGGTGGTTTTTTTTTTTTATTTTTATAGTGAACAAAGTACATTTAATTTAGCATTGTTTGCAGTGTTTTTCCTTGAAAGTGTGTTGTTAATATCATATGATTCTCCGTGTATTTTATTTTAAGGCTATATCCAGTCCATCTGGTATAAGTTATGAAAAAAAAATCGCACTACAACACGAGTTGGGAGAAATTGAAATCAAAAGAATTACTGTTGGTTTTTTTTCCCTTCTGCATATGGATATCTAACTACCTGGCATTTTGCGTTTATCTTGTGTTGTCACATTTTCTTGCATTTACACTTAAGTAGTTTCCAGTTTTTAACCATAAAATGTTTAAGTATTTGCACAATTGACACCACGACAACATGTTTTGACACAGCAATTTCTTTTCATGACTGTTCACAGCAAGTGAGTATATTTTCGTCTGGAGCTCCAACGCTGAGGATCTGATCAGACAGGTTGACCTTCCCACAATACCCCGCTCCGCCGTTATCGAGGGCAATCTTGGAATGCCAAGGCCCTTTGGGCAGACAGAGATGGTAATTGAAAAGAAAAAAAAAGCCCAAAACTATTTTATGAAAGATATGAAATTACATGTTCAAGCTGTATATGAACCTTACCTCCCGCCCCCCCCACCCCTCCCATTTTTTTCACCCGTTCCCGTTTGATTGAGTATATCAAATATGAGGTGGAAAAGTAAATTTTTGTCGCATGAGAGAGAGAGAGAGAGAGAGAGAGAGAGAGAGAGAGAGAGAGAGAGAGACAGAGAGACAGAGAGAGACAGAGAGAGAGAGAGAGAGAGAGAGAGAGAGAGAGAGAGAGAGAGACGGTAAGGAGGGAATAAGATAATATTGGATGGATTTTCATAAACAACATGCATCAAACAAAGCCAAGTTTCCATCGACAGGTGTTTCAAGAGCTTTTCAAAATCAGATGAGCAGATTATTTCAGTAACTAGGAAGTATGGAGGAAAACGAAAAAAAAAAAAAAAAAAACCGGTAGAAAATCAAGCAGGAAAACGACAATAGACATGGGTTGAACTCACTCCAAGAAACCCCACAAACAGTGCTTCGAATATTTTACATCGGAATCTCCAAGACGAAAGAAAAAACACGAAGACCACGGGCCATATGGAGAAGAGTACGATATGTTAAGTCTCATAAGTTGTAAAAAAGCTTGCCGACGATATGGATGTCTGGAAAGAGTTAGTTCCTGGCGCACGATGGAAAAAACAATGATGTCAAATCCATGCTCATTTTCTTCCCTTGTAAGTTGTATATACACATTATGTTGTAATTCCCGTAAAATATTCGTATAACCCAACTGCTCTCTTTTCAGGAGCCAATCTTTCTTCTATATAAATCACCTTTTTCTTACTTTATCTGCGTCTTCTGAAAATGTTGCATACGTAGCCAGTAAGTCGTCACCGTTAAGGAACTGTGCCATTCTCACTGAAAGCAATATAGAAATAATGCATCATTGCAAATTTCACTTGGATTTATTGGAAAAAAAAATTTTTTTACGCCTCTGCCCACAACCTCGCGCCGCCACCTCAGATCTTTAGGGTGAGCTCGGGTATGTAGATGGCACCAATTTGACAGGCAAACCGGCTGTAGGATGTCTCGGTTCACCTTAAGTTAATTAAACCAGTCTAATTGGAATGAAGATGTGCAGCGGCCTTAACGGTTCAATCAGTTCTCTGAGCCCTCTGTAGATAAAGCTGTCGCTCTCTAGAAATTGGAAACCAATAAAAGTTTGGGCTCAACCTCTTACCAATGGCGCTTGAGATTGCATAATTAAACGTCACATCCTGCTCCTTTTTTTTTTTTTTTCCAGATGACCCTTCGGCTCGACACTGACTCCCACCCTGAACACACAGCGCGAGTTCTGGCAATCCTGGCTGTGGACGAAGCAGGCAACAAAGCTGAACTCTCTAACTTCGTGACAGTGGGCCTCGGTATGGCTCCTGACGTCACCACCCCAGAATTCCTTGCGCAGAAAAGAAAAAAGGCGGTGCAAAGAGGAGCCAGTGTCAGCCATCTCGCATTGGCAGTGATTGTGGGCTCAGCAGGCTCGTTGCTGCTGCTTGCTTTCCTGGTGTCTTTGCTAATGCACTTACTGGTGCAAGCTGGTTGTGTACGACGAAATACGCACTGGGAGGATAAAAGTATTAGAGCAAAAAGCAGTATAGTATGAAAATTGACTAAAAGATGGGTTGGGTGCGTAAGACTAAGCCAGTTAAAAGGATTTGGGAGTGGAAGGTGGGGGATATTGGCTGCATGATTGAGTGGTGTGTTGCAAAAGGCGAAGGCGGGATACAAGGAAGACAAGTCTATAAAGAGTAAACTGACTACTCAGTGGGCGAAAGGGGCGTGTAATGTTAATTAAAAACAGGTCATATAAAAAGACCAGCTGGTATGTTGCTTTATACAGTTTATGTTTACTCAAAAAAAAAAAAAAAAAAAAAAAAACACCATTAAAGACATCATTTGGAATTGAATATTAGAAATTGAGGCAACGAACCAAAGCTTATTCGATATAAAAACCCATAGCCAGAGGGACATCTCAGTATAAAAAGAAAAATAAATGGGACATCATTATCAAGAGTGGAAAAAAACACACAACACATGAAATAGCCGGCTTGGTTGCAATCGGTTCAAGAAAGGTGAAAATAAAATAGGAAAAAAAGAAACAGATAGATGCATGGGGTTACTTTCTTTTCTTTAATAGTTTAAAAATATGGAGCTTCCTTTTAACTGACTGCACAACATGGTAGGGCCTATGCTTTTCCGTGGCGTATATAAGTGATAATAAACGTGTTTTTGTCAATTTAAAGTGTTCATGCATAAGCAAAATTTTTACACCCACATTTTTTTAAAAACATTTACACTAATAAAAGTGCAATATTTTTTAAACAACTCGATTCGTCTCTCAGTCTTATTTTCATCACATTATCTTCATAACCTAGATTGCATGAGCCTTTAGGCTAGTGGAAAATTAGAAAAAAAAAATCCATGGAAGGTTGCAGATTGTTGGTTTATTACACATTGTAAAATATGAATCTTCTCTGGAGCTTTTTTTTTTCAATGATATTTTTGTGTTTTCTCATCAATTTACATATTTAACATTTAAAAAGTTGTAGATAGCCATGTCATTTCTTTCATAATTTTTTTTTTAATTGGTGGCCAAATCTATTTATAATATCCCTTGGATTCCTAAATATCGCACGATCCAATATTATCCCATTAAAAAATTTTGAATGATAAATTTAAGAAGGAGAAAGAAAAGAACAGACAGGAGGAAGGTGGCTTAGAAAAAAAAAAACCCAATTATAATTAACAAAAAAAACAAAAAACAATTTTATACTGAAACAAAAGGTTTCATAAAAATCTGTTTAGTAAACAATTCCTACACTCAATTTGTCACAAATTTAAGTAAATACTTTGAAAATTTCAACAAAAATATTGAAATTGTTCATAAATCTATTTTGCACCAAGCAAAAACTATATTATTCTTAATAGTTTTGTAGATTATTTTGCTTTCATGAATCTTTTTTTTTTTTTTTTACATAAATACTAAGCGTAACTGCTACTTACACCATGTATTTCCCTCAGATTAAGTTTCATGATGCAAGATCCACAAAGAATATGGCAAAGTGCAGATTAAACAATACAATGAAATGCATTGATGTATTGATTTGGATATTTTGCTACCACATTACATAACAAAAAGGAGCAAGTTATAGTGACAAATATAGTGAGCAAATAACAAAACAACAGTGGCGACTTGCCTCCTCATTTTAGGTGGACATTATTTTGCCATCAGAGGCAATACAAACAAACAAGAGTTACAAAGATCCATTGCAGTAATAAAAATTAACAAGTCATATTTTTTCCCATACTGTTTATCTTCAATACCTCAACAATCCATCAACAAAAGATCTGAGTAAATATACAGACAAAAAAATTCATTATGGAGGTCAGTAGAATTTGTGACATTAACTGTGAAAGTCTTAAAATGATTCTCACAATAATATGACTGACAAAAAAATAAAATAATAAAGCCATCCAATACGCCATACCGTCATACAACTGAATACTGAGAAAATCTTGATATGGCTCTGCACAAATTGGTCAAACTATTTATTTACAATCATTTCCAAGCATGTTTTTACAAACAATTATGACTGAAACACAAGCACACGAGGAAAAAAAATCACTACTTGTCCGGATATCTAATCTTAAATATTTTTGCATAGAACATATGACGACGTTCAACATGAAAATTGTCTAAGGCCATTTAGATATAAAATGCTCCAGTCAAAGCAGCTTGATAAAAAAAAAAATACATTTTTGCTTCAAAAAGATAAAGCATTAGCAAGCAACAGCTCATGGTGTCACTGCAATAAGCCTAATGCTTCAAAAGAATCAACAAAATTAATTTAGAGTAAAAAAAAGTATCACAATATACTAGTAACAACATGTAGTGTATGAGTGGTTTTATTGAGGAAATCAAAGAATATAGAAAGGTACATTGACAATATTCAACCTTTTAAATGAATTCTCTTGCGCCAGTTGATAAGTGTATGAAAAAGCATTTTAAACATAGGCCCTATTAGTAATTTTCAGTTTTTCTGTTTGAAAAAAAAAAAAAAAAACAGTTGATGCTCTTTCCTGAATTCTTTGTAATTTACAAACATATCTTAAGAGCAATTTTGACATTTGGAAAACAAAAGAAGCAAAAAATCAGCAGCAATAAAAATTATAATTCAATCATTTCTTGATATGCCCTTGCTTATTTATATATAATTTTCATAAGCCAGCAATATTTAACAAAAAGTTTATATATAAAAAAAAAAAATTAAATACATGGTAAGGACATGGAAAAATATTCCTGAATCTGTTCAATATTGACAGAACTGTCAAAAATATCTCTATTTTATTCTCCTTTCCATAATAATGCATATGAAATGGGTAAGGAAAAGGACAAAATTATTGCATACCAATCTTACATTGTGTATCAAAGTCTCAAGGACTGATTTCAAACCTATAGATGTTACTCTGAGTAACCTTTCCATGCATCCCTGAAGACATGTTAAATTCAAAACTACAACACATACTAATAAGTCAATGCAGCACTTACAGCAGTATGCTAATGAAAAGTCATTTTTTTACACCTTTAAATTTCCATGAGATATCTAAGTGTAAATTATTAAGTTCAAAATAACCCTGAATAAAATTGACCTTTATGATCTTTCAATCCTCCCTAATTATAATTGACACGTTACACACACACAATTTTCAAAATTCCATTCATGATCCTTTCACTGGTGCAGGTAATACATTATTTCTTAAAACATCCTTCAGCTGTCAAATTAAAACTTTAATATTTCAAAGAAATGAGCAAAATATGAATCCAAAAAGGGAAACAAAAAGAAACAAACAAAACAAAAAACCAAAAAAAAAAAAGATTTAAGATGTTTGGCAAAACCCCATAGTGATACATGAGTTGTAGATAACAGTAACAGCATACATGCAGGTTCAGTTTTTAAATATTTGCTAATTTGCCATATTGCTAAACTCTCATTTGTTTTGCTTTTTTTCCCCCTCAAAGCAGTATATACCCCTCCTTTTAAATTCAAGAAAATTGACATTATTTATGCTTCTTCCTGGCTATTTTATAAATCTCTAAAACTGACATTTTAATATTTTAAGAGTCACAAGATGTTTCAACCAACTAAGTAAGTTAAATGTTCAGAAGAAATGAAACGTAAATGAACTTCTCCTATTCTAATCTTTCTACTTTAAATTTCTTGGAAGTTATCTTATTTTTGTTTGCTTTTCATGAACTGGTCTATTATAAAAAAGCAATGTACCTACTTTGCATACTTACTTTATTGCACATACGTAGATCTACATTTTTTAATTAGATTAAGATTATTCCACCAATAACCATGCAACTCAATTTAAGACACACTCTATGCCAATTTCAGGATGGTGACTTTACTCAACAGTCACAAGCTCTTTTCCTTTATTCTCCAACTTATCATAATTTTGGACCTTTGGTAAGACAAAAATCTAGAATGCCAAGATCACTATCTGTACATAAAATACCATCTATCTGCTGCGCCAGACATACAAATGTAGATTCAGAACAATCCTTACAGCTGAAATTTTTCAAGATCTGCTTGTGATAATAACCCGCTGATTTCTTTATCTACTGACACACACACACATACAGTCACACAATAATAAGCTTACATTTCAGTGGTTTCAGAAATAACATGTTAACATGTTTTTTTCATCAGGAATGTAATTAACTCAGTAAAACTCTCAAATGTAGAAAGAAAAAATTTCATTCCACCATTTTAAATAAAAATCGGGGGAATTTTCCAATAAAAAAAGATTTGAGCAACAAAAAGATTAGTCAATGCCCTTGAGAAGAATGAAATATATTCAAAAGTGTCAGTGGGAAGATTTTCAGCAATTCTTAAAAATGATTTTCTTTCACACTTTTGCCCTTACCTGAGCAAAGATGTTTAATTCATTTTGATTTAGATAGCTTCTAAATGAACACACTATGAAATTACATGTTGAAGTAAATGTCATCTGGTTTAAGGTTTATATTCACAAACATTTATGGTCATCAAGGCAAATTTCTTTGTGTATAAATATATATATATATATAATAGAGAATGGGCTATTAAATTTCACGCAATTACCCAGGTAAATTAATATACATGATAAAAAAGAAATTTACCAGTAAAACTTGGATGACAGGGCTGCCAAAAGGGTGCAAAATACACAATTCTTGTAGAAGGCAATGCAATGAAACACTTGACATATATAATAGCTCCTCTCTTTCACTTATTTTAAATCTTACATTAAATTCATCTTTTCAAGATTTTGTGCTTAATGAAGAAAAAATCCAAATCTTAAAGATAAGCAGTTTAATCTGTGCTTATTTCAAAGTAAATGATTTCATTCTCAATCTAAACCTGGGGCTTTATTACAGCTAAATAGATTGCTGTTTTTCTTACCCATCATTATTCAAAATGTTCTTAATAAAGAGTTTCTTAAAATGTGAAATTTTTGGATTTGAGCTTTCATCCATCTAAACAGCAAATGCCATCACAAGTCAATATCTTCACTTCAAAATTACAGAGAAGGATCTTATTCTCTGATCTGACAATGCATTCCTATAATATCATAGATGTACAAAATCTATTTAAATGATGCTGCCTTTACACTATGGTCATTATCCCTGCAAATGGGCAGCATCAAACAGAATCTCTTATTTAACATTTTAAATTTTTTATACAAATGTGCACCCTTAAATGGCACCTGATTTTGAACATTTAGACGATTTCACTCAAGGTAAGTATCTCAAGTTATTTTCGGCTTAAGGTAAGTTTAATGCCAAGTGAGATGGTCTCCATGATGAAGGTAGAGAATAACTGCAGCGCATAATGCATAAAGATCAAAATATTTCATGTAAGAAGACCAATAGAAGAAAATTGCACAGATATGAAAAGAAAGAGATAAATATGTCATCAATAAGGGACAATCTCGACAAACCTTCAGGCTGCTATTTTTCACAAAGCTCCCAACCTGATCATTTAGATAAATGCAACTTTGCTTAAAATTTCAATTGTAGCTCATTTTCAAAATTGTTTAAACACTGTTATTATATAGTTAACATTTCAAACATTTCTTCACCAATTTATTATATTGAAAATTTGTAAGCCTTCATTATTTTGACTTTAAAATTTTAATGGTAAAATTTTGACCGTTCCACGTCATATGACTTCAATAAACATTGGTCTTAAAAAAAATCAGATAAACAAAATCACTATTTTGGCTTCATAAAAAAAATTAATTTGTGAACTTGAACAATTCAGTGCTGCTCACAATATACCAGAGCAGTAAATGTTGAGGAATTGAGTCTAATACTGAAATTTACAGCTACAAAACCAGTTAAGGATGATGTTAAATACAAAATGAATAAAATACACATCAGCTTAAGAGCTACAATCTCTTTTTCAAAAGCTGTTGATAAAATATTAAGGAAAAGTAAACTCGGCAAATGTTAAAAAAATGGCATCCATATGTAATATCCTGCTTCACATAGGACCCCACCTAAGATTAATTAAAATGTAAAACTAATAATGCTCAATCAAATGATTCTTTTATGGCTTCACTTACATTGAAAAAAATTTTTTTTTTATAGACTGAATGACCATAGAAATGGAACACACAGTGAGTCAAATGCAAAATTGAGAAATTTGAATAAAATCAATGTAAGCTAAAAAAGTGAAATTTCTGCCTCCATTCTTATGTGTCTCCACTGGTCCCAAGATTCATTAAATTAAAAAACAAAGCTGTAATAACTTTGATCAAAGTGAAAAAGTAGTTTTAGAGGAAAAAAAATACAATCTAAAACACAACACACTGTAAAAGTTATGAAACAACACACATCATAAATTAATATCTTTAAACCTGTGAAAACTTATTTAATACCTTTATTTGCTGTCTTTTAAAAAGAAATGTAATAGGAAGAGCATTTTTTTTTCCTCATTCGCTCCAAATCACAGCAAAATGCACAAATTTGATAAGGCCCATGTAGGTAACATGTTACCTCTTTATCAATTATTTATCTACAACTTTTTCACATCTGTAGTTACAGGACAAAAAAACAACTTTTTTTTTTGGTATGGGAGATTTTGACCTTCTAGGAAAATTTCTGCTCCACATGCGGAGACTGCTTCAGAAATCAGGTGTTTTAAAAAAGGCATCTATAAATGTTTTAGAGCAAATTCATCCAACCATCCAGATTTTTTTTTTGTTTCAAAATCTAAAAAAACTGTTTTTATATGGCTTAAGACTGATATTTTTTTTACAAAAATTTTTAAGATCTTAGGGATTGAATAAACCTGATATCTCATTACATTATTGAATTTAACCTTATCGTAATAATCTCAATTCAGTAAATTTTGCAAAAATTCTTTCCTTCTCAGGATTATTAATACCATAGTCAAAAGAGCTTTCAAATGCTTGAAAATGTTATCACAAAAATGACGCTATTTTTAACCTCTAATCACCTGATATTAGCTGGGTTTTTCTGTCAAATCATAAAATTTACGCAGCTGGTCCCAGATTACAAGACACAATGTGGTGTGCGGACCTATACGTAGGTACATAGGACCCCATCCCTTGTAGAACCCCCAAACGCCTTCCGACCTGAAGATTTTCCAGAAACAATCAACTAACCCTGAATAGTGCTTGCCTTGTCCAACTTTTGACACAGGCTGGTTGTACAGTCGCGTGGAGACAACATCAAATGGAGTCATGAACAAAGTGACAGCAACCCCACCAACCATACTTGCACCAAGAGTTGCCATCACACTGTCTGGCTGAAAAACCTGGGAGAAAGAAAGACAATAAGATTCTGATTAAAAAAAAATTACACAACTGGACATATGAAGTTAAGAGTCAAAATGAACTATCCCTTGATTTCAAGTAAAAAAAATTTGTTTTCTTTTTCATAGTTTAGCTCATATTAGAAAATAATTGCATGCATCCTGATTTTATTAGTTTCATCAAAGCAAAAAATTATTTTTAATAAAAAGCAGTCTCATTTTGATTCTTGATCAAGTGCCTAACCTTTGAATCTTCAATGAGATTCTTGGCTGTAGAGAAAGTGGAGAGCTGTGCTGCTGAGCCAACAGTGACTCTGGCTATCGCTCCATTCAGTCCCCTCCACAGACCTAGAGGACCATGCTCTTGGCATATAGTCTGAGGAATGCATCACACAGATTGAATAATTACTTGATCAGTTGATCAATCGCACTCTTAAAAGATACTGTGATGACAAGGATTAGAATCAAACGGAGGTCCGAACCAATTCACAAAACTTCCAACTAAAAGTGTGGGTTAAAAAGTTTGGCTTTTAGCTGTGTTGTCAAGCAGAAATAAAGAAATTGATAAAATTATTGTATCTTAAAACACCAAACAAAAAATGTATATGTTTGTAATAAACGAGCTTTTTTAAAAAATATTGTTAACATTGAAATCAATCTGTATTTTATGCTAAATATACATTATATAATGATTAAAAACTTTTCTACAGCCTGCTTTATTGCCATAGTAAGAGACAAAAGAGCATAACTAATGCAGAGATGCTAACTCATAAAGACTTGATAAGGAATACATTGTATTTTATACTTAAAACATGATTTTTTTTTACTTACTTTTAAGCCATGTGACATGGACTCATGGGGATGTTGGTGACCAACAGCTATTGCTTCATTGGCTCTGGCTTGAAGATGCGTCTTCACCTGTACATATTCAACACAACTTTTCTTTTTCTTTTTATCAGAAAAGTTAAAGTAATTTATCTTTATCGACATGGCCTATTGGATTAATTCTTGGTTAATAAAATAAAACCCTAATCCTCTGCTCAACAGAAATGAGATAAAGGCACATTCCACATTCCCAGTCGATAAGGAATATATATATGGAGACTTTGTAAATGTTAGTATTCCTGAGCTACACTTATGATGAGGCATAAGTAGATAAAAAATATTCCAGAATGCTAAATTGTTTGTAGTCTTCAAGCAAATGAGGTTGAAATTCATCTTTTGAGATTTACCTTCTACAAACCACGACCCACTACAGAAAAAATTGTGAGTCATATGGGAGAAATGGAGCAAAGAAAGTGCTCACGTTAACTTTTACAGCTTTTTATTTTACTGTTTTTCTATTGGTCCATTGTTGATGACTTACAATAACATATGTTTTGAACTTTCATTACCAAAAAATAACAAAATTGAAAATAAAATTTCAATGACTTGAGGAATTAGTATGTGATTTACATACAAAAGTATCAACAGCATTTGAACCCAACTGGATGCATTCCCTGTTCAATCTGAAGGTTACAAGGTCCTAGAATTGTGACTATAAATCCAATTATTCATAGAATGAATTACTTATGTTTTAAAAAGTTTTCCTCCATTGTAGTAAAACTTATATATCATTCACCTTCCATAGGATTCTTGTACTAAATTAATATTGATTGCCAGGGCTTCGCCTTGGAAGTGGATGGCCTTTTGATATTCACCCTAGAAGCATTTTAAAAATATTCTTCTTTATTAAAACTTATTCTATTTACACATAAAGTTTTCTGTAACTCTGTTCACTCAAAGTTGTATTTATTAATACGAAAATTCTATTTCACTTAACAGTAATCTTGAATTCAAATATTGAAACATTCAGATATTTCTATATGGTGCATATTGCTCTGAAAGTTAGATTAGCTCTTTACATTTGAAATGACCTGAAGAAATATTCTATGGGCTCTTTTAGTCTGATATTTAAATTTGGCATATTATATAAAAAGGCAAAGTAGAGTGAAATTTAAAATGACTTTCGAAACTTCAACTATTGATATCTTATAAATTATCTTGATAAATTCTGGCTCTCCTTCTGGGTAAAATCTTCTTTACGTAAAATTAAACTTTTCTTGATATATTCTTAGATCATTCTTAACAGAAAGATGTCTAAACAGTACAGATGCAATGAAAGTCATAAGATTCTAAGCTCATCTATTTTGTTATAAACATATCCAAGCCACAGAATCTTGACATATACCACTTTTCAGAGCTCTTTACTCCCTCATAACTTTTTGTGTAGAGAGCAATGAAAAGCTTCCATGCCTTTCTGCAGAACTGATTAGATACAAAATATTAAATTATCATTTCAAAATAGTCTGTTGAGTAACAAAACATGAAACTGCTTGAAGCAATGTGAATTTACTAAGTTCTTGATGTAATTGGTAAAACTCATTCGAATGATAATTTGGTGAGCAGTGAGTGTATATTACCAGATAGAGTGGACTTCCAACAACGGACCCAACACAGCCTGCAAAAGCTCCAGCAGCAACAGTGCGGGGAAAACTGTTTCTGCCATTTTTATCTTTTGTTAAGCCCAAGTTAATTTGCACCTGTGAAAATAAAATTTACAATAATTTTGTCAATGCCATGTGTAAAGTGATACTTAGTTTTTGCCTTAATCCACCACTCCAAAACAAACTTGATCTCACAACCTTCCTTGGCTATGGCAATTTGATGGAATAATGAATCTAAATAAAACCTCAGGGAAAACATCCTTTTCCTTTTACACTAATGATAATTGGAATGTTTAGAATTTGCTTATGTCAAATGTTCATAAAAAGAGTTTCCACAATAAGGCAGCCTTAAGATACAGTAAAAGAGTTATATTTTGATTGCAGAACTTCCAAACAATACTCGATGTTGTCATGTACATTTTTTTACAAATTTGCTGAAAAGTAGCCACTGAACTTAGTTTGAAATAAGTCACAAGGACAATGAATGAAGGATCCTTATGTGAGTTTCACCGTAATTTTTAATTAAATATTTTTTCTAAATACATATTTAACCTTTTTTGAAAGCATATTACCATTTCAACATTGCAACAAAACTTATACAACACCCTTATAAGCATTCAAGTTTTGATAATCTTACTAAAACAATTTTCGTCAATTCAATTTTATTTATAACTTTTTTTTTACACTGCTCATTTCTCTATACTTTTAGTTAACTATTATTTTTTTTTACCACTGAACTTGATAACACAATTACTTTTTATTGCACTTTGTTCCCTCTTCTTTGTTTGATTTCCAGAGTAACTTCCAAGATAAGAATGTAGTAATCTATTAAAAACATACAATTTTAAAGTAAGCCAACCAATATACAGGCTTTCTTTCACCACAAAGTCTTTAAAACCCATAGATGTGAAGGATCAATCTAAAAGGGTGAAATGAGATGAACCAAATATACACTAATTTCTGAGAAACATGGTCCAGCAAGTGTCATATTTACTTCCACTGCCTTTCCTTAAAAATCCTAATCAATATTTAAATTCTCACAATTTAATTTGGCTAGTTTAGCAACAAAAACATTTCACTAATTCCAATGAAGGTATAAAATCTTTCATTTTTCTGACTTTTTGAATAGTAATGCAATACAGGACCACTTACTTTTCACTAAACTTACTTATGAAGCTCAGTTCAAGAGGAAAGGTGTCCAAAGTAACTTTCAAAAAGCTTTTGATAATGCTAAGCAATTCAAGGTAATTTACCTGGTAGGTCCCTAGACGCACACCATTCATAAAGAATTGGTACCAAAGAGCGGGTACAAGTCCGCTCTGAAGTGCCAAAATACCATCTGTCCGAGCTATGGTCAACAAGGCGTGGAAGGCATTCCTGTAGTGCACCTGTTAAATATACTTTGAATATACTTTAACATGATAAAATATTCATGTTTATGAAGAAAGGAGGTATGTATATATAACCTGCAATGAAAAAATTCCTGGTTTGTTTCGGTAATTTTATATAAAAAAAAATATTTGACCATAAAAATAGATCCATATATTTGAGAAAAGCAATTGAAGATCACATAAAGTGAACAACTTATCCAGTGTATAAACAGGGTCTAAATGCAAAATGTGCTAAAGATTTCATTTGAATTCATCAATACCAAACACACTGAAATAATTGCTTGAAAAAAAAATTAATATATAAAAAACATTTTACCCTCCATAATAAAAAAATCTAAAATGTATGTGAAAGATCCAGTCAAGGAAAGTTGAGGATAAAAAAAAAGCTTAAGATAATATACATTTCAAATTATCAGAACTTTAAGCAGTCAAAAAAAATTAAAAGCCCGCTAGGATACCAACAAATCTAAGATATGACAAATATTAAAATAAAATGCTTATAAATCTTTTCTTCCAAACTTTTAGCTTTTCACCAGGTACACATTTATAACTCACAATAAACAACAATTTGAGTAAGATTTGAAAGCATCATTGGAGAGCCTACATTTCTTTACCATTAATGGATGATTTGACAAAATTTTAAGATAGCTATATGATGCTCTCTTGAGTTCTGTGAAAATATTTTACGGTGCATCATGCAAAATAAATTATTTAATTTTCAACCTGAGTTTTTGCATGATTATTAGTGCATGACATAACGAGATATAAATCCTTTGTAAACTTATTTTGTAGTGTTCAGACAAAGATAAAAAATTCAAAGCTAACGGTTTACTAAAACTTGCCAACAATTAAAAAAAGATATTTTCTTAATTTTATCTATGCTCCAGAAAAACATAATTGCCCCTGGCTGCATTCTACTTTGAAAACTGAATGTACCATCCTGCCAAGGTTAGAGTTTTAGACCATAACTTTGAGATTAAAATTTGCCATTAACTTAAATGTTTGGTGTAAATTACCGAATATTGGCCATGTGCTTTAAGTTCTCCTTGCAACTGCATGCGTGTCTTGGCTACCTCTAGTGGATTTGTAAAAAAGCCTGCTAAAGATGTGGCCATACCTCCCAGCAAAAACTCTGCTCCACCATGTGAACCCATACTTGTCCTGTTTAAATAAAGATACTAACTTAGGGCTTTGTGGTAATGACAAATAAATAAATCAAAGAAATCAACTTTCATATTTTGATAGAATTCTTGGTAAGTTGGATCCACATATGATCTGAAACCGCTTACTACATAAAGATAAATGTTAAATGTAAATAATTATGTGAAGCAGCTAGAGTGAACTGATATAATAAAGTCTCAATTTTAAAATCTTGTGTCTTTCATAGGATGATTATCATTTGCTTTTTCAATCAAGAAAGTATAAATATATTTCAATTTTAAATTTCTTTTCTTTTTTTGGTGCTGTAACGTCACAAGTTTCAACTATCATTTTAACTAGCTAATTCTTTTTCAGAACTCTTTGCTCTATAATAGTGAATTCTTGTCCTGACCATCATTTTATGATAGTTATCCTTTACTCTTATCATTATATCTCTTGTCTTAGCAAAATATTTTACTTAAGTTAATACTTGCAAAGCCAATCTCTGATAGTAATATTTGTTGTTAAAATATATTTTAAAAGATAAAGGCATTGTTGTTGCCATATGCCTCATCTTTGGTTGATTTTGATATAGACACTTACAGACTTTGTGCTCTTTAAAAAAAAAAACAATGAAAAGGTCCCATAGTCATAAGTGAATCTTATAACTACAGTAGAGTCCGCTTATTTCGAAGTCATTGGGATAAAAAAAGGACTTTGAATTATCCGAAATTCAAATTCTCATAATACATAGAGAAAGAGAGTTAAAAAAATGTGGATGACAGATCAGAAATGTCCTACAAGTGTGCAGGGGGTGGGGGTGGGCCTAATCCCTTTCTCTCTAGTAGCCTTATTGCAGACTCTCGCCTGTAACGTAGATGGGCAAACACACACACACACACACACCAGAATCACTTGATGCGCCGAGCATAGCACTACATGTACTTTGTTTTACAAGCCTGGAAAAGTGCTTTCACTGTCTCATAATAAAAAAATCATGCCAAAATCGGTTCGAATTAACCGGATCCTTATTTAAAAATTCGAACCAACTGATATTTTTTAATAAAGCTTAAGTAGAGAAAGATTCGGTAAAATTAAACGACTTCGAAATATTCAAGAATTCGAACTATCCGGATTCGAATTATTTGGACTCAACTGTAGTACTTAAATACTTGTACTAAACACACACTTCTGGGGAAAAGAAAACGCAAAATGTTATACTCTTTGAAGTTGTCAATTAGGAAAGTAGACTTAAGGACTTTCGGTTATCAACACTAGTCAGGCAAAATTTCATTATCTGCTTGTAAACCCGTAATACCTTGTAAATGGAAAAGCTTACCATTCCTAACAGCTAAGATTCTTCCTCCTCCTTTTCAAATTTTGACTCACTTCTTTCACAAATTCAACAAACATCCTTACTTCACTTTACATAATTGATCCGATACTGTCCAATATTGGTGTGCTTATTTTTTTCTTCTGTATCTGTCAGATTTAATCAAGTTGTATCTGATTGAAACTGATAGTTTCCTTCTTTTGATGTCAGTAAAAACATTTAAGGCTATATTTAAATTTCATACCCTGTCAATTAATTCAAATTTATCACCTTTGTAAGAGAATTCCTTACCCTGTTTAGCAGCAAAAAGAGGCTAGAATAATAGATCTACAGACATGGGTGCAAAGAAACTGAGATAACGCATTGTTCATTTTGTTCTAAATCAGCTTATAAAATTATGAAATATATATGTGTACGCCCCACTCACTTTAGCTATAGAGGCAGTGTTGCTCTTAAACAAAATTAAGGCAAACTAGATCTAGATCTAGATCATAAGATTAGGGGGAAGAGATGGAAAAAAAGCTGAGAACATATTATACTATACTTCTAACAAAAAAAATTACTGATGTTAAGAATATTTGGTTACTTGTAGTGTGAGTGAAGGAGCAAACAAATCTGGTCACTTCTTTACAATCCAAGTATGAATAAATCTTGTGGATGAGTACAGCTGAAGGCTTTTTCCTACCTGTGTCCAAATAAAGACTGCCAAAGTGCTATAGATTCATAATTTAATTAAGTAAGTAATCTACCATTCATAATTTAATTAAGTAAGTAATCTACCACAATGTCCCAGAAATGACAATCTTAAACATCTTTGCAGGCTTTTTATATAAATTTTGAATTTATTATAATACCTCAGGATAAAAAACAAAAAAAAAAATCATTTAAAAAAAGAAAACAAAGTAATCTACTTTAGTAATATATTGGATTGAACTAGTGGCTCTACATGAATCATAATGTACTTTAAACTTTTAACTTTAGACTATTAGAGAAGATTAAATTTAGAACTAATCTAATCTAGATCTAGATTAGATCATAGATGCATAGATCTATTCAAGATTGAATCCTATTTGAGAAATCCACCTTTACCTTAACTTTTTGGTGAAGATTAAATTTAGAATTCATTAAGATCTGAATCTTATTCGAGAATTCTTAAACCTATTTCACATTAACTAATAAAAAAATGGGTATCATAACACTGTTCAGCGTATTAAAAACTTGATAAAATCAAAATTTACCGACACTCGGGCCCGGTTGCGAGCTCTAGGGACTATAAATCCAGTCCAAACTATGCTCTTAAAAATTGCAATAGAAGCATATAAGTCGCCATGAATTTAAATGTTGGTCATTTTGAAGCATGCATGTGGCCATTTGAGGTCATCAACTGTTTTGCTTGGATGACTAGGCCTAGATATCTATAATTATGATTAAGCCTACAAAAAGTCTTGACTTTATAAATCGTTCCTTTCACTCCGCAGCTGTCTCAATCTAAGTTGGCCCAAAGCAATAAGACTGATGTCCCTTGATTTCAGAAAATCGTCTAAATAACATAAAGTCCAGAATTTTTTGTTAAAAAAAAAACAGAAAAGAGGAAACCAGAGAGAAGAAAAGGGAAAAAAAGAAAAGAGAGAATGAAATGAAGACGTATCTGACATTTTCATAAACAAATCATTGCGACGGTTTAGTAACATATGTATTAATGAAAAATACTTATATATAGCTTACTATCCAAGTTTAGGGACAGACAAGAGACTAAAATGGTAATCAAGTGAAGTGAATAAAAGGTCAGCATGGGGCATGACCAAGACAGTAAAACTATAAACTGTATTATTGTCCGCTAAGTTTCTCTTGGACTTGTTTATACTGGAAAATAGAGCAGAGGTATGGGGGTGGGGTGTGCAGCTGGAGGAACCGTAGATCTTAAAATAGAAATTACATAAATTTATTAAGACAGTTAAAACATTTTCATGCGATTTATCCTTTAGTTCCTCTTCCACATTTAACTCCTAGACATTCTTTAAAAGTAGGGATAGAAAGTTAACAAAAAAGCTAAATAAAAGTAGTCGGTGCAACATTTTCTTAAGAAAAAAACAAACAAATAACAAAATCACAACAACTTTGAATTGTTTTTTTTTTTTTTTTATTCTAACATAATACAACTTTTTGACGCTTGCATCTTTTTAAATAATTTTTACTGCTACAATCTACGTTGTAACAAACGCCGTTTGTTTACTGGCAACGAGAAACGTATGGAACCACAAATGAAGTGTATGGAACAGTAGATTCTCTACATTAAATAAGAAAATGTTCCTTTAAAAATCTGTATCTAGATTTATATTTGTATTCTAGATAATTCATAGAACTCATGTCAACGTAAATATTAGATCTAAGGGTAGGCAAAAATAGAACGCCATGAGTAAACAATTAGATTGTTCTATAGCCTATGTACTTGTGCCCCGAAATGTATTTCAAGAACCATAGAAACCTAGAACCTAGAACCTATGGATTTCCGAAACAATTCCGCTGTAAGTATGGGATCAGTCGCATCAAACAACTTGTATGAATAGTTGGCTTTGCTTGCCATCTAGTTTAGTAAAGTTGATTACACAAACTAGATTTCTATATCAAAGTCGTTTAAAGAGAATACACTACAAGCTAGCGACCAAAGAAAGACTTCATTAATTGTGCTATAATTTCTAAAGCACAGATCTCAATAGGATGGGTTTGAAGTCTGCAGACAAACGACAAATAGGCTGAGAGGGATGGTTGTGTCTTCTCCTTAGGTTTCTGTCCAGGTACCCCTGCAACTGGTTGATGTAACCAAATTTATATAAAAAATGCATCCCTGAAGCCAGTCAATGCATAGAGAGACAAAACCTCAACATTTTTCAGAAATAAACATTAAAGTTTGCCACTTAAGTTATAATTTAATAATACGGTAAAGACAATCCAGTACGTCATGAATTTGACTGCTTGATTGTACTCTTAAAATTCATCCCAGAAGCAAATATAGAGTGCCTGTGTGGCCTAAAATTTGAGGCCAGTGCAAGACTCGAGCCATTCTGATTCTTCCTCAAACATTCCATGTCTTTTTTTTTTTTTGTAAGAGAGAGAAAAGTAACATACCTTACTGGTTATCACTAAGTGTAGCTGAAGTACTTTAGACTAGAAAGGGAGGAAGGGAGAGAGATCAACCGCATAAGTGTTGTAACAATTTCCACAGTTACGTTATAGTTTGTCTCGCAAGTTGAAGGGTAAAGGTCAATGGCACATATTCTTTCAGTCTCTCATTTGATGTGGTTGATGCATTTACAATTTACATTGAAAATGTTTCTGACGCACCATTTATAGAAAATGTAGAGAACCTGCTTAACAAGTTGGTGCTGAAGATGAAAGTCATCTCAATTCTCAATGGGTTGCAACCAGTTAAAAGTTTGCCGTAAGTGGAAGAACTGATGATTGTAGTTCTTTGAAAAAGTGTGACTGTCTCTTTTCTATATTGCAGGAATTCGGAGCTGCACATTTACAGTGCACACCTGATAAATTGATATTAAAGGGACCAATAAAATTTTGTCGAATTAAGAGAAAGTCAAATTAGGAGATAATGTTAAAATCTGTAAATGACTTTTTAGGTCTGCTTATACTACAATAAAGGGACTCAGTGTAGGGATACTTTTAATACTAATAAAACCCATCCTGTGACTAGATCTATAACCATTGCATACCCCTTCCCATACGACAGGCCAGTCACAGTCCAGTCCCCCGCCTCACCTCTTCCTTAATGCCAAGCACTGCGTGGGTATGATACATGACAGTGCAGTGCTAGCATTGAGTTTTAGGCCCGAGGTGCCAGCCTCTCCCTCCATCTCTCTATATCTCTCACACACACACATGCACACAAGTGTACAGGTCTCTCTACTGTCTTCCCTGCGCATCCAACGCCCCCCCCCCCCCCTCCCTTTTCTTCTCATGCAAAACCCTGTCTTAACTTGCACTGGTCACTCACTTCAGATCTTTGAGCTAACTCAGAGGCTAGGCTAAAAATTAAATAACATTTTGGATGATTTTGATACTGAAAAATTGTGGAAATTCCGTCAAATTAGGAGAAATGAATGGACCAAAATGTCGATTTGCGGGAAAATATATTATTACCTTGAACAAACCAGCAGCTTCCTTGAGAAGGCTGGAATTTTGACATGACCGGGAACACAAAGAAGAAGATATTAGTACTGATTAAAGGAATTTATTCGGGTCTTTTTTGTTACGTCAAATTAAGTGGAGGGCTCTGTACTTAAACTTACAATGGTAATAAATGTTTAATAGAATATATTTGGATTTGATAACATTATATGGTAAATTTTGAAAATTTTTACTATTGCACCAATTCTTATCAGAGACCTTCTTTTTTGTCTTCTAAATAATCTATTACTTTGCTTTTACTGAAGGCATATCTGAACATTATTGCAGTTTTATATAATGTGTTATGAAGTTTTTTAAAAGTTTGAAGAAACTATTCTTGTTTTCAGCATAAACTTTTTAAAAAATAATGCAATCCCCTCTAATAGATTAGGGTTTTAATTAGGCAAAGTCTCTTAGCTGAAAATGTTTGTATTTACCTTTAGCTGTCACTTGTTTAGGTTGTCTATAGTGAGACCAAGAAACAGTGAATCAATCTTGCTTGCGACAGACCCACCCAAACTCTTTCACACCCTCCTCTAGTCTTTGAACGTCTGCTGCTCGGATTGTGCATTTATGTCTCATGATACATACTTGGATCAACACATTGTGTTTTTAAATTGTGTTGAGTCGGACTGCCATAATCTAATTTCTTCTATTATATTTGTAGCCAGAATTTTTAAACCTGTAAGCCTGTTACCAAAAAAGTTTTTGTATTAGAGAAGGTAGTGAAGAGAAGAATTTAGGGAGTTCAAAAAATCTTTTAGTAGAGAAATTCTCATTATTTCAATACTGTTATAAACGAACTGTACTGTACTTCACTGTTGTATGAATATTTTTGTCTCGGGTTGTTCTTATACATTCAATGAGAATTTTCAGCCTTAGAGTAATTTAGTTTTTGTGGAAATTTATACAAAATTTGAATTATTATAGGTATAATTTAGGTTGAAAGACTTGTTAGGTATAGCTGCTTGCACACTATGTGCTATTTTAAAATACCAAATCTTTTTGAAAGATAGTTTTACTGAGGGCTCCCACAGGCAGCACTCTATTTTTACTGAGATGTTATGAACAGTTTCATAGCATAGAAGGCGACAGGATTTTTCACCAGAATCTCTAATCAAAACAGATTCATCAAATTTTGTTTTGTTTGCTCTCAGAATGTGTCTGCACAATTTGCCATCCAGTCAATATGAGCTGCAAGGAAATTACATCCGAAGTCACGGAGATTGAAATTAGAAAGTCTGCAATAAACAATGGCAATGAGAAGGAGAAGGGGACAAGTTCTGAGATCCCATCAGATGGTGAACCTCTGAAAGTCCAGGCCTCAGGTCACAAGGCTGTGCAAGGAAACTTAGGAAATCAAATTCCTGGTAAGCTATTTTTGGTATATAAAAATTTCATGCATATTGTATCATTAATTTTCTTTTTGGAACTTGTGAAAAAGACACCTTTGGTTTTTAAATGACAGGACACATTTCTCTCCAGTTTGGTTGTTAAGATTAACTTGGTCACATTTTGACCATTCAGCTTTTATTTTGTGTGGAATGAACTCTTTGAATGTGCACAACTTTATATTATTTGTCAGCAACATGAGCTGAGCTGAGGCGAGGTAGAGGCACAAACTCATAGGAACTAAATTAATTTGATATTGTCTTATCATAAGATTTTCTTCTTTGGTGCTCTTCCACTTTCTTGCTTATTTTCTTCATAATGATTTAAATATGGTTATGTTAACAATAGTAATAATATTGTACAGAACATTATATGAGATATTTCGCTACATTTTATCCTATTCCTAGCTTTTCAAATATCTACATTGCCATTCACCTCATTTAGACTGATTATGAGACATAAATATTATATTTATTATTATTTAAAGTTTTTCTAATTACACTTTAATATATTTTGCATTTTTTCAAATGAAAATGTATTCTCTTGCTTCATATGATTAGCTGTTATTGACCTCGGGGATGGCTTTATCCTGAAAGCCTTGCAGAAACCACCACGTGGGGAGCGCGAGCTCAACTTCTACCAACATGTATCAGACGAGGCTTGTGTTGACTCTGACCTGCAAATGCTCAAGCCATTTCTTCCTCATTTTTCAGGCAAAATTGACAGGGATGGAGGTAACTTTGATTTTCTTATCAGCTTATTATTCGAAACTTGAATCTTTCTAAAATTTGATGACATGCAAGACAACTGATAAAAATATTTAAATGGTTCTCTTCTTCCAATTTACCTGGCTTTGTAGTGGGAATCATCTTCTACTTTATACAATTATTTAGAGATGTAATGTCCATGCTTCTTGTTTCTTAATAAAGCTTGAAAAAGGGTATTTTTCCTCAGTAAAAGATAAACTTGTAAAAAATAAAAATGTCTTTTTGAGATTTAATTATAATCAAAATACTCAAATTATTATCTTAATTCTCTTCCATCATAGTCATTGCTCAAGTTTTGTAGGTGTACAAATATTATAAGAATTCTTTCTTTACTGTAACTATTAACCTTTGGTTTCAGTTTCTAGGGGGTTATGTAATAATTGTCGCAGCTTTAGTGAAATGTGGGAAGATGTCTAGGTATAAACACACAATTTTGTATGACAAAACTAGACTAAAGTTAATAGGATATGAAAATTATGCTAAAAAAAGATTTTTGTTTCTAGTTCATAGGTATCTGTGTACTGGATAGAGTATCATCAGTAAGTTTAGTTTGAAATCTATTTACTTCCATACCTCTAAAAAATCTCTAAGACTCCTGCGAAACTCAAGATTTGAAATACAAAGCATATGAAGTCAGAAAACTAATTTTTTAAAAAGAAATGGAAAGATTCACAAACAAAAAAAAAATTAAAAGCAAAGAGAAGAAAATGTGCTCTCAACTAAACATTAGGTTTAAAAATGTTCTGTTGTTTGATGGATTTGCTTGAATACATTTAAATCTTCTCAAACAACTATTTTTAAAAAAAAAAGAAGTTTAAAGCTTTTGTGAAAATGTTAAGATCTCTTTTTGATACATATTCAAATTTGGGTACCATTACGATTTTTTCTTGGATTTGCATTATTTTACCTGGAAACTTCTGAAACTCCGAAAATTCAAAACATAGGGTTAATCTAACTTTCATTTCACATTTTAGATGGTTTTTGTTATTTTTTGTTATTTTTTTTATATGCTCTGTCATGTCATAAATATTTACAAACCTCAAGTCTGTAATAAAAGAGATACAGTGCAATTTCTTTGGAAATACCTACATTTTACAATATATTCCTTTTTGTTTACTATCAAAACCATGGTCTTGATCCTCTCTTAGTGGACAAACTTTGATCCACTATATAGAATCTTTCATGACATTAGTAGCTTATGAAGTCTCAAATGTTTAATCATAGAAATTTCATCACATTTTATTTCATGAAATGCACTTTGATCATTTTATTGCTATTTGTCAATTATGTGTAGGCTCTTACCTGAAGCTTTCAAACTTGATACACGGCTACAGGAGACCTTGTGTGATGGACTTGAAGATGGGCTGTATAACTTATGACTGTAATGCCACCCAAGAGAAGATATTGTCAGAGCTCAAGAAATTTCCTCCAGCTAAACAACTTGGTTTTCAGATAACTGGCATGATGGTTAGTGCAGGAAAAGCTTTCTTTTCTTTTTTTCAAATGCTTAATGTGATTCACAGCCAGTCTTATTTCAATCACTACTGTCACAGGGTTTGCATTACTTGATGGAAGTGATACGTATTTACATCCACCTGTTTAGTTCATATTTAATTATAACTACATGTATTAACTTTTCAAGTCCACTGACATGTAAATGAAGGAAACTAGCAATACCTTTTGAAAGGCTGACAAAAACAAAATTCATATATCATTTACTTTTCTTAGACTAGAAACGATCTGCTTAATTCACTCAACATTTGCCTTGTCCTCTCAAGTAATTAAGTCAGCCCTAACCAGATTGCTTGTCCATTCATCCTCAATCTCAGTCAATGCCATGAATTCCTTTTCATATACTGTATTTTAAGGTTCTAATTCCATTAAATGTTGATGAGTTTTTTCTTTAATTATTATATTGGTTGTGATTAGAAGCCCCTCTGAATCAAGAAATGTTTGTTGACAAGGAAACTAAAATGATGACAGGAAAGATATTAGAACCATGAATTATCAGGTTAAGGGTTTGTCAGAAAGTTTAAGCACACCATTTTTCATATCAAGCCTATAGCTGTATGACTTTCAAGAGATTTCCAGTAAAAATATGATGTGGTACACCATACAAAAAAAATCCTGAGATGTTCGCTGTACTGATACGTTTTATTTTTTTTATTTTTTGTAATCAAAACAATTTGAAGAAAAGCCCTGTATTGTTCTGTGAAGTTCTCAAGAGTGCTTTAAAATGTTAACTACTCTGTCATCAGATGATCAAATTGTTTTTTTTATTATTTTCTGTGCAGATCTATGACCCAGTTAAGGAAACCTATGAGGAAATAAAAAAAGATTATACTAGAAAACTCACAGAGGAAACTATTGTTCCCAATGGTAAGGTAACAATTTTTTTCTTTATTATTTGTCCTTTGAGCAAGCTCTGTGGTCACTTTCGAGCACAAAACAAAGACTCCTCATGAAGCGTCATTAAATTAGCTCTTTTTATTTGTAAATCAAAGTCAAAATATGGGGGACTGTAAAAATATGACTATCTTTCAGTCATTTTTTTCTTAGACTTTGCATCCTATTATCATTGATCCATTACAGTATAAGCCACATATATGGACAGTTGATTTATCGACATTTTTTCCCAAATTTGTCATTTACTTCACTTGGTCAACACCCCTGCTACCAGTTTTAGCCCAGCCTAAATAGAAGGGAAGACATCGCACAGACCCCTACCACCCCCCACCCCCCTTTCATAGTGCTAAGCAAATTCACTATCATTTATGCTGGGGGGTTAACATCTCCTAATTTCCTTTCCATAGGATCTTGGCATACACACCGCCAGATTGAGGGAGAGAGGAAATGTTAAGGGCAACACTTATCAGCTGCTCAGCAATTTGCGTATCTTTTTTACCCAATTCATACCCCCTTTTCCCTATCACTAGACACTAAGACAGTGTCCATTAATTAGCACCATGACATTCGTGTGACTGTCTGATGTGGGCAAGGCAAAATCCAGATCTAGGCCTGATAGAAAGCCAATACGGATTGATGCTGTGAGACGAATTCTTTTTATTCTTCATGGCTAACACTAACAGCTCTGGGTTAGGCTAACGTTGCCTTGATCATCTAGACACAGCAATCATAGACTTTCTTCATCATTGCACAAAACAGCATTGAAACAACCATTCTTTTGACTGCGCAGCACTACATTGTACATTTTAAGATTTCACCGTGGCCGTGGGAAGAAAAAATCTTAATTTTAAGATGAATATCAAACTGCTAACAATATTTACAAAAAAGTTACCATTGAGACTAAAATAGGAAATATCAGAGATTTAACTCCATTTAGCACGTAAAAAATTAAAAAGGGAGACAATCAAGTCTTGTATTTCACACACTGACCTCCTTTTTTTTCGCTTTTTCACATAATATTTTTCCATTTGTCTTTTTTGTTGTTTTTTTTCTCTTCATCTTTGTATTTTTATTTATTGACATTTTGATATACATCAATATAATACTTTCTTCCCAGAGCATGGCGGTATAGGCGGGTTTCACTGTAAATTGTTTAGATCATGAAATAGTCCTAGGTATCTTGTTTTTTTTGAGGGTCGTACTGTGCTTTGGGTGTTGGGATTTCCAATAACACTGAACTTAAATTTTAACATTTGCCTTTTGCTTCCATAAAAGACAAATTGCTAAAAATTGGTATAAAAAAGACATCAAATTTTCTATTTAATTTTTTGTAGGTCTCAGTCTCTTCTTTCGGCTGCATGGAGAACACAGCAGAGGAGACCTCCTTCCACCTCTACTTGTCAAGCTGAGGATGTTAGAACAATGGTTTAGCATACAGAAAAAATTTTCCTTCATCGCCAGTTCATTGCTGATCACGTACGATGGATATCAACAGCTTAATGGCAGGCCTGATCACAAACTTCCTTACAGGTCTGAAAAGGGACAGGAAAATTCATCAGAGTATTCATGCATTTCAGGTGGAAACAGAGAAAAACAGGCAGCAGAGAGTGTCCCTTTATGGGGCAAATGTGAAGAACTTTCAAAAAGCAATGGGACAGGTAGATCCATCAGTGTCATTTCTCATGGAGAACAAAACTCTACTGATAAAATAGGACTTCATTTAATTGACTTTGCTCATGTGTTCCCATCTGACAACATTGATCACAATGTCCTTTTTGGAATCCGCAAACTAATATCATGTCTTCAGTCAATGATAAGCTGAAATTAGAATTTTTTTTATTGAGGCTTTTAAGTGATGGAGTCTACACCTTTAGGTACTCTTTATTTTTTAAGGATATTGCAGATTTTAATGTCCCTGGTCATTAGATATTTCTAACAGTCTGAGATGGGCTTGCTCAATACATCAAGTTCAATGAGCTGTGATCTATAAGAAACACGGCTTTTGCACATTTCCACATTTTTTTTGTGTTTGGTTTGGCCTTTTTTTTTCATATTTCGTCTAGATCATTAATTAAATTTACAACACCAAAAAAAAAAAAGTTATTAAGCTAGCTGATGATTGATACTGCTGAGCTAAAATAAAGTCCAAATTAAAAGTAAAGTGGAGTCTCATGAAAGAGGGCTTAAATTATGTTTGTGTGGATTTCATCATACATCAAAGAGTAAGAAAATGTTTTGAAATTGAAGAATAAAAAATGTTCTAATACATGTTTTCTACTTTCATTAAAGCTTAATAGTTTGAATTGATTTTTTGAACTTGAAGTCTATTGGAAAAGAGCACAGATCTAGATCTACAGAGAACAGGTAATACCTGACTTAGTCTAGATCTAAAACTACATTGAGCTTTAGTGACTTTTAAATTTTTGTTCTAAATCTATTTTGTGAAATTGACTATTTTTTCTTTTGAATTAAGAGTCAATTTTGTCATCTTTTCAATTCCACCCTGCCAAATTGGGACTTAAGTTTGGTATATGCAAAAGAATCTGCGATCAGGGTTTTGGGGTATATAAAATAACAAAGAAATTACAAAAAAAAACCTCACAGCTTAAGAAACTGACATTACTGTATTTATTACTGTGTATAAGACTATTTAAACTTAAACAAAAAAAAAAGATTTCAAATACAATGTTTCTTTTGACAGGTATCACAAATTTTTATTCTTTTGCTAATTTTTGCATTTGTTATAGCAATAAACACAAGAGTGATTACTGTTTTTCAAATTTTTAATTTATTTTTTTTTCATGAATCTGGACACGCATGTCTTGACAATAATGTGTAGTTCCTACAAAAATTGCATTAATCTCATGTTAAGGATATTACAAGCCTATTTTGCAATTGTTTTAATATTTTTCCTGCGTTTTTTGTTTGTCTGTGCACATGAAATTTGACATTTTTTTGTCGCTATTTTCATCTTGTTTTTTTGCTTCCAAAAGTGTCATTTTTTTTCTGTACACAATAGGATAAGTATTGCATGACAATTTCACATGTTGTTTGTGAATTGAGCTTCATTGATCCTTGTTAAACATGAGAATAAATAAGCATACTAAGTTTAAAAGAATTCCCTCATATAATGTTTATAACCCCTTATGTCTCTTCAAGAATCTGATTGGTCAAGAAGGTGGGACATATTTCTTTTGTTTTATCATTTGAACGTTTACTGAGTAGAGTTATTGTCAGTCCTCATACCACAATTTTGTCATTGAAAAAAGATATATTTTTATTACATGAAATAAGAGAATAAGTGAAAAATAATTGGTTAGTTTGTGCTCCCTAAATATATAAAATAAAAAAAAAATAGATGACTTTCAAGAGATTAAGAATAATTTGTGCAGAATATGTTCTTCTTATTTATATATTTATATAAAAACTGACATGGTAGGCGGATGAATGTGGGTGGTGATTTTAAGATGATTTTCTTTTGTCTTTCAATAGGGAAGAGTTTGGAAAAAGCTATCATGCTTTGAAACTTAATGTGGAACACAAGAGTAAAATAATGCTAGATGAGGGTTTTTAGCTGTCAAATTAATTTTGAATGCATCAAAATCTCTGCCTGTTTTTGTTTTTGCTATTTTTACTGAGCAGAGCAGGCCTCCAGTCAATTGAAACCTATATTGGCATTGGTTTAGGAAATTTCTGTTCCACTGGAATTGGCTACGGTTTGGCTTACCCATCTACCTTCTTTGACCTCAAATAGAGGAAGGTAAGAGACGTGATTCAAGTGGAGTAAAACAAATGTGTCCCTGACCATGAAAATTATTATTTCTTTAAACATTTCTCTGTTTGTGTTGTTTTAAGCGTTCAATTTTAATTTTTTAGAGCATAGAACTCAAATTTTCTCTGCTTTATAGGGTATTCTTTGTTGTGGATCTCATTATAAACAGGCTCATCACATTCAAAGAAAGTATGAATTTTGTAGCATAACAATGTGAAGCACTTTTTTTATTTTGTCTTTTGTGAACTTTCTCTTTCACTTCTGGCATCTTAGCTGTGATTCAATTAACTCTAATTAATATCACTACCCTTCTGAAAATATTCTTGATAAAGGAGTATGTTGTGAGTTAAAAGATAAAAAAAAGCCATAGTTTGATAGCCAGTATTTAGAGACTGTGACTGGTCTAAGACAAGTTATGGTTAAGATCTTGATTTGTCCCGATCCTGAATTCAGAAGAGAGAACATAATTATATTTAAGCCAAATACAATTCTAGATTCAAACCTAGATTAAGAAATGAGAACTTTATTTGGCTCAAGCCAAGATCCTGAAAACTGAGGAGAGAAGAAATGAATATCCGTGGCAAAAAGGGATGAAAACTCTTGCGAAATAATGTGTTTGATGTGAGGTGTCTGTGGTTATAAACAGAAGGTGAAATTGAAAGTAAGGAGCGGCAGGTAAACTTCATATGAATTTAAAATCTATGCATTATGTGATTTTTTTTTAACTGCAATGAGAATTTTATTTATTGCCCCAAGCTATAATTTCAATAAATAATATGAAACCTCCTTTGTGGGCTTTTCTTTTACCCTATTCTTTTTCACATTGCCAGTTATAACCATTTTTTATACATATATTTTGTTTATAAAATAAAATATCAGTACTAACCACTCAATTTTTTCTTAAATTAAAATTTGTTACAATTTCATTTGTGGGCATTATTTGTGATTTTTTTTCAAGAAAAAATGTCAATGGGATTGTGCAGAAATGTCCCAATAACATTTGATTTTTGTCTTCCATAATATTATCAGCTATAAATATTTTATTTATTTTTTTCAATGATGCATGTTACTTGTAAAGTATTAAACAGAACAGTAATGGAGAAATACATGTATTGGGTTTGCAATTTGCTTGTTTTCTCAATCTTTGTAAAACAATATTTTTAGGCTTTGCACTTTTCTTAAACTTGATATTTGTTCAAGTTGAAAACACCTTTATTTAAGCTTAATTAATAAACTATAGATATTTTGTTCACACACTTCATACCTATTCATCAATATTTTGATTAATTGAAGTATCCAATGATTCTATTTTAGGTTTTTTTTCTTCTATAATAATCTTTTTAAAAGTCTATCATGACTTAGAAAGAAAAGTCGCTATGAAATACATTAAGTTGACAGAAATATATTTTATCCATATAGTACTGTTGTTGTTTTTTTTGCTCATAAATTTTTATAAGTGTATTATGCAAGATGACTTTCAGTCCCTACTTTTTTGGTTTATGTAGGTAATGTAAGAAAAAAAATTGCCTACATTAGGGTCTCCTGCACAAATACAATACTGTTAATTTGTGAAATATGTTATATATATATATGAATTATTTTTAGTCAAAACTTCTTTAGTATTGATATAACTCAAGTGAGCCTTAGCTTTAGCAAGCTTCTAAATAGGACCCTTAACTGCTCATGAGAAACTTTTGCTAATCTATTTTTGTTTAATTATAGGTTGATTTTTTTTATCATAAGATCAGAGAAAGGAAAAAGTTAATCTTAATTGTCCTTTTCGGTAAATTTGGCGTGACACAATTTTCACAAAAACTTATCCAAAAAGGACACAAAATTTAGGATTTATTTATATTCATATAAGATTCAAGAAATTTTAACATCATAATTCTTAAGATTAAAAGCTCGGCAAAATACAAATCACTTTCAGTCAAGATTTATTGAAATATTATATGAAATTCATACAGCTGCTTTTTCATCAATCAGTGACACTAGCACAAAAGAATTTTGGTATGGGCCAGTCGTTGCAAAAACTGCATAACTTGAGCACTATGGGGAAAAAGGTTAAATTCCTATTACTGATAGGCTACAATTGATCAGTGTTGTCTTCATTGATGGATTGACTTTTCTCCATTTCTAACTTTCTGTAAAGCTCTCTGGCAAGTCTGACAAGATGATTTTGACCAATTGGTGGTGGCTGTGCTTCGTGGCGTAAACTACCAACTATGTTGGAATTTAAGACACAAAATAAATGTTAATAACTTTTCTCCATTTCTAACTTTCTGTAGAGCTCTCTGGCAAGTCTGACAAGATGATTTTGACCAATTGGTGGTGGCTGTGCTTCGTGGCGTAAACTACCAACTATGTTGGAATTTAAGACACAAAATAAATGTTAATAACTTTTAGGTAGAATCTTTAATTCACAGGGTTTTTTTTTAACAAGATTTGGAAGCAATCTTAAGCCAAGCAGCACATTAAATTTCATGTGTTTTGTTATGTTTATTACATTAATTAATTACACTTGTTATGTTTATCACTTTAATTAATTACACACCATGGCTATATTTTGTTAAGGCAGGCTTTTTGCAGTCGTTTAATACATGTAGATCTCTTTTTCACCTTTCCTAGTTGTTTAATGGCTGTTGGATCAAATGGGATCTTTTAGAAAGCTTTTTCACAGAAAGCAGAGAGAGCAGTATCATAGTAATGCTCTGATGAGGCATTCAGAAATAAAGTTTTATAATGAAATGAAGAATGAGAGGGGGGAGGTGTGATGGAGGGAATGGCAAATGGTTTGTATGGTCTTCTTCCATTACTGAAGACTCAAGGCAAAAGGTTCGCTTTCTTGTAACATTTCTCCTGTTTAACATTATTATTTTCTGCAAAAAAAAGCTCGACCCAAAAACAAAACAAAAAAACAAAAAAAAAAAAACGTATGTGGAAGAATGCAACACAGAAATATTTTTATCAAAGCATAGAAGAAACCAGATAAGCTAAAAACGAAAACACCCACCCCTGGTAGGTGTGTGTTTGTGGGAAATGAAGCACAAAGTTTCAGAGCAAAGAACATAAAAATTGCTCGAGTGCCACCTCACCTTCATTGTTGATAAAAATACATGTAAATGTGTGTGAACAGTTCATGCATATAAGGGGAAAGTGCTGACTCACCAAGGAACTAATAACTATATAAAGGGAGGGAATTTCCGTCAGCTGACACGTTTCTTGGTGGTACCTTAAACCGTTATCCGCATGTCTTCACTGCTTATATATATATATATATATATATATATATATATATATATATATATATATATATATATATATCAGATAGTTTTTCTTTCGTTTATGATCATGTGACAACTCCAAAAATCAAAACATATCAAGTCGAAGCAGAAATGAAAATGCTGGACTGAAATGCTACATACATACATACATACATACACACATACGTAGATAGATAGATAGATATAGAGGATCTTACTTTAAATTCTCTTCATGCGACACTGGTGTTTCAAGCGGAGGATATTTCTTGGATATATAAAAATCTTACCTCAAATTCTCTTCCTATCAATTGTTCCAACCTATCTTCAAACTATACATATGTATATATATATATATGGACTTAACTTGAACTTTTTTTAAAGAGGACAAAAGGAACTAAAACAAAAGGCGCCAGTAAACCCAATCGGTAGAGCGTGGGACTACCAAATAGGAGGTATTTTGTTCGATTCATAGCTCGAATATCAGGTTCATTGGTGAGAGTGGATTTTTCTTTGCAATTCAAGAGACAATGAGTATCCTTCACGTTACCAGGCATTATCCAGCGCATATGTAATGAGGTTAGACGTATAAAAACGCGCTCTGTGTTTTATAGGTTCCATAAAAATAATAAAAAAAAAAAAACGATGGAACTCTTATTGGGGAATTAAAAAAAAAAAAAAATGCACACAATACGTCATTAAAAATCTAGAATCTAGGCCTACTTTTTTCTCATGAACGTGTTGAATAATTTCTTAAATTTTTTTTATACAGGCTACATATTTTATTTTTGTTGTTGTTGTTGTTGTTGTTGCTTATTCTTCCCTCTAATTAAAAAAAATGCTTTCGATTTGAAAACTGTTATTTGAGAGAGAGAGAGAGAGAGATATGAACCACAAACATAGATCTCGCTCGAGACCGACAAATAAGACGAAAGGCGTGAAAACAGCCGCATATATATATATATATATATATATATATATATATATATATATATATATATATATATATATATATATAAGTATATATATCTATCTATATATATACTTATATGCATAAATTGTGATGATGATGTCTATCATTTTGATTGTAGATCTGCCTGTATCTCTATCTCTCTGTGTCTCTCTCTCTTTCACTCACTCGTGCCTAGTTAAAAAACAAACTTCATATTGCTCTCAAAAGCTCTCATTGTTAGTGAGTTCTTGTGTGGGAGAGAGAGAGAGAGAGAGAGAGAGAGAGAGAGAGAGAGAGAGAGAGAGAGAGAGAGAGAGAGAGAGAGGCTCTTAGATTGGTCACCTAAAATAACAACCATAGCGTCTATTTTTAATCCTCTTGCCCAATCGCACTTTATCTTCAAGTCACGTGGTACTATATGCCCAATGATAAGGTATTTCGGGCTTCTTAGGGAATTCCCCTATCTCAAAAGATTGATGTGTTTCCGTGATCGCATTCGAGCTTTTGGCTGGTTCCTGCAGCTCAGCAGCTGACTTCGAACTTGACTGCTTGGCTTGCTCAGCAAGGTAAATTTTTTCACTCTAATGTTTAGAAGTGATGTCTTTATCATACATGTATTTGGATAGTGTAAAAATCCATCAAATAATGATCAAATTAAAGGTTTTAATTTGAATTAAATGACGAGGATCTAGAAATAGACGAGGATCCTGGTCTAGAATCAGACTGGATTCTAAATCTAATCTAGATCTAGATTCTAGATCAAGTTCTACGTTAGAACACTTTCAAGGCCACACTAAAAAAAATCAATTGAAAAACTGCAAACCCACTTGCTTATATTTTGGGGTGTTGTTACTTGGCATACTCTATGCTCGAGTATGCTCGTAGAGCAATATAATTATCATACTTGCAGCTGGATGATCAAGACAATCAAGATTCTAAATGTCCTAGATCTAGATCTATATTTTTAGACCCACAACTTAGGCTATTAATAATTAGACTAGTGTAGATGCCCTAGATGAGACACAAGGTTTAATACGGATCACTAGATACTAGATTTAGCATTCTGGTCTAAAGCTAAATTTCTGATATGTCTAGACAACTAGATTAAAACCTCCTGGTTTTGACATTGTAAGCTTGAGATCTATCTAGATTCTAGATATTTATGATAACTTTTCTCTACCGATTAAGAATAATTTTCAGGAATAAGATTGCAAGAAGAATTGACATTTAAAGGCCATTACAGTTCATTTATGTTAGATAGAATTTATGTTCGAAGTGCAATCCATTTGATTTTATAACTCTTAAAGAGTGCATGTATGCAATGGTGGAATGGTATTTATACTTAAGTTGCTCAATTACTGCATACAAATTTGTGAAACAGCCTGGGCAAATCTGATTTAAGCTTTTGGTGCCCTGGACTTTAAGTGCAGTCCTATAATTTAAATGTCGAAAATTGGAGAGGTTGTGAGTTTGTCCACGATTCTAGTTTAAATTTTAGAAAAAAAATGAGAGCATAGAAATGTTGATATACCGATAGCAACTTTAGTTACAAGCTTAGTTTAGACATGTATGGGAGGGGGCGACATGAAGCTCAACCAATTTGGAAATATGTAATACATGAAAGTGATTTTAAGTTAGGTATGTCTTGAAATCTCTTCTACTTCTAACATTATGAACAAAAATCTAGACTGAATCTCATCCAGATTTAAAATATTTTATATGTATACTTCTCATGGAATTTTCTTTTTGCTTTTTTGTTCATGCATTACTTTGGTTACAAGTTTAGTTGAATTAGGTGTGGGCGATGAGCCTGAATTAAAGAAGACACCACATATTTGTAATGTATGAAAATAATTTTGAGTTCTAAAAATATGTCTTGAAATCTGATCTTCTATAACTAGCAAAGATTTAGAAAGAATCTGAATTAGATTGAATCAAATCTAATTTCTTTTCATTAAACTTTTTTTTTTCTTTATTGTTCATGCGTTTTACCTCCTCCACTCTGTGGACTAAGAATCTAATTACCTCCATAACGTCTGATTGATTTTATCAAATGCAGTAGTCACTACCCTAACTCACACATGAGATCTTGCTTCAATAAAAAGATTTTTGAATTACAGCAAATTCTACCCAGAATCTAGATTGGGCTTCACCTTAATTCTAAATAAACATATACTTTATAATTTTAAGCTTTAACTAAATCAACGAGTTAAAGAGTTGTGTGAGTTTAACAATAAATTACAATATTTCTCAGTTTCTTTTGCTATCAAAGTCTTTCTATGGTAAAATAGGTATGGCTGTCATGCTTGAAGCAATATCTTCTTTAGAAATATAAAATTCTAATTTAAACTGTGTAAAAATAGGCTGCTAGGATGAATTCATACAAGGTAACAGTTGGTCACAATTTTATGCTTTACATTTTTTTAGATTACAAAAGTATTTTATGATATATTTTTCTTGCACCTCAACATAGGCAAGAATGAGTCACTTGACAGAGGACCCACCACTCAATGAGAGTAGTCTACCAGTAGAACTCCAGTCTAAAAATGTGATAACCCAAGTTTACAGTCTATCTGCCCTCCCTTTCTCTGTCCTTAATGGTGGATCAGACACATCACCCAGGCCAGGCTCGTTCAATGGTCATGGTGAGGTTTTTGGTTAATTGATGGTGATAGACTACTGTCACTACAGATTAGCTTTTCTTAGAAGTCAAAATTGCAATTTTCACTAACTCGGGTGAAGTGTAGTGAAAACTCCTACATAGACGATTTGTTATATTGGTACATATATGTCCATAATAATTTTATTTTGGTTTGAGATCAAACAAGAAAAGTTATTATTTGTCAGATAGCAATATTGTCTTGTAACAATTCCAGTTTCATTTCTTTATAACTAATATACACTATAAGGGAACTCTGTATGTTTTCAATTGTGCAATTTACATGACTCGTGGAATTTCAGGTGTGACCCACAGTGAGCCTTATGTTGTTATAACAGAGCAGCCTCAACAGAGAGGGTTTCGCTTCAGGTACCCATGTGAGGGAGGTAGTCATGGGGGGCTGCAGGGGACCAGAAGTGAACGCAGCAGAAAGTCATATCCCACAATCAAGGTAAGGAGAACAAAAAGATTGGGAAGGTAAGATTATAACTTCTTATTTAAATTATATCCCAAGTTTGGCTTAAAACCAGTGCATTGATTTTTGTTTTTCTTGTGTCACTTCTTAATCCGATTAATAATCTGAATTATAGAAGTATCGTATGTGAAGAACTTGAAGGTGTGATACAGCTAATAGGAATAAAAAATTGCTTGGCAATAATAGTGGACTATAGCCCAGGTAAAGACTTAGTGGGGCAGCCAAGGTAAAGTAAGTGCAAGTTGAAGTTTTAAAATTGGTTGTTTGATACCATATAAAATAGGGTTCTCTTTTATTTGAACATTTGAAAAAATTTATTTCCATGGATACAACATAAACAGTATCTTTAGTTAAAATTTTTAGGCAAAACATATAAAAAAACCCAACAAAAACCAGTCTCACTCAAAACAGTTGTGAGTGACTTTTTTGGAAAGCCAGTATATTCCACATTTAACGTAATTTATTATTAATATATTAATTCATCTCATGCATATGGTTTGCAGATCATTATAGCTATCTTTGGGCAGCTCATATGTGAGCAGTCAGCACAGTATTTATCGATTGAAAATAAATGAAGTCTGAAAATGCTGTTATTTATTTCATATCAATTTTCACTAAAACTGCTTTTATGTTCTATGTTTACAAATAATCAGGTTGAAAACTACACTGGGGCGCTCAAAGTAGTTGTATCCCTTGTAACAGATGAAAAGACACATCGACCTCATGCCCACAAGCTTGTGGGAACAAATTGCAAGAATGGCTATTGTTCTGTGGAAATCAAAGCAAATTCTGAGCCAATTTCGTGAGTATTTTGCAGAGTAGACATGTTTCAAACCTACGTGGTAAATTCATTTCTGACTCATTTGCTCGCACCTTATACCTACACCCATACAGGGTGACTTTGAATGATACATCTAATTTACCTATCTGTTAACAATTGTTGTAAACTCAATCATCAGAAGTTCATAGTTTTATTAAATTCATAAAGAAAAAATAGTTTGGAAGATGATATAATCAAATTTTGGTTTTGGAAAAGATTTTTTTGGCCATATTTATGCTGATGTACTAGTAGTTCTATTAATCTGAAGCAAGCGCTGTTTCAGTTTTTTAAAACACATGAAGGTCTCTCTCCTTTTATGCTTATTTCAAAGAGTTCAGACGGCATAAACATTCATGTTTAGCTAAATGTTTATGAAGTCCCATCTTTCCAAATCATGCATAACTCTCTCTCTCTCTCTCTCTCTCTCTCTCTCTCTCTCTCTCTCTCTTTCTTTCTCTTTCTCTCTTCTCTCTCTCCTCACTTCATTTAGATTAATGAATTCTTGATAATTTGGAAATTATATCTCGATAAAGAAGCTGTAATTATATTCTTTTGTCTATAGGCTAAGACGTAAGTGTGTAATGTTTCACTGGAATATGAAAAGGTAGTAAAATGATTATAAATTTCATTTAACAGATTTTTTTTTATTATTTCCAGATTTCCGAATATCTGCATTTCACATGTGACAAGAAGAAATTTGATAGATGTCTTAACTGAGCGATTTTTGGATACAATTAAACTGAATAGGAGATTAAGTGGTACAAAGATAAATCCCGATCAACCTGTGTCAGGTAAAATTTAAGAGTATATTTTCCTCTTTTTTGGAGTTTTTTTAATCTCTATTAAAACTCAAACATAGCCTGGCTCTAAAAAACATTCTAAAATAGTGCGTTAAGTAGTTAAATTAAATTAAAACATGCATTATAAAATGTACAATTTAGAAGATGAATAAAACAAAACCTGGAATAAAGCCTGTGAGTATTTCTATTCACACATGATCCAATTTGTATAACATGTTGCTCTAATTGTGGTAAAAAAAATGTACCTCTTCCAAGTTTTTCAGTAAAATCTTGTCAACTAAAATGAACACCTATTAAAAATTTTGGAGACTTTTAACACTTCAATGAATTTCTTTAACAGCCAATCAGGTCAGGATGTGTACCAGTTGTTATCTGGAGGAAAAAAATAACCCTTACTGGCAAAAGAAAAAAATGTAGAAGATATACTTGTATACATAGTTCAGAAAAATAAAGCTTGAAAATGCACCATTCCCAAATATGAAGAACCTGCGTTATTCAAGGCAATAACATTTTTTAACTCTGTCGCATTTTTTTAAGTCATATGAATAAAGGGTTTGCATTATTAAAATTTTTTGTCAGAACTCTTATTAGCAATGGAATCCATGGATTATTTCTTAGTTACAGATTAGAGATCACAATAATAAGTTAAGAAATAATTAAATTTGATTTGTAGCTTATCGTGAGTCAAGATTTGTGAACTTTTCTATTATGAAATTATTGTAAATACAGATGAATGTACAGAGGAGGACAGAAAAAATGCCAAGAAGCAAGCTGAAGATCAATCAAAAAACATGCAGCTTAGTGTGGTCTGCCTCTGTTTCCAGGTGTTCCTTGCTAGTCCAGATGGCTCTTTTGGCAAAATGTTGCCGCCTGTAGTTTCTCAGCCTATCTTTGATAGCAGTAAGTGTCATAATGTTGGTGTTTTTGACATTTTTCCCACTATCTTTTTTTTAACAGGGTATACCAGAAATACCACTAGATTACTGTTTGTTCTTAACATGTGGATAAGTAACAGGCTCCTTTTGAGTATCCAGTTTGACATTTTGACCAAAACTTGTGCCCTATTCACATATTCATTTAGAAAGATGCATTGAGCATATGTATATATATATATATATATATATATATATATATATATATATATATATATATATATATATATATATATATATATATATATATATATATATATATATATGTGTGTGTGTGTGTGTGTGTCTGTGAATATTTTATTTCTCTTCTCTTCACTAAGGCCCATTATTGTCTCATTATGAAATAATTATTGATTGATTTCAATTTTTTTTGCCATGCTGTTGTAAGTATAAATATTGCATGACTTTTTTTTAATTCAAGTTATATATTTTTGCCTTTTTTCATATTCATTTTTGTATATTTAAAAAAAAAAAAGAAATATATCTTTACTTTTTGAAGGAGTAAATTATGTCCTTTAAAAATAGTTTGCTTGAATGAAACGCCTGCAAAGAATCCTTATCTGTCCATGGTTCATAATAGTAATAAAACTGGTCCAGCTTTTACAACTTCAATCAAGAGTTAAAAAATAGTTGTGAAATTTGAAGAAAAGAAATCCAAAAAAGTTGAATACCACAATGCTTGTTTCTGTCTAATTATTAATTTGTTATTTCCTAACAGAATCACCTGGAGCCTCTGCACTGAAAATTTGCCGCATGGACAAATATGGTGGATGCTGTTCGGGAAATGAAGAAGTTTTTCTTTTATGTGAAAAAGTTCAGAAAGGTAAAATTTAATTTAAATTTTCATCACAGTTTGAAGACGTTTGTGTAGTGTTTTGTTTTAGCCTTTAAATTTATCATTTTTTGTTTATCTATGTGTCATTCTACCTGTTTATCTATCTTTCTGTTTGTCTGACATTCTGTCTATCTCTCTGACTCTGTCTCTGTCTCTGTCTCTCTCTCTCTCTCAATTCGTTTCATTTTACTCCACTACTCTCTTGATTTTGATTTTGATTTGGGCTGTTTTGGTAGAAGGCACTCTTTGTTTTGACCAAAAAAAATTTTGTGCACAGATTCATAATAAAGGTTTACTGTAAATAGATTCTCTCAAATGCCAAAATGATTCTAAACTTTGATAATTGTTAAGTTCTCTTTCTTTAACTTAATCTCAATAATTATTAAAACTATTATTGACGTTAATTTGAGAAGCCCTTTTCATTAAAATGACTAGTCAAATGATACAAAAGCAAGAAAAATTTGTTTGTCATGAAGAGGTCTATATTTTTACACGTTGCAAATTCATGTTCATGCTAATCTCCTTATGCGCATAAACAATGTTTTTTGTAACTTCAGATGACATTCAAGTACGGTTTGTAGAACAGAATGAAGATGGCGGTGTAGAATGGGAAGCCTATGGAAATTTTGGTCCTTTAGATGTACACAGACAGGTCAGTCATACAACAGAATTGTGACATCCATTAATATAAATAAAGTCTCGTAAATTCACCTGTCTTTGGACATACATGCTGGGAAACAGGGATAAAGTTTCTTGTCAAGCATAGCATTTAGATTCAGGGATCAAACTTAAATCAGTGCAAGACTAGAATTTGAAAAAAACATTTCTCCTCGAGAGTATCTATTGAAGGCTTTTATCATCTATGTAAGATTTTATCTCAAATTCTCTCCCTGTGGTTTCAGCAAAGGCTAAGCAGTTGTTCGGAGTAGAACAGGAGATTTCATAACAACCATCGATAGCCATACTTTTCATTCTGTGTTTGAGCTTGATTTTGACCATATCCTTTTTAAAAATGTTTCTTGCAGGCCTTTCTTTATTTGTGTACATTTTTTTTTCGCTAGTATGCCATTGTGTTTAAGACACCAGCCTACTGGAATACCAATATTGACAAGGCTGTCAATGTGTTAATAATGTTGCAAAGAAAGTCAGATAAGGAAGTCAGCGAGCCCAAAGCATTTACTTATTTTCCACAAAACAGAGGTGAGATCTATTTTTAATATAGAATATTCTGAGGGTAATAGAAATATACCATTTAATATATCTCTCTCCATGGTTTTTTTTTGTGTTTATGTTGGTCTGTGTTTGTGCGTTTGTCTCCACTGCTTATCTACATTTCTCCCCCAATCTCTCTCTCTCTCTCTCTCTCTCTCTCTCTCTCTCTCTCTCTCTCTCTCTCTCTCTCTCTCTCTCTCCTTCTCTCCCTCCCTCCCTTTCTCTCCCCCTCCTCCTTCCCCTCTCTCTCCACCCCCCCTCTCTCTTTCTATCTTTCTCTCTCTCTCTCTCTTTTTTTTTTCTTCTTTTTCTCTCTCTCTCCCTCCCTCTCCCTCTCTGTCTACCTGTCTCTACCCACCTCCCCATTTTTCAAATAAACTCAATATTATTAATTAATGTTAATAATGTTTTGCTTTGTACTAATTTTTTTATGCATTGTTTGTAAATTTTTTTGACATTTCTGAAATAAGAATTGTAAAATTCTATTTCACTTTATCTTTTTTTTTTCAGTGTGTTTTTAGAAGTGATTGAATGGCTTATCTTTCAAATATTTCTTAGGACTTTCTCTGAAATCTTTTTTTGAGGTAATTGAATATTATCTTAAGATTTTGTAAAAATAACTTTGGCATCCTCAGATAAAGACAATATTGCAAGCAAGAAACGCAAACGCATTCCACTAGATGCATATGACTTTGGCAGTGATGGTGGTGGTGGTGGTGGTGGCGGATTTGGTGGAGGCTTAGGTGGAGATGGCAGTTATGGAGCCCTTGGGGACGGAGGCCTTGACCCATCAGGACTTGGCAGAATGGATGGTGGAGTTGGTGGTGGTGGTATAGGTGGAAATGGTATGAACAACTTCTTGATGACGATGCAAGGCAATGGTGAGTTATCTAGTTGTAAATATTTTCTGTCTTTAAATTTTATATGCTTCAATTCTAAAGCAAGCTTATATTTATCTTCCAACATCTGAAAAGAACAGAATTTTTTTCTCTATCTTTGGATGGCATATTTCTTTTAATTGATGCTATTTATTAAGTAGCTTATGACTGATATTTGCCAAATTTACAGTGTAGGAAACAGAATGAGCAAAAAAGGATTTCTGTGACTTATCCTTCATTTGACATATTAAAGTCATTGGTCACATATTTATTTCGCTGTTATGAAAATTTGATGCATAACATTAGAAAAATTTGGTTTTTATGAAAATAAATGCATTTTCATGTTATTAAAACTGATTTATTAAATGACTTGTGTTGACCATTTAGGTAAAAATGTAACCACTTGTTGATAACATGATAGATAAACTTCAAAATACAGTTAGTTAAGAACAAAGATAGTATTTTCTCTAGTTTAAGTGTCTGAGAAAATTAAATAGACCTTAGAAATAACAGATATTCCTCTTTAGAAAATATGTGCATTTTATCTTATTATGCAGGAGCTCAAAGAAGTATCAGTGTAATACCAACACCTGTTCAGGATGGTATGTATTTTTTTCCCATATATAAGTCATTGTGCATGCCTCTCCTTATTAATTGATCCAAGTCGATTTGTTGTTTTTATTTTGTCTATAAATTTGAACGTGTGAAATAATAACTCTAAGTTATATCTTATTCCAGAGATCAGCAGTTAACCTTTTTTTTTTCCACTGGACTAATGAGCAACTTGAAACTCTTTTATGCTCAGCTCAGATCAATATGTATGTTAGATATCTTTTTTTGCTTTTAAGAGGTCTGTTTAGATGTTAAAATAATGGTTTCAAAATTGATTATATTTTGCTAGTTGTGGGAAATCCTATGTATCAAGGAATGGTCAGCCAGCTAGAAAGTGACCGTCTTAGAGCAGCTATTAGCTCTGCTCGTTCCACCCCAAGTTTGTTCTCCACTGAAAATGATCCATGGATTTCTTCTGATATCGAGGTGGATGCAGCTCCACCTTCGCCTCTAACATTCCATGCTGTTGGAGACCCTTGTGCTCAGGTATTGTAGTTTTTATGCTTCCAGGCAATACTTCACTGAAGAAAGATCTGAATGGTTCATGTAAAACTTACTTGATAAAGTTTCCTAATGAAAGATGTAAATGAACGGCAGTTTTAGAATAAGTAGCCATGTAAATATCTCTTTCACAGGGGCAAAATGAAGAAAAGGAAATATTTGTCCTATACCCAGAAATAATCATTCTGAAAAAGGCCTCTTTGTTAGAGTCACAACATTGTTGAGACATTTTTTCAACATTTATATTTTGATAGATGTGTCAAGTTAATGTGTTGGAAATCAAAACTTTGTTTCCCATGAAAAAAAAACAACCCTTGAAATGCATCTCTCTATCTGTATATAATATTCTCTTTCCTTTCATTTGCAACTGGATTATTATCTCCTTTCTGTGTTTATACAGTGAGGCTAAAATATCTTCATTTCCACATTCTTTTATCAGCATCCAAAGTTCCCAGATGTTTCGACACACGATGTTGGCAGTCATATAGCAGCTGGCTCAAAACATGAACCAAAGTTCTCTGTTGAGGAATCCCATATTTCCGTAGATGGAAGACCATCAGACAATTCCAAATTTGTATTAGAGGCATGGAATGATTCTGCATTAGGGAAATCCATACAGTTCCTTGATTCAAAAAATACCAAAGAAACTGAAAGGAAACATGGTACTAATGATGACAAGGAAGAGACAGATACAGCCAAGTCCTCTTCCATATCAGATTATCATTCTGAGCCAGACACAAAAGAGTATTCAGTTTCAACGGGATTTAAGAGTGATGAGGGATTTTCAGAGGCATCCGAGGAGGCAGCAGTCAAGGAGCAAATTTTCTCCTCATCTAAATCTGGCAAGGTCACTGCTAAGGCCAGTACTATCAAAGGTCAGTTTTACCATTCGTTGGAAAATTTTAAAAAGTGTTGGTTACATTTAGATTGAGTTGGTGAGCTTTATCACCTAGTGCTGGGGTGAGCAGACTAGTTATTGGAGAATTATACCTCTCGTTTTCATTATGAGCTGGATAGTAATAACAAGACCATTAAAATCTTGGTTGATGAGGAACATGATTTTACACACGGAAGAATGCATGCATGCACATACACACATATAGCAGCCCACACTATCTCTGACTCTTTTTAGTCCCTCTGTTATATTATTTTGACAGGTGGGCAGGCCATGGACTTTTTAATTGACTAACACTAGTATTTTTCTTTCATTCCTTTTTTTCTTGTTCTTTTTTCTTCTGTTTTTGTTTGTGTGTGGCATAGTGACAGTAAAGGGTGTATAGATATATAGATGATCTAAAAAAGCCAAAGGCACACAGTGAATGTTATTAATAATCATAATATTTCATATAATTATTCATAATAAAACAAACATCTGGTGGTGGATTAAAAAAAGATGTAGAAAAAAAAAGATTTAAAAGTAAGTCAAAGTAATTCAATGAGGATAAATTTTAAACAAAGGAAATAATTAGTATCAATTTTTTCATAGACAGTCTGACAAGAAAATAAAAAAAAAATAGTTAAAATATTTCATAGACATGTTTGTTGGAAAAATATCGAGAAATCAAATAAAATGAAAAGTTTTCATGGTAAAACTACATTACATGAATAATTGTGAACAGAAACTATGATTCCAAGCAAGAACAAAGAAATGAAGATAATTTTTTTCACCAAAGATGCAGGCAAAAATGATGTTATCCAAAACCATATAACACATTTTAGTGGAATCTTACTTGGCCTTGATTTCCAACCACCATCATATAGGGTATTATCTCTGGTGTGTGTAGCGACCAAAAGGTTAGGTGATCCCAACATGAGCTAGACCTGTATGGTGCAAACCAAGGGGCCTTATCATTTCAGTTCACAATGGTGCAAATTTTGTGGGACATTTTTCATAAAAATGTTTTTTTACCTGCCTCCTGTCATCAATAATTACATTGAGTCATTCAGATATCATACTGCTTCATGATATGTACCATTGATTCAGACATCATTGAGCATCTTACAAGGTCAAGTCTGTTTTGAAAACTCGCCCCAGCACTAATACCAATATAATATTATGCTAAACACTATAACATGGTTTAAACATAATATGTGTTATACAAAAGGAAAGAAAGAAAAATTATTCACTAAGCCTGATGGAGACTGCAGATCTCAGGGCAATTTATCTTCATTACAGGTTTGATTAAACTTGAAGAGGCTTTGTCTGAATTGCAAAATGGAATTTAATAGGGCAGTTAAGACACAAAGATCACTGCTCAGGAGGAGATGGGTTTGTAAAATCTATGAATCAAACTGTAAACCTCAACATTTCAAAATTGAATAGTCTTTCAGGAAAATAAACCAAATGCCAATGCTGCTGTTGTTAAGTGTGGGAAAATGCTTTTTATTGTTTTGTAGATATCAATGTTGAATAACTGAATTGCTCATTTAGACTGATTTGCAAGACAGATATGCTCATCTCAAGTACCAAAATATTGTCAAGCTCTGTATGATTTAGGCCTAAATAATTTTGGTATCCTTTGTTTTGAGTCATATTTATCTTAAACTACTTAAAGATAATTACCCCATTAAGATATTACAGCAGTATTTCTTTGTTTTATTCATAGGTTAAACTGAAGAACATTTTCCCAAAATTCTGTATCAGTTATTTTTTTTTTCTATTTTAAAGCTCATATAATATTTTCATACTTATAAGGACCAGTTCATTACTGCTTTGAAATGTTAAGCATGATATTTCAGAATGCATTGGTTTTTCAATTTATTTCACAGTGGTTAAATAAATATGAAGTTAAAAATATGCTTCCAAACTAATTGGAAATGATACTTGATAGGAAAACATTTTTCAATTACGGAATGAATGCACTAGACCGGTATTGCTTTGGAATCCTTGAGATGTCTTAACAAATCTTGTTAAGTGCATATGGAATGGGGCACAAGTTATGTCTATCAATCATTTCAGTGAAAGTGGCTGACTTAGGACTGTTCACAAGGAAAGTTTTTTCATGACAACTTCACAAACTTTTAGGCAATACACAAACTTGGCAAACACTCTCACTTAAAGAGAATGAAAAAATGGCTTAATACTGCAGACAAGGTGATGTCCCAGGCCTGTGAAAACGAAATCTGTTGATGCATCTTAGCTGATAGTCTATTAAAACACTGAGAGGAAAGGGATGAGTTCAAACACTTAAGACTACTTAGCTTGTGAATATGAATACAAGACGCCTGCAAATAAATCTTTAAGTATATGCAGTTTGTTAGGAAGCTTTCATGAGTGTGAAGTTTTTCATATTAAAGAAATTCTGGACATATTATTTCTGATGTGTTTTAGATACTAAAATAGAGAGGTCCACATGACAAGTATTATACAAATCAACCTTTTGTTTCATTTTCTTGGTTCTTTATTTATTTTTCATTTTTCTTCTTTTTTTTTTAATCATTGAAATTTTTTTGTTTTGCCTTGGGTTTTTAAAAATAGTTTTTGATTATATTTCTCTTAAACTTGAATAGATCTTCACACATTTTTAGGCTCATATATGAGGAAAACATTTTTGTAGTGATAAGCCAATCACTAAGCCTTAAAACTCTGTGTAAATTCATGGTGGAAAATTGTGGACCCTAAATGCTAAATATCCTTGAAGAGATAACTATTATTGAAAAACTTGATCAAGGAAGAAAAAAAGAAAATCAACAGGAATATAAAAAATATTTAAAATAGCCTTTCTAAGAAATATATTGTTTTGACAGTATATTTAAAGGCTATAGATTATGTGGCTCTAATTCACTTCCTTGTTTGGAGCCAATAATTTCGTGGCCACAAAGCCATTCAGAAAAATTTTTATGGCCCAATGCTTTTAAGATTAAAACTGCCACTGCACTATGGATTTTGTTTTGATTTGTTTTATTTTACAAGTTTTTGATCATATAAATTGCATAAACAAATGGACAAAGAATTTCCAACTTTTCCAAACTTTTTTTGATTAAGATACCTTTGTGACGAATTCAGGTACTCCTTTTTTAAGCTTCCTGCTTCACAGGGCCTCTTTTGGTGTGTTGATAAAGGCAATGCCAAACAAACAATGTATCAATTGTACCGGTACCAAAAAAAAAAAAATGAAAAAAGAAATTGATCAAACAATGAACCATTCATGTGAACAAAAACAAAAGGATGACAATCAAACTGAATGGAAAATAATGAATATTTGACAACAATGAATTAATACGGAACAAACAATCGAATGATAACCATTAAACTTGAACTGATGAATCTTTCAGTCATATACTAATATTTTGGAAATATATGACTGTCACTATAATCTTCAAAATTTCAAAGGTTTGTATCTGTGTGCTCTCTCTGGCCATAAGTTTTTCTCTGTTACAAAAATGGCAGGTATCACAGTGGCACAACCTTCCCAATTGACAGAAATTGTGCGGAAGGTCACTGGGCGAGTAGCTGAGAGAACAATTGCTGCACTGATAGATTATGCAGAAACTGGTGACATTAGACACCTGCTACTGGTACAGCGTCAACTTATGACCATCAGCAATAAGAATGGAGATCTGTGAGTGAAGTCCTAGGACCTTTACTTTTTTTCCCTGTCATTTCATTTACCGTTTTGAATTCCGTCAATTTAGGATAGTCTTACCAAAAAAATGTATGTGCCCTTTCAATTTCGTTTTATTCTTGTTTAAGGGAAAGATTTGTTTTAAATCTTCATCTTCAAGACATACCCCTATTTTGCGCATCTTACATGGACAAGCCTTTCTTTTAGGAATCCCCTTTTTTAATGTCTTCTTATTGCATTATCCTTTACAGCTTTACAACTGGTATGACTTGTAAATATAAACGATCAATTAGTGAATTTTTCTACCTTTTTTTGTCACAATCTTTTTTTTTTCCCTCAGCCCTCTACATCTCTCAGTAATAAATTCCCAGCCAGAGGCCCTCAAGTCATTGGTAGATGTCATGTGCACTCTACAAGACTCAAAGCTTTACATCAACACACTTAACCACTTGAGACAGGTCTGGTGTAAATTTAGGTTTAGTTTCACATCAGTGGATATTGAATGTGGATTCTTTACCTTCTTTCACAGATATATAATCTGATCCAATTTAAGGAGCATAAGCTAGAAAGAGGGTTAGGTATTTGTCTTTAACGTAAATCTTACAGATAACTTCTTGCATGCAAAACAAAGATGAGATATACAAATAAATTCAGGATTGAAAAATAGCTCTCGGATGTGATTATGGGCTGTCTAGGTGAAATAAGAATCCCCAGTTTATTTTAGGCTACGTTCCTTTAATACATGGATCTCCATTTTTTTTTGCTCACAAAATGTTTTTTAAGATAAAAGAGACAAATTTCTCTTTGCTATACCCTTCGTCTTACCTTTTTCTCGGGCAGTTTGGAATTCAAATTTCAAATCATAATTGAGCAGTTAGTAGGCTTATGTCAAAGAGGACCCTTAGCTCCCTATGTTTTGAAATATCAAGTTTCTTTTATTGTCTTAGCCATTTCATTCTTTATTTTGTTGTTTTTATATATTGCCTGTTTAGAGTCAAGTCTTTGTTATATAAAAAATATTTATGCTTTTTATGTTTTTATTGGTTCATGTAATAGTTATAACTCCAGTGTGTTTTGATAATTTACTTGTTTTGTATTCAGAGCATTTTTTTTTTTAAATGCACCTGATGAATGTAAAAATTGCCATTGCTATTTTTATTGTTCCTAAAGTTATCAGATTTCCTTTGTTTGTATCTGAATACTTCCAGTCACCTCTGCATCTAGCTGCCATTATGGATCAGCCAACAACTGTAGAGTCACTTCTGCATGCAGGTGCTGATCCCAGCATTGCTGATCGCCACGGCAACACAGCAGCACACCTGGCTGTGGCTAATAGTGCCCACCAGTGCCTTGCATCTCTGGTCAAATATCTTCGACCTGGCCTGACGAAAGCAGATCCTTTTCCTGAGCTGAACTATCTTAACTATGATGGTAATGACGTGCTGAAAAGTTTTGTCAAACTCGAATGTTTGGAATAGGACTATAGCTGCATTGAGCATTCTTTTTTTGCACCCCCTCATCCCTCTATTTATTCTTCTTTTTCCCTCTTTTTTCCTTGCTCCTTCTTTTAAGTATTTAGAAATTTGCCAAATGTTCTCATGTATTTATTTTCAAATTGATCTGTTTTTAAACCATACATTACCAACATTATTCTCCTGCAAATATTCCTATGGCATTCTGATATGTCTTGAAATCTCATCTTGCTCTTGATGTATTTTATTTCAAGTCATGACTTCATAAATAAATCCATTTTTTTTCTGAATTTTTATATTTTTTTCATATTTGAAATTTATGTTGTAAATGAAGATCAAACTCATCTACAAAGAGATTTCTCATGGGAGAAGGTCTAAATTTTTCTAAAGTAAGATTTATAAAATTGGGTATGTATTTAAGACTGCATTACAGCATAGCACTTGTATATCGGCCAAACAAAAATGCTCTTCTTAAGTCAACATATAGGCTCTTCTTATATATTAAAAAAAATGCTCCATGAGCCAGTATGAAAAATGACGGAAAATGATGGTTTTCAAAAAAATTTTGCCTCAACAGAGAAGCAGTCTTAAAAGGATATTTTAAGTGTTTCCAAGCTGAATCAGCTCAATATAAAAACATGCTTAACTTGTTTCCAAATTTTACTCAGGTTACTCACCTGTCCACTTGGTGGCTCAGAGTGGTAATGTCGACATGTTGCGCACCCTCATATATGCCCAGGCAGATGTCAACTTACCAGATGGCAAGAGTGGAAAGACTGCTCTCCACCATGCAGTAGATAATAATGATCTTCCTGTTGCTGGGTTCCTTTTGACTGAGGTAACTCTTTGTGAGGATGGTGTAAGATTAAACGGCAAATCTGGCCCAAACTGTTACCAAATAATCTAAAAAAAAAAATAAATTCACCAGATGACTTTTGCTACAAGCTAATACAGCACATGACATCTTTTACATAGTGAAAAAGTTTAACTCTTGGCGGTAAAGTTTCGCATATATGCATTTGCATACAAAGTCATGTCGAAAAATAAAGGAACAAAGTTCTTTTTGGGGGAAAACATGCATCTGGATTGAGAATGCCAAAGGCATAAAAGTAGTAAATATTATAAATATTGCACAAAAACTCATGTTACTCTATCTATCTATCTTTATACGCAACCATTATCAACAATGCCGTCATTGGGATTGTGAAAGGATGTTGTCAGTTTGAACATCAACAATATACCAAAATTAATCAACAGGAGTCATAAGAAAGGCTAATGGAACAAAAATTAGGCTACAAATCACATGCTTTTGGAAATCAGTAAATATGATCCATGAAAAAAGATAGTGCAAATCCCTCATCTCTATTACTGCTTTCAAATTTACTTGAAGTCAGTAAGACAAGGAAAGGGAATCACATAATAACCTTGTCAGCAGATTCTCGTTGTTAACAAAAAGTGTTGAGCATATGTCGATTGCAAAGAAAGTATAAGTACCTATAAGAGATAGTGTGAATTTTTACCTTTCAAGTTTCCTCCATCCGAGCTATGCTGATTAAATTCTTCAAATAATTATGAAGTAAATTTCTTGGCCTAAAAGTGGAGTTCGTGATTTATAAACTGTAATGTAAGTCTTAACTCTCATGTAAAAAATTCACAACAGATGCATGTGTGGAACATCCTCAAATAAAGTTGAAAGTTTGGCCCAAAGCCACTGAGTGAAAGAAAAGGACAATGTCTGTAACTATATGCATTTTTTGTCTCTTATTAGCCTCTGAGAGACATGTTGCTAACATCTCATATTAACCCCTTGACTGCTACACAATTTTCCCCATCCCATGCTAAGGAAATTTTTGTGAGATTATGGCTATGCCTGTCATATAAAAATTTGCTACAACTCTAGATCTAGAAACAATAACAAGAGATATCAAATACTCGATATCAAAGGCAAAGCCATGGCTTGCTAGTCATGATCTAGATCTAATCAAGACTGAGGCTCTTCTATAGAATATGAGCTAGATCTGGATTCTACAAGCCAAACACACTGGAATGGCTTTGTGTGTGTATGCGTGTATGTGTGTGTTTCACATGTGTTAAACGTTCTTTGTCCGACATCTATGATACCATAAGCTATTAAATGTTTCTGGAAAACTTGAGCTTTCCAGTGATGCTATTATTATCCTTTGAAAACCGAAACTGATTTTCAATGCGGGGGAACAAAACATGCTATATTGAGCATGTACAGCATACTTACACAGCGCATGGGACACCCTTCAGATAGGCACATACGATGTATGTACACAGCGTGGTGAAGTGGTTAAGAATATTACAAAAAGCATTTTAATTTTCTTTTTCTTTGCTCAAACAAGATTTAGTGATAGTAACTTACAGGCACCAGTTTTTACATCTCAATTCAAGTATTAGTAATTAATTCTAAATTAAGTCTCTCTCACTGTCCTATACAAAGGTGAGAAGCAAGCATTCATGAATGTTAGGGATCTATGCAAATTAGCAAGATAAGGGCATCAATTTGTATCAGGTTGCATTGAGTCTATATTTCTTAAATTATTTTGTAAACAATATTAACCTTCCACAAATTCAGCAACAGTAACAAGAGTCTCAATGTTTGAAAGCCACTTGTTTAAAAATAAAAAGCTTATGATTTAAGCAATTTAAATGAATTTAAATAACTTCAAATAGAAATTAGGTAATTGCCTGAAGGCTGTTCATTATGACTTAATTGTTGCCAATATTATAACACAAGAAAAGTTTTACAGGTTGTCTATTAAAATCCATCTTTTACACCACCTTCTATTAAATCCATCTTATACATCTTTTCCTAATAATTCTTGATATGTTGAATTTCTTTAATGGTCAATTTTCTGAAGAATTTAAGACCATGTAATGTAAATTTTACCTCGGTTGAGCTTAAATTTCTGATTGGCATAATTTAATCTTTGAAAGATATATTGAACAAAATTCGCATGATCTGAAAATATTTTTTTTTGATTTTATACTTTTACCATGGGCCGCTTGGTCTATATTTGAAATACTTCCTTTTTTCTACATATTAGGCTCATACAGATGTGAATGCACGCTGCTTTGATGGAAATACTGCCCTACACATAGCATGCGCAAGACAGCTGGTTGCCATGGTTGCTCTGCTGATCACAGCTGGAGCAGACCAGGATTGTGAAAATGAGGAGATTCCTGACCCTGGAGAGAGTGAGATTGAGGTTGATAGTGAAATCAGCGGTGCGGCAGAAATGAGAGGTCTGGACAAGCTAGGACTACGGCCTGTGGATTATGCTAATGATAATGAGAAGGTAAAAGCAAAGAAAAATTTATAGCTCGTTTCCATTACTCTTGTACATGTTTTACAATTCTTAATGATGCTTTGTCTATTTTTTACATAGAATAGCTGCAAACATATGTCAGCTGTTTTGTTTGATGCTATAAAAGATTATGATTTAACACACAAGGGTTGTACATTTTTTGTTTTTATTGTTTTCTTTTGTATTTTTTCTCGTTCACCAAAGAATTTCAATAATTGATTTTCAAATATATTTTATCCACTGTGAATTTTTTGGAGCATTCATAAGAAAAAATCACTCACTGGCCACACCTTATTTGACAGATCTTGAAAATTTTGCGTGGTGAGAGTGAACCTGACTGTTTCCTGCTTGAAACTTCCCCCAAGAGCGAAAGTGACGAATCAAAACTGTTGAAGAGGCTATCAAGAATGACTGTGAAGGATAAACCATTGCAATTATCAGCAAAAAAGTCTGATCTCCCCTTTGGCTCGTGTAAGTCTTTGATAAGATAGAAAGATAATTATTTATTCTCAATCATCTCCATCTAAATATTTTCCTAAAGGTTGAATTAAAAAAAAAAAAACGATTTCCTTTTTTTAAAAAAACAAACAGTTTCACAGATTTTCTTTTTCTTCTCCTCTTCCTCCTCCGCCTCCTTCTCCTCTGCATTCTCATGACATTGGCAATCTGTCAACTCTGGAGTCCAGTGGCTCTGACGAACTCCAGCGTCAGGAGCAGGTTTTGTTCAGTTCAATTGAGTTACTCATGGAAGATTTTGGGTTGTGGCCTGGACTATTGTCTCAGTTTTGAGTGGGTTGAGGGTCTCTGTAGGATGTGTTCATAGATTTGAATAAGTAAATTTTTAAAAACAAAACTAGGAAATGAATTAGTCTTGTTATGACAGTTTCTGTATGATAACCATCTTTAGTGATTTAAGAAAATAAAATACTCAGTAAGCTATTGAAATTGTTGAGTTCAAGTAGATACAATTTTTATTAGGTGCCTTTGACAAAGGCAAAAAATTCCTTTGTGTTATCTTGCATTCATGTGTAAACAACAGTTTTTTTTTCATTGAATTCATCTTTAATTTGCATAGTTTGAAGAAGAACCTGTAATTCAAAATATGCTTGACTTATTAAGAATCAACAACACATTTTGATCAAAATATTTTGTAAGTTTCAAATTTATCCCAAAGTAATAAAGCTACATATTGAATGGTTGATAACCTAATCTAAATTGCAATCCCTGTGAGAGGGATATTTTAAAATTCTGCATATGTGCATAAATTTTTTTGAAACACAAATGACAAGTTCAACAGACCATGTTTTGCCAAAACAGCTTCATGGATGACTGAGAGAGAAATAGGGACACTGTCTATAATCTTCGAGATGAATAATGTGACTGTACATTAGTAGGAAGTCTATTGTGATATAAAGTGTTCACTTTATGTTAGAATGGAATTCCATTTTCTTGTTTGAAACATTAATTTATTGGTTTAGGATTTCTCATGACAAATGGATATGTTAATATTGAAAGACTGTTTCTATAACTTTCTATGATTTGTATGCTTAAAAAACAATTGAGGAGCAGATGAAAGTATATCTTAATTTCAATTTGAAGGAAGACAGCACTCTTCAGTGTTGGCAATTCTTTAAGAAATTAAATTTTTAAAAAGTAAAAAAGTCTTTAAACAATTGATTAAAAAAACGTAATCATTCATCAATTCTTCAGATTATTCTCTGCTGTGGGTTGGTTTCAAACTTATCTTTGAAGGTTTTAAATTTCACATGGTACAATAGTTTTCTGGTGGCTCACCTAAGCTTAGTGTGAGAGATGATGGTTTGAAGTTATTGAGTTAGGTAACGTTTTAAATAAGACAACTATGATTCTATATTAGCTATATTTTTAGTTTTTAGACATCAGAGCGACCCTTTTTCAATGTAAGGGAAAACTGGTTTAATCAGTAAAAAACGAGTAAAGAATCAAAAACTGCAAGGACTGAAGCTTTTGTGCCTTTCTATACTTTTTCATTTTTTCTTGTTATTTTATCTCATAATCTTGATTCACTTTATAAGACTTTGCAAGAGAATTTGAAACAATGTAGTGCAAGTGTCTTGTAATCTTGATCATACAATGAACTTTAAGTCTGGATTAGTATAAAAGTTTTTCCTTTATAAATGATTCTACATAACACTGACCATATAGGGAATGTGATTTTACACAATGTTACATCGCTTTATTAGAAGTCTTGAGTTCTGTTCAACTATCAGAAGCATTTTGAAGCATATTTACATAATGTTTTGTAAATATTTTGTAACGTGCATATTTTATGATTCCTTTTCTTTTAATTTGAATTTCATACCAATGTGCATTCTTGCAGACGCTATTGCTTTGTAAGCTAAAAATAACTTAAATTAGAACTAATGACTTCCAACTAGATGGCATAACTCTTTCTGAAATCGCATTCCTTATATGTGAATTGTAAAATTAAGGTTTATAAAAAATGTTGATAACTATGTATTTGTTTTGATAATAATTGATAAAGAAATCAGAAAGCCTTAAATACAGGATATCAACATAAGTTATGTAAAGAAGAAGTTGGCTACGGTGCATTTCTTTTTTTGTCTGTTACTTTTGATTATTCAAACTCATTTACCACATATTTGCCTGACTCATTTAATTATTTGTCTGTTTTTCTTTCCTACATTTTTCCAGATTGATATTAAAATAGTGGACACATTGGTCATTGGCAGCAACATCTTGGGCCATCAAAAGGGCATGACTTTTATGACCTTGAGAATTCATGTCAACCCTTATTTTCATCTGACACTATAACTACTTCATGATGCAGTTGGAAGAAAATACTTTGACAAGGTTTTTATTATATATGATTTGCATTTGATATGAAATGAAAACTTAAGAAAGAGATGCACTACTCATGTTTTGCAAGATGCATATACTTCTGTTGCTAAGATTAATTCAGTACATCTTATTAGAACAGTTCATTTGGTTTTTCAAAGTACAGGAAATACATATCAGTATTTTGTTCTCTTTCACACTAGATTTGCACAGTTACCAGTGCAATGACTATGTTGTTTTAGAGGAGTAATCTTATGGCTGGGAAAGGTATGAAGATGCTTCCATCAAAGGATGTGGTGGTACCTATTCTATGATCAATTACATCTGTGTTCAAAAAGATGTGGATCCCATATTTTACAGTTTGTGAAATTGATTAACATTATTTGTATATCTCTTGTTTTTCACCTCTCTCTTTTTTTCTCCTTAATCGGTGTGAGTAGACCATTAAACCTGTTGATGTTAGGCCTAGGGGAACCTACTTTAAGATCTTGAAATTCTGTCAGCCACTTGAAGAAAAATAACTAATCATGGAGCGCTGCGCTAACCTCAAATCTCAAGGAGCTGATAGGCTATTCATAAACAGCACACTATGACGTGTACAAGGTTATCATTTCTTTTAGTTGTGTTGCCCAACTTTAAAGCATGTTGATATAGATCTATCAGGAATGATGTACCTTACAATTTGAAATCAAATATGGCCCGCAGGACCATAAAATAATTTGACAAAGTACAGCTTTTAGCAATCAGCTTCTTCAATTAGAACTATGTAATAGATTTTGATCTAGATTCTGGAGATCTAAATCTACAGTCTGAAGCTCTGCAGACCTGGTCCTCATACTGCTCATTGACAAGTTAATGAGGTTTCTAATTCAAAACAATCAATCTCTATAAAGACTCATGGATCTTGTGGTCAAATGGAAGAGAATAAGTGATATCTTGGTTCATAACCTTACTCTGGGTAGATACAGAGGAAGAGCCTTCTCTAAACATTAATGGCTTTCTTATCCAAAAATTTTTTGTGGACTTTATTATCTTGACAATTAATTTGTCTACATGTATATTTTTCTTTCTTTCTTTTTTTTTTAATGCTAAATGAAACACTGCAAGAAAACGATATGTTTAATCCTTTGATGTGATGTAATGATACATCATTCCCATTACCTGCAATGCATTTTGTGACTATTGCTCTAAAAATAGCAGCAGGTTGTTTCCAGAACTCTTAACAGCAACATGTCTATTGATAATCCAGTCAAATGAAAATGGGAAGGGATAACTTTTGTACTACATCTGTGGATTTGAGATAGAATCTTCCTACTTTTTGTTAGGCAATCACCTTATACTTGTCTTAAGGAGTTACAGTGGACTTTTTGTTCCTGTATGAGACTTTGAGAAATGCTTAGAGGATTTTGAACTTTGGGCATTTTGCTGTACCTTTGAGCCTGAATTTTGTAAGGTCACTTGTTATGAATGAATCTGCTGATCAAACTTCAGTAAACTACCAACACCTTCTCCATCTCTTTCTCGTATCTTTATTTAATTTCTTGTACATCTCTTTCTCTAGTTACATTACATCATTTCTGCTTTTTCAAATGCCTGTAAAACGTTTATTCTTCCTCTTCCCACCCAACCTCTCCCTCTTTAAATGATGCGTCACATTTGCAATGCACATATTTTTCTTTAATTCAAAGTGAATTTAATTTTTTTTTCTTTTAAGATTAAAATTTTGATGTGTCATTAAAACTGTTATTGCAGTAATTAGATCTTGATGTCATTTACTGTGCTGAGTTTGGTTTATTTTTTTTTTCCTTTTGAAACTCACTCTGTTCATGGTTTTGACAAGAGAGTGGAAAAAATGAAGTGACGTATACCTAAACAGATAAAACTAGATGCCTTCCCTTTATTTTCTTTTACACATTTTTTTTACCAATGAAAATTTGATTTTAATATATTCGGATATTTAAAAATTGAATAAAATATAAACTTTCTTTTTAAAATGAAGATAAAAGGAAACCTCTTTTTGTAGCTTGTCACAGGTTTAGATAGTGACCATGATAAAAATTATAGCAAATGCCAGCTTTTCATAGTTTATGTTATTCTAGCTCTAATTCTCTGTAGATATTTATTTCATTCATGCATTGTGGTCATGCATTCACTTTAAAATGTTGGCCAACAATCAGAAATTGAACTGGTGTGTGTTGTATACGCAATGATCATTGTCAAGAATTTCACTCTGGAACTGGTCTTAATTTTATTGCTTCAAACAGATCATATTAAGCTTGTTTGTTTTATCATTGTAGATATGAGAAGAAATCTCATGAAATGTTTTTGTAAATATACAAGTAGTAAGTGCTTTCAGTTGAATTGTAATTCATGTAAATACGAAAATCATGACTGGTGAATGAATAAAAAAAAACAAAGAAAGAAAGCTTTGCTTGTTATGTTTAATTACTTTTATTTTGTGACATATATTGCTAGTTTATCTAATCGTTCATATACTCTTGGTCAGACTAATTCTATTGACATGTATTTTGCAATTCATTGATGCTGTGTGAAGCAAAATTTTATTTGCAGCTTTGTTGTTCAATTGTACCTCAAGATGGTTACGGATCAGTTTTGTGTATTATTTTCTTTCTTTTTTTTCACTTTGTACTTTTATAGTTTTCCCTTTTTTCGTTCCTCTCCTCTCTTCTCCACCTCACCCTACTGTGAGTTTGAGACTTTAAATAAAGGTTCCTACAGCACATACACAAAAAAAAAAAAAAAAAAAAAAAAAAAGAACAGTGAGCAAAAAGGATATCTTCATAAATTTCTTACTTGAATAAGTTTTGTACTAATGACAAACTTGTCTGAAAAGAAATTTTAAATTAATCCTCACACAAAATTCATTATTGTCTTCACTATCACCACCAGTACTACTACTACTACTAGTGCTGCTGCTTTTACTTTTACTACTACCACTACCTCTACTACTATCACTACCACTACCACTGCTACTACTACTACTACTACTACTACTACTACTACTACTACTACTACTACTACTACTACTACTACTGCTGCTGCTGCTGCTGCTGATGCTGCTGCTGCTACTACTACTACTACTACTACTACTACTACTACTACTACTACTACTACTACTACTACTACTACTACTACTATATAAAATACTACTACTACTACTACTACTACTACTACTACTACTACTACTACTACTACTACTACTACTACTACTACTACTACTACTACTACTACTACTACTACTACTACTATCGTTTTTACTACTACTACTACTACTACTATTGTCAAATACTGTGACCATTTTCTCTGAAACTCGTGCGACATTTGTACAGTGATTTGTAAGTGACGTCTGGGATGAGGTGGAATTATATCGGAAATTATGGCATTACGACTCAGTGGTTGGCCGTCGGACTTGTAATCTTGTGGTTAAAGGTTCGATTCCAGTCATAACCCTATTGTAACCCCGCATGGAGAAAGTTACTGTCCTCGAATTTTCACGTTTACCCGTTTTGGAAGTAGTTACTCTGCAATAGGTGAATTAGATGAATGATATCCTAATAATCAGCGTCTATTAGGCAAAGACACTGAATAGTTATGAAATCTGAACAAACTTATTGTGGTTTGTCTGGGTATGTTGGGAAAAAGATAAAGTTTCTGAAATCTGAGGAGGTTGACAATAATAAAATAAAAAGTTTTAAGCTGATTTTTTTCAGCTTTTTATTCATTGCAGGATATTGCCAGTTGATACATCTTTGTTTCTGACTCGTTCTGTCTGCATCTCCATTATTCCTCTTTCTTTCATTGTGTCTTCCTGTCTATCCATCCATCTATCTATCTTATTTTTTTATCTATCTACCCATCTATCTATCTGTTTCACGTTATCTATGCATCCCTGTATCTATCGATCATTTTAATTTTCTCGCTCTTTCCCAACACGCACACAGAATTTTTAAAACTTTAAACAAAGGTAGCAAATTTTGCAATAATTGTTTCCAAGGTATCTTTACTTGGAGTTCCTGTTGCAGTCCAAAAGGAACGAAACACTTGAATCTCCACGCTCTGCAGCTGGAAGTGTTAGAGAGGATATGCTGGAGCTGAAGTTGGTTCGGGAACAGAAAGTGGATAGGGGATTGTGTATATGTAGGTATTGAGAGTGTTGAGAGAGAGAGAGAGAGAGAGAGAGAGAGAGAGAGAGAGAGAGAGAGAGAGAGAGAGAGAGAGAGAGAGATGTTACTCACTCAATCACTCGTTTTTTCGCTTGCTCCCTCGCCGGTTCCTTGGTCTGGGATCACAGAGTCGAGTGTCGAGCCTGCGCCTAACAAGCGACTGATCTTTTCTTTCGACTGCAAACAAAGGCAACAGAAACATAGCTGTGCCATTTCTCAGAAGCTGTCGCTACTAACAAACTACTCAACACTTTTCGACCGTGATTAACAATAGTTCTTTGATAATCCCCTTTTTAATCTGATGAGACGGCATCAGAACTTTAATCAATTCGACAGCATTAAAGGGTATTGTCATATGTGAATAGTTTGATTCGCTCTCAGAATTACACATTATGTAAGTGATCATGGAATCTGCTGTGCACATCCGATTAGAAATCATGGAGAAAAATCAAAACTTGTGACTCAAAATTTCTGGATTGTGAATGATACGTGTGGAGCATCAGGAAACAGAAACACAGCGAAGATTTCAGGAGCTGTGGTCGTCTCTCTGGCTGTTTTATCCCATCTGGCTAGAGTGAGAAACCGCTAAGGGTGTAACGTGTCACCTGTTATTACTGTAAGTTTTTTTTTTTTGTTCTTTATTTTTTAATCTTAGAAACAGGTGGAGAATCATTTAAAAAAAAAAACGAAACATTTATTGATTCGCTTCGATCGGGTGTCAGATGTAGCATTTTTTTTAAAGCCGCTACTTAAAAAATTAAATACATACATTCATATATATATATATATATATATATATATATATATATATATATATACGTACTTGTATACATATATAAAGATTTTACATGCTGCATAATATGATTATCAGTACCACATTGAAGTTCCCGCTGAAGCCCATGAGGACAAAAATTAATTGTTCCAGTCTACATAAGGGTAAATTGAGTGACGGCTCCTTTAAATCCGTTTTGTTTCATTCTATTTGAGGAAAGAAATGAACAGAGTTAACAATAAAGCTAACGAAGGCAAAAAAAAAAAAATTCAATGCGACTCAATAAGTGCTTTTCTATCCTCATGTGTGTGTCCGAGTTCAACATTATGTTGGGAAAAAAAAGGCTGTATTACGACGTTCAATCTCTGGACACTGGGCCATTACAAAGCATAGAGCTCATCCTATTTTGCACCTGAACTAATAAAAACGGTTGCAAGCTTCTCAAATGAGCTACCAATGACAAAGAGAAATAATATGAGAGTTTGTTAGTGGTACCGGTTCAACAGTGTTAGGACTGAGGTGTCTGAGATGTAGAGAAACATTTTTTCGTGATCCCCGGCATAGAAGAAGAGGAAGGAAAATAATATTAACAACAACAACAACAACAACAACAACAATGATAATAATAATAATAATAATAATAATAATAATAATAATAATAATAATAATAATAATAATAATAATAATAGTGATGATGATGATAATAATAATAATAATAATAATAATAATAATAATAATTATTATTATTATCATCATCATTGTAATAATAGTGATGATAATAATAATAATAATAATAATAATAATAATAATAATAATAATAATAATAATAATAATAATAATAATAATAATAGTGATGATAAAAGAAGAAGAAGAGGAAGAAGAGGAGGAAGAAGAAGAAAAAGAAGGAGAAGGAGAAGAACAAGAACAAAAAATGAGGAACATGAAGAAGAAGAAGAAAAAGAAAAAATAATGATTATGGTGGTGATGAATATTACTACTACTACTACTACTACTACTACTACTACTACTACTACTACTACTACTACTACTACTACTACTACTACTACTACTACTACTACTGTTGTTGTTGTTGTTGTTGTTGTTGTTGTTGTTGTTGTTGTTGTTGTTATTATTATTATTATTATTATTATTATTAAAAAGAAAATCAAGATAAGAAAGGGGAAACCATATTGCTGCGGTAGATGAAAAATGAGCAGGAGAAGATAAAGGGAAGATGTAAGAAAAAAAGTATCAAAGAAAACAGAATAGCAACTCTGCAGGTATCATACACTCATTCACAAATTAAAAAAAGGAAACCTAAAACCTGAATGCATGAGCGATGGGAGTGAGAAGCGGTTGAAGTATGTTTCTTTGTCTTTGTGAGCTCACTCTAAACTTATGTATCCTGCAAATCGCTCTTTAGTTTTCTTGCCTCGTCTTGTACCCTTTACTCATAATTTACATGTTTTTTCTTTTACCAACAAGATCTGTGGCTGATTTTTTCCGTTATTTCTTTTACTAGCAATAATGTTTACTGGATCTTATCTCCGCACTCTCAACTCTTTCGTTTTCCTGAAGTTCTACAGCTGCTGCGATAGTTTCTCAGACGTGTTTACTCATCAACGCTCTCATTCCTCCAGCAAGTTTTCTTTGCACATAGCACCGTTACTTACTCAGTGCACAATAGTTGCATTCCTCTCTCTCTCTCTCTCTCTCTCTCTCTCTCTCTCTCTCTCTCTCTCTCTCTCTCTCTCTCTCTCTCTCTCTCTCTCTCTCTCTCTCTTTCTCCCTCTCTCTCTCTCTCTCTCTCTCTCTCTCTCTCTCTCTCTCTCTCTCTTTCTGTTAATCTTCTATTTATCTACTTATCTTCTCACTCTTTCTCTTTTTCTCTGAGTCTACCTCTCTTCTTTTTTTTTTTGTCATTCTTCATTCTCCTTTTCGCTCGCTCACTCTGTTTAGTTATATTTCTATTTATCTATGTATATATCTGTCTACATAATTTTTTTTTTAACAATTAACTTTCCACCTGGCTTCTCTCTCTCTCTCTCTCTCTCTCTCTCTCTCTCTCTCTCTCTCTTTCTCTCTCTCTCCTCTCTCTCTCCTCTCTCTCTCTATCTCTCTCTCTCTCTCACTCTGGCTCACCAACATCTCTAAATTAACCCCTTCCCTTCTCTGCAAGGTTCCCCAACCGTCACAAGTCTCCTGCAAACGAATTCATGACATCAGCTTTTCCCTGCCAGAGTGTAAAAGATCTCAGACAAAAATTCTCCTTGGCCGAGAAATCTAGAAAAGTTTCAGGGCAAACTTACCGCCCCACGATCATAACCACAGACCATCCTTTTTTCTCCCTCCTTTTCTTCTTTTACCCTGGACTTTGTTCAAGAGTGTCAGCTCATATTTCTTTCTGAGCGAGCACTTAGATCGAGATGTTAGTTCTAAATCTAGATCTAATCTAAGATCTGCTTGACTAGAGAAACAAACCGCAGGCCGTTTAAGGAACAAAGCTTAGCACATGCGAGGAATTAGGCGATGCAAAGCATTACGGTATAATGAGCATTAAATTGATACTTAAGCCGTAAATCTAGAATCATATTATCTTCCGGTGGATTTTTTGGACATTATTCTTTGCTGGCTCTGTAAATAAGTATAAGCCTTAGGGAGCAAATGTATTTATTTATTTATTTATTTTTTGTTTGTTTTTTTTTGCGAGGAAGAAAAAGTCATTGTAGTTATCTTTTTGTTAATTTAAAATATGAAATACTTCCCCAGAAGTGCTCACACAATAATAGTTTACAAACCTAAATATAGACTAGGGATTACAACACCGTGCCTTTTGCACTAAGAGTGCTTTTTGCAGTGAAAAAGAAGTACACGTATATTTTGAAATGAAAACCGTTAAGTGTGTAATTAACAAGAAAGAGAATCCATCTATAGAATGAACAACATTCTGCCTACACTTTGATGGGATGGTTATGATTAGGATTACTCGACCCATGACCTTCTCACACAAGTGTTGCTGACCTATTCTCTGGATTGACTAAATGATATATGAAAAAATAAAGAGCAACAAAAAATCAGAAGACTATGATAATGATTTGGCATAAAACAAAAATATGGAAAGCACCGTTTAGCGGTACTGCTTAGGACAAGTTTTGATGGTGTTTTTTTTTTTTTTATTATTATTTATTATTTTGAAGAGCACTCAACGTGGAAGATTGTGAAGGCATGTGATCTGTTCATTAAAAAAAAAAAAGAACAGACAGAAATTTTTACTTTTTTTTCCAGACGTTTGAAGCAACATCTACGAACAGACAACGTGCAAGTGGATCAATTGTTCCATTTGAATTTTGCTCTATTCATACGTATTTCTATATGACTATCTTGTGAGAGAAAGATAAATATTCGTGTATTTTGTTGTCTATGACGTGTCTATCTCATCAAATTTTTATGCCTGCATTTAGGTGGAAATTTGAGCTAAGTTTAATACCTGGAATTTTCCTTTTTCCATACTGATATTAACTTCTTAGTATATCTGCTCTGTCGGTCTTCTTCTTTGCCTGCATTTGTGTTCTCTCTTTTTCTTCCTTTTTCTTTTTTGTAACACTTTATTTTTTCAGTAGTAACTAAGTGCTCAAAATAAAATTATGCAGCTCAAGAGAGTGAGGAGAAACGAACTCGCACCCGCGTTATCTCAATTGCAGGTGGTCATCCGCTATTCCCTGGCCCTTCAATTGGAAATTACTCGCATACATCCATTAATTTTCTTCTTCTCACAAAGTAGTATTTAAATACTGTTTCAGTGAATAGATGCGTTTTAATCGTTAATAAATTGCAGGAGAGCTGACACCGTGAAGTTTTGACCTGCAGAGCATGCTCAATCTTCTAACATTTCTACGCGTTTGGCCTAACGCAGGATGATAAATCTGCGTGTAAAAAAAAAACAGCACGAAATTCCAAAGCTGTGACTGCAATGCCACGGGAAGAGCTTTTATTCACACCGTCTCTTTCGTTCCTGTCAAATTTTAATGATGCGAAGAGCCCTTCTTAAACGAAAGTAAAATGGTCTTCAGGCACTCCACACATACACAACAAAACAAACGAAAAAAAAAAAAGTATGCGCAATCCTTACTTTGCATTCTTCATGAAGAGAAGGACAGCGACTATAGGTTAACGAGTTACTATCTTGGTGAGAATCTAAAATTAATGAATTTAACGGACCCCCCCCACACACACACACACACACAACAAAACAAACGAAAAAAAAAAGTATGCGCAATCCTTACTTTGCATTTTTCATGAAGAGAAGGACAGCGACTATAGGTTAACGAGTTACTATCTTGGTGAGAATCTAAAATTAATGAATTAACGGACACCCCTTCCTCACACACACACACTAAAAAATTAAATAAGTGTACAAATAGATTTATTAAATTAAATGGAAAAAATAAACAAATAAATTTATTAAATAAAGTGAAAGAAATTTTTTAATGAGTTTTAAAAATGTTAAACTTTTATTGACAAAAATCAGCTTTAATTGTAAAATTTCAAAAAAGAGCTCATAGGCATATATGGTACCGCCATGTATAAAGAAAACGAAATTTGAATGAGAGAGAGAGAGAGAGAGAGAGAGAGAGAGAGAGAGAGAGAGAGAGACAGAGAGAGAGACAGAGACAGAGACAGAGAGAGACAGAGACAGAGACAGACAGACAGAGAGACAGAGAGAGACAGAGAGAGAGAGAGAAAAAAAAAAGAGAGAGAGAGAGAGAGAGAGAGAGAGAGAGAGAGAGAGAGAGAGAGAGAGAGACAGAGACAGAGACAGAGACAGACAGACAGAGAGACAGAGAGAGAGAACACAAAAGTAAAAACACAGTACTTGTAATACAAATTGGACGCACTTTGTGTCTCTAAAAGTAATATTGATAGATAGATGAAAAAAAAAAAAATCTAAGTGAGAACAGGCACACAGCTTTATTACCAAGAGACCAGAAAAGAAACAAACACAAAACATTATTGGATCTATTCATTGTGCATAACATGTGAACGCCACTTTCTTCTCTCCATTTCTAAAGAAGGCAAAGTAAAGGCAAAACGTCCATACGAATATTATTATTATTTTTTTTAACTTGTCCCTTAGTTATAAAATTGTGTGCTTATTCCCACTTAGAAAAAGAGAGAGACATACAGACAGACGGACCGAACGATAGAGGAAGGAAAAGAATTATGGTGAGATTTAGGATTTAACGGAGGGAGATAGAAGGATATAACGAGAGGGAAAGAGTGACAAAGAGAGCAGGCGCTCAGATAATACGAGTAAAAAAGAGGAAAGGTTGGGGGAAAGACATGCATTTATAGGAAAAATAGACAGACATGCAAATATATATATATATATATATTGGGAGAGAGAAATAGACAGATATAGACAGACAGACAGAGAGAGGAAGGAAGAGAGAGAAAGAGGAAGGGTGTGTGTTTATATGTGAACGAGATACAAAGTACCTTCCACACTTTTTCTCAACGATGTTAGATAAAATAGGATAAACCAAAAGTCATAATGCAGAACACGATAGTCGATTTGAATCATTTTTTTTTTCTCTGTTTGGAAAAATCAAATTTATTCCAGCTAGACTAAACTTGACAGGAGGCTTGTGTGCTATAAAGAAAAAAGACCAAAACTAGTATCAAAACCAAAGCAGAATCTTATCTATATCACATGCTGGCTCTGTGTTTGTCTTAGCACTACTAGACGAGCGCATAACTCACGCTGGCATCGTGTTCCTTCAGGAATATTCGCTTTTACCCACACTCCTTGAGCAAGAGGTCTGGCTATGGGGTAAACAAAACCTTGGATGATGGCGCATCAAAACTAACATAACCACACCATCCTTGCTCACCTCACGAGAAAGGGAGATGTGTGATTAGTCGTATTTCTCGCTTTAGTTGAAGACAAAAAAATGAATGAATAAATAAAAATAAATAAAAAGCACTGTTAGTACGCAAGAATAACAATATAAAGATAACTGTTAATCTTTAAATACACGACTTTCAGTTAAAGCTGTGAAATTGGTTGGGGTAAGAGAGGCGTCTCAAAAGCAGAACCAAGAATAATTGCGACGGCAACGCGTTTCAGCGTATAATGATATTTGTGCTTTTATTTTTAAAGCTGATTGAAGTTGTTTGAATCTGGTTATAGACGCTTTCATAGTATTTCAGCCCATAAGTCATTCATGCATTCCATTACAAGATTAGCCGCAGCCACTAAGATCCAACATGATTATAGAATGAAAACTATGGCGACATAATTTAGGCTCAAGAGACTAAAAAATTAAGATGAAATAGAACAAGAACATACAAAAATAAATAAATAAATACCGTCAAAGCTAAACATCTACATTATAATTTATTGATCAAGCAGACTAACATAGGCAATATCACCAAAATTTGTTAATCACTACGTTTGTATTTTTTCTTTTCAAAGTTTGTAGAAGTTGATATTGTTACAATCGCCTCTCAAAGCTGAAAGATGTTGACAATTACTAAGGCCTACCTTCTATTGTAACAAAAAGTCAAGCCTGGATATCTTTAGTTGTAAAATTTTAGCTTTACAAGTAGGTCTCTCTATCTCTTATGTGGGGTCCAGCAGCCTCTGGAAATAAACAAGCAAGTTTTTTATTTATTTTTTTTTAATTCTCAATGGCGGGCGCTATCTTCTAGACTGCACCCCAACATTAATATAAAAATCAACGCGTAAGGCTTCTACACTGGCACACAACAACTGGTGCTTAGAGAACTTTTTTTTTTTATCAAACATGCTTCTGTGTAGTTGAAGAAATACTGAACCAAATGAAATAAATCATATTTTTGACTGACGTCTATATTAACTTTCATAGGAGAGACAATAAAGATGCGCATTGAGCCTGCTGTTCTTGATATTGTTGTTGTGTTGCAGCTACTCTTGTTGTTTGTCTTGATTCTATTTTATTAAATGTAAATTGAAAATTAGTGTGCTATAATACCCTTGCATGTGCAATAAATTTAGAAACGGAATAAACTTCTTTTTTATACAATAATTCTATTTTCCCCCTCTCTATTAACTTCCAGAAATAATCACGATGACTTCATCAGCAGTCGACAGACTCGCAATGTATCACCCAGACAATTTCCACTACCACAAAAATCAACATCTTAGTTGGTTGCAACTGCAATTGCAGCAGGAGCGCGCAGGGAGCCCAAGCTGTAATTTATATAACAGCAATAATATAGACGCCAACAACAATACGAAGCGTAATTATATCTCTAGTATGAACAACGACATGGTTTGGCTGGACCAACCAGATATCCAAAACTACCCTGACAAAATTACGAAGAACTATGCCACGCTCCATGCCAATTCACATTACAACAGCGAGGAATTTCCACCGTCTTTAAACCCCCTTACCAGACCCTTCAACAATGCCATTCAATCACAAGACAACATCTTTTCTCTTGTGAACGGAAGTAGCATCGGTAGAGGGTTCAATAATCAAAACTTTTCGTTTTCAACAAAGGGAGACTTCCAGAGTCAAAAAGCAGCTGAAATAGTAGAAGACAGCTTCATCAACAACCGTGCCTTTATCAATAGGGATGATCAAAATACTATGATTAATTGCGACAGGACGACTGGTTCCCTGTTATCAGTATCGTCCCCAGGGACCGACCAAGCGTCCATCACAAGTCTCGAAAACGTAAACAACCTCATCAAAGCATCCAGATTACTTTCGGGGGAACTTAACGATTTTCACAGCAACTGGACGTATCCACAACAATTCGACTACAACAGGGTAAGCCCGCTTAAAACCATTCCTTTTTGGCCTTTGAAAAAACTCTTTCTGCCTGTTTCCAGATTCGCTAACCTTGATGTCGAGGAAGTATAGGTCATGTTATATTTTGCTTTTCCCACTTCTCTATTACCTGTCCTAACTCTAATACTGTTTATACTCACTTGTCAGTTTCTCTTCTTTCGATTTACCCGTTTTCCTTCCCTCACTCCATTTCTCTCTCTCTCTCTCTCTCTCTCTCTCTCTCTCTCTCTCTCTCTCTCTCTCTCTCTCTCTCTCTCCCCCCCCCCCTCCTCTCTCTGTCTTTCTCTCTCTCTCGCTCCATCATATATTTAACTTCCTAACCTTTTCTGTTGAATTTATTTATTAACCACTTGCCTAATTTGTTCATATCCCAGACGTATATAATTCTAAATCATCAAACCGTTGAATTGAGGTGTAAAAAACGTGGACAAATTAACGCGATATAGAGTAGCTTTTCTTCCAAGGAAAAAAAATTATTCACATAAAAATCAATCTGACTAAATTATACCTTCGTCTGTTGCTCACTCTCTGCCTCCCTTTCTCGCTCAGTGATTCAAAAGTTCTGGCAAGGTTTGCCCACAAACTGGCAACTGTATCTATGGAATGCAGATACATTTCGTAACCTTGGTGCAATCACCTTTTGTCTCACAAAAATATTTGAGACCTCAGGGAGCATGCACAGCTTGAGCCTTACATTCACTTTTATCCTTTTAGGTTTTAGTAGTAAAAGTCGCATTTTTTTTAAACAACAAAAAGATTGAAAAGACTAAGAGTGATAGAATACATGGAAAAACAAAAACATAACTCATAGGAAAAACTGGACGGTAAGCAAAAAGATGCGTGTGTTTCTGAAGAAACAGATTTAAAAAGGTTAAAATAGAAAACGTACAAATTGATAACTAACGAAAAAGAATAGGAGCAGGGAGGTTACACATTTAACAGATAAACGTTCATCAGTGCGGAATAACCCCTTTTCTTGTCTTGTAGAATGAGATAGATAGGTAGATAGCTAGGTAGATAGATAGATAGATAGATAGATAGACAGACAGACAGACAGACAGATAGATAGATAGATAGACAGACAGACAGACAGACAGATAGATAGATAGATAGACAGACAGACAGACAGACAGACAGACAGACAGACAGACAGACAGACAGATAGATAGATAGATAGATAGATAGATAGATAGATAGATAGATAGATAGATAGATAAGTAGACATGGAGGGAAATAAATAGATAGATAGATATATAGATAGAGAGTGAGTGAGAGAGATAAAGAGAGAGAGAGAGAGAGAGAGAGAGAGAGAGAGAGAGAGAGAGAGAGAGAGACAGACAGACAGACAGACAGACAGACAGACAGACAGACAGAGAGAGAGAGAGACAGAGAGAGACAGAGAGACAGAGAGACAGAGAGAGAGAGAGAGAGAGAGAGAGAGAGAAAGAGAGAAAGAGCAGGTCTTATCCTCAGCTGTCATGAATCAGCAAGTCGAGCCAGATGGCGAGGGTTCAATCTTTATGCTTATTTCCTAAACAAAGAGAACCTCATGGGTACCTGAATTGAGGGTTTAGCTTGAAATCTGCCGAATGGATGTTAAAAAGTGCTGAAATCAAAATATACCTTAAAATTAAAAAGTACAAGACAAACATCTATCTCATCTCTATTGTCTCAAATATTGAAAGGACCATGAAGTACAGTCCATGGCAAGAGGATACTTTATTCTGCGTTAAATGTGTTGGCATCTGGCATGTCATGTGATAATGTTTCAACATTGACATCCGTGAAACAACACGACGAAATTTGCGATGCCCTTTCTTTTTTAATTGATCAACTATTTTTCTTGGAATCGTCAATCTCATCTGTGACATTGTTGGTCCATACACTTCCAAATCACATCTGTTAATATCATGTTGCGCTATTTTGGGGGCAGATTATAAAACTTATTGACGTTTTACAAAAGTCTGGTACAGTGGTTTGGGAACTTAAAGACTCGCTTAAAAATTACATTTTTTTAATGTAAAATAATTTAGTATTTTTAGTAGTTAATTTTACGGCATTTTACATTATTTTCAAAGACGTTGTTATTTTTCTGAAAATATCTATGGTACCAAAGTTTCTTTTCGTTCAGAAATTTAAAATTAATGCATAATTATCACCTGCGTGTGCGTGCTCAAAAATAACTTCTTAGACTAAGATTACGATAAGATTGACTTCCTTGCCTAGTAACTCGGAACTAATAATTTCACCCTTTCGAGCCGTCAAAGAGCTATAGATAAAACTTTCTTCAAAGTTTGTTGTGTCAAGCCTAGCTATCAGTTAAGTCAAACACTCCTGGTAATCCCAAGTTTCAAACTTCCATATCGATTCGTTATGAGAGTTTCTCTAACTTATCGTTGTTTGAGAACAATATTTTTTTAGGCGCATGAAAAAGATATTATCACATGTAATGCTAGGTGGGTAAGTCCAACAGTGTTTTGAGGGTTCAGCAGGAAGATAAAATCGGTAAACAGACTTTATCATCCTCAGTGTGTGGAATCACATAATGTTAGATATATTTATGTTAGTATTCGGAAACAACTTGTTTCCATGCACCTTCTCAGAACAGTCTTATATTTCAAAAATCATGCCGCACCGACCGAACAAGTTAGTCCGCAAGCTTCATTGAGTCAAAGCTTTTGAAAGGAAAAGATTAAACCTTTCAACCAATTAGAATCTCGATCCATCTCGGGCCAGTAGCCTATCAGTCACTGACCAGACGGCCATTTTATATGTCAATCATCATCCCAAAACCAGGGATCCATTCATTGACCTAACAATCATCAAAACAGTTACAACCCACATAATTATTATATCATTATGATCTGCCTTATGTCTTAAAGATGTCATTTTTCAAAACATTCATATGATACAACTTACCGTACGATTAATCAAATAGTTATTGGTGAATATTGAAAGAAATATGGCCAGTGATGACCCAGTTATTTTGCTGTAGCTACTGTTACAGCAATATTTATTAGCAGAGTGCCAACTTTTGAAGCAACCAAACTACCAGTTGGTCAAGAAATATTGGGACCACAAAATCAACCAGTTTAGGACAAACAAATGAAAACCTTGGCAATAAAATAAAAAAAAAAACCCACACACACACAGAGGTAGTGAACTACTTTTCCAACATAAGGAAAACCAGCGAGCTCTTACTCTACCACTGAAGGCCATACAGCTTTAAGCAGATGGCTAAGTAGTTATCAATCATATCCTATTCATGTACTAATTAGGCATCTAATAAAAAAATGAAGGAAGTATAAAAAAAAAACACTAATCCAACCGAAAGGGACCTTGCCAGTTACTTCAGACACCATTTAGATAAACAATCAATTTGCAGAACAAACGTCCACATAAGGTGTTATTATTAAGCAACCCTTACCACAACTATTGTATCACAGAACATTAGTATTTTCCCTCTCTTCACATATCCCCAGCCACAGACACCGTTCCAGGCAGGATCCAGCCCCTCCCCGTACAGCAGCGTCCTTGACCTATGCGATAGAGCAGCTGACCTTAGCTTGACCCCGGGTCAACAGCAGGAGAAGTCACGTCTTGCTAAGCGCCCTCCAAACTCTTACTTGTGTCATTTGTGCTTTACTAAGGGTCACTACATCAAGGACTGTCCACAGGTACGAGTTTTGTGCATCGCCTTGCCTTCTTTTCAGTTTTTGTTGTTGTTCTTTGTTCTTGAGATGCATGATCTGGTTTTAAAAATAATCTGTCCACTAGCGCTCTACCGGCTCTTTACCCAAAAAAACTGTTGTAAAAAAATCCATAAAAGCATGGTCTCAGAAAAAGGCGCCAGATGGCTACTAGGTAGAACTTGGGATTGACAATGTTTCGGCTACGACCATAAGCTAAGTCATATGGAAGTAGGACCATCCATAATATTCTGAGCTAGGCAAAAAGACGTCTTCTTCACATAAAATTTTTCGGGAAATTTGAGAGGGGAAAAAAACAAAGAACATTTGAGGCGGGTATCGAAAAACAGACTCTATTTATAGACTTGCATGCTAAAGAACTGCATCAGAAAGTAAGGATTTGAAATCTTTCGGAATACTCGGTCTTCAAGACCTAAGTCGGTAATGGGAAAAGGGTGAAACTTTCAAATAAAGTATTATTTTTTCTGTGAACTTTCTTAATACTGTTTCGTAATCAATGTCAAATTAACAACATAGAAACTAAGGCAATCGGATGCTTATCAACTCTTTATACGATCTCATCAAGCCCCACTCAACCGTGTTACAATTTTGTAAAATGGCACAATAAACTTTATGCATCACACAAGAAAACTGTGTTTTGGCAGTTACTGACTTAAAATAGTTTAAAATAAACTATATTCACGTAATCATAATGCTTTCAGTGCTTCAGTGTAAACTAGCCGCTGACACAGACACAAATCGTGAGGCTATCATCGAAGTAACAAGAGTAATAGGACATGGATAAACACGTAGGTGAAGTAAAGACTTCCTTTGATCATGAAATACGGAGCTTATAGAACCCCCCTTTCCAAGGAAAAAAAAATTCAGTAGTAAAGCAAAATTTAATGGCCAGAATTCTCATTAGTCACCAATGAGACTTATTTAAAAAAAACTACCAAAAAAACCAAAACAAAACAAAAAAACAACGCCATTATTATCTGAAATCAAAATGCTGATATTGCTCCCATTCAGAGGAGTCAAGCTCTTGACGGACACTATTGTTGCTGATCCGTCTGGGAGTCTTTGGCGGACAATCGCTACTCATCTGATGTGGCTCCTAGTGGCTTAGTCCAATTCTAAGATATTGTAAGGCTCCTTGGGCAGAGAATTGAATCAGAGTAAGGCATGCTTATTTTAGAGTACATTAGCTGGTACTAAACAGCGCAGAAATGGGTGATGTTAGTGTTAGTAGCTGACAAATGCAAATCCGAAAGTGCATCGACGACTGTGATAAAAACGTTGAAACGATCCAGTTTGTATGAGATGTGGCGAATACCTTTTATAGAGCAATATTTTTGTACTTACATTGTGGTAAATTGTTTTTTTTTAATGGACCACGGAGACCACCATGGGTCATGGACTATCTCAGAGTAACGAAGCTTTAAGAGCGAAGAAATATACTTACAATGCGAGAAATAGGTTCAGTCCACAGCTAATACTATAAATGATATTAAATTATAGGCGAATTTTTCGTCAGGATCCAGATATTATACAAAGACTCTCAGCACCTGCTTATCATTCGTGTAACTTTGCAGTTTGCGACAGGCGGTTATTTCTTTTTCTTCATACTGTATCATGTGTCCTGCCCACGTTGTTCGTATCCTATCACCTACGGTTTTTTTTTTTTATCTTTTACGTTACATAGATAAACGTCATTTGGTTATCGCTGTTATTAAATCGCTCACTATAGTGGACTAGGGATTTCCGAAAATCTTTGAATTCTCTGTCCAGGCACGTCCCAAAGGCGAAGGCTTGACCCCTTACCAGGGCAAGAAGCGATGTTTCGGGGAGTACAAGTGTTCCAAGTGCAAGCGGAAATGGATGAGCGGCAACAGCTGGGCCAACATGGGACAAGAGTGCATCAAGTGTCATATTCTCGTCTATCCCCACAAGCAGGTGCTCGCTCTTACAGATTCTGCATCTACATTTCCTCATTATCTCTCCATTGCATTGTTTGGTTTCAAAAGTAGTAGTTTTAATGCCAAGTTTGAATTATGAAAAAAAACCGCCGTTTTATCTTTCTGTCACTAATCACTTAGCTGGGCATGTCAGTAAATTCTTAGGGCTTTTTCTTTTTGTTTCATAAAAAATCGATTTATTCTTACATACTATCTTTGGTCGATCTTTTTTTATCTTATCTTGACCATCACTTTCACCTATGTATTACCATATTGGCTTTCATTCCCTTTTAACTAATGTTGTCTTCTCCTTCAAGAAAATTTATAATCGTAGCAGAAAATGATTATCATCAATAATAATAAAGTTAGTCTTATCCTAGGAGTTTTCCTACAATGTTTGTTAAAATATATATGAAGTCGGTATGTCACTAAAGTAAAGCAAAAAGACATCATATAAAAAAACTCTACCCTAAGGAAAAAAGAGAGAAATATTGAGACAGAAAGAGAATGAGAGAGGATGGAGGGAGAGAGAGAGAGAGCGAGAGAGAGCTAGAGAGAGAGAGATAGAGAGAGAGAGAGAGAGAGAGAGAGAGAGAGAGAGAGAGAGAGAGAGAGAGAGAGAACATCAACAAATCAGACGTGTTGATCTTACCTTAGTCTTCCAAATTTTTTAAACACATATAGCTCTAAATGTGGGTAATTAATATAGAAAATCATTTTATTCTGCACCTTCGTAATCCATAGATCAATAGAAACGCCTATTACCAAGCTATGAATTTCCACAAAAGGCGCCTAAAATGCAATGCAGTGCAGGAATTACAGCTGCTCATTCATTTTTAACCTTCATTATAATGCGCGTTTAGAAAGGTATATGAATAGATTTGAATTTTTTTTATTTTTTTTTTTTTTACAAATTTAGCAAACTATTCCAACTGAATTTCTAAGACAAAATTTCCGCCTCGCTCCATCCTGAACACCTCCAGAGACCTTTGGAGAAGCCGGACGGCCTGGACGTATCAGACCAGAGCAAAGTTCACCCACAACACCTCTGTGAAAAGTGCAAGATGCTGGGACACTACTGCAGGAGAGTCAACTGAGTGACCTCTGCTACGTTAGGTTAAAGGATCGAAGGTCAAGGATAAAAATAAATAATATCGAAGTCGTTCTTGGAATGAGAAAGGCTTCATAAGATACAATGGTGCTACTCTCAATATAGTACAACGAAAATTATGCGTTGCCAAAGAATACCTTGACCATTCGAAGCATGCTGCTTTTTTATTATTTGATTCCAGCCATTTTACATGTGGTTTATTACTTTTGTTTCAAATAAATAAGCGTATGAGTGTAAATTATTCAGAACACACGATGTCGATTAACAACATTTACCAAAGTTGTTTCAGATAGACGGAATATTGTCTCCGGTGTGTAGGGATTTATCCCAATTTTGTACCAAATACGAAACTATAGTTGTTGCTTTTTTTTTTTGTTTGTTTTGTTTTTAATTTTTTACACCCCTTTAAATTAATGAAAGCTACTAGTGGTTGTACAAAAGCAATTAGAAGTTTACAATAATTTAGCTATAAATAGTTCGTTATCTATTATAATTGTTAATCTCTCTTACTCGACTCAGGATTTAAATTTAATGCACAAAAGGACCAACTGTTTCGATTCAAACCATTGCTGTGGCCTATTGTTCGGGCTATAAATAATGATTATTGTAAAACCTACGAATTTTGTTGAAAATGGATGACATTTTTCTTGGTAGCTTATTTGTTTGAATTTATCCGCATCTGGTCCATACTATGACCACCCAGCTTTGCTATAACTCAAAAATACCTTAGCTTCTGTTCATAAGCAACCAGCTCATTATATTACATTTATATATAGCGAAATGCAAATCCAATACAGTGTATATAATGCTGAGAAGGTTTGGAGGAATCTGTCTGGTTAAATTTGAAATATGCTGTATGTTCTTCATTTTCGACGCGAACATACATCTCCTTCTGTTGGGAAATAATTATACTAAAGACTCAGTTGATAGCCCCTCGTAGCCTTCTTCTGACCACGCGTTAAATATTTCAATCCTTGATATTGCTTGTGCTGCGTTTACTCGTACCTGGGAATATAAGTTCAGTGACGTTTACCTCTGCCAAATAAGTCTAGAAATTGTGCCAGCTTATGGCACAAACACAAGTATGGAGTGAAGAGGAAGAGAAAACGAAATATTCAGCATCACCAGGATGCAATACTGTTAAGCTCTACTGATTAAGGGGACAATGACTATGGCATAAAAATGCTGCTCTCAAGAATTGACAGTCGTCATAATTTTTGTGCTCTTTTTTATTTCATAAATGTTTCTAAAGACTTAAGTTTAATTTTTTTTTGTATTTCTGTGGCCCACAGTTATTGAAGATCTCTAGCTTTTAGCTCTTTGAATCATAACCCCCCTCTACTGTTCCGGGGAAAAGTAAATAAAAAAAAATTTAAAGGACACTTTCAAAATATAAACTGTTCTTGAGAAGTATGGTGTGTGATATTATTCCCTTTGATATAATTTTTCTACATTATAAGATAATCATTTTTCTTAAATGATATTCCTCGGTAAATTTTGACAATGCCCCATCCATGTTTCGATGGGACGAAACAGTAATCAATTCCAGTAATCTGTACATATAGAGTTTTTTTTAATCGCAGGCCTTTTTTCTTTTTGTATAGTGATCTTTAAGGTGTCTATGAATTTTGCTACCGTGGCTGTTAATAACTATCATAGTGTTTAATTTTTACCTTATTTTATAAAACAAATACTTTTTATATTTTGACAGCCCATCATAATAGATTAAAGCGCTATTCATGACATGAAAAGATCACAACCGAAACAAAATATACTTATTTACATACATCGATTAATTCCTGTTTGATTTACAAAGCATTCCCCCAAACCGAGACGGCATAGAGATTATAATGCTCTCTCGGACCACTGATGGTGACAAAATACATTCTAGTATTCTTTCAGACAAACGCTATACTGATTCTTTTACCTGAATAGTTATATTGTATATTTCTTTGTAACAAAGGTGGCATTTTATCAAAATCAAGAGCAAATATGCATCGTAAAACCATGACTTTTGCATTGCGTTTGGTATTTCAATATGTATATTTTCGGCATAGTCATGTACCAGTACTTAAGTTAATTGTTTTCAATAATATAATTTCACTCTTATCAACTGCTGCTGCGCTGCTTAGAAAAAGTGGCATAGGAGTTGTAATGAAGAAAATGCAATTTGCTTGAAGTATGAGAGGTTACCTACATTTGGATTTATTCGCATATATTGATATAGATCTAGTTGTTATTATTCTAATGTTTGAGTAAGTATTAGTAATATAACTATTTAAAACTGATCACGTCTATTGGTTTTTTTTAGCATAGCGCAATCCCACATTGAGATTTCAATGAATTGGTAAGATTTCAGAGAGTCTTACAAATCTTTACTCTGAAAGGTCTTTCAGTATATTTCAACATAAACGCAACTTCCACTTTTACTTTTGTTACTACTGCTTACTGCTACTACTACTACTACTACTACTACTACTACTACTACTACTACTACTACTACTACTACTACTACTACTACTACTACTACCACTACCACTACCACTACTACTACTACTACTACTACTACTACTACTACTACTACTACTACTACTACTACTACTACTACTAGTACTACTAGTACTACTACTACTACTACTACTTCCACTACTACTACTACTACTACTACTACTACTACTACTACTACTACTACTACTACTACTAGTACTACTACTACTACTACTACTACTACTAGTACTACTACTACTACTACTACTACTACTACTACTACTACTACTACTACTACTACTACTACTACTACTACTACTACTACTACTACTACTACTACTACTTACTATTATGACTATGCAGCTGACACTACAACAAATTTAACTATCATTCCCACTGTTAGTGTTGCTGCTGCCATTTTTTTTTAATTTCTTTTTTAGTTTTTGTTTTGTTTTGTTTTTGTCGCTAAACCTATCTATCCCTATGCATTTTTACCTTGATAGATACCAAGTCACAATTACATCGTGTCATTTGGTTCGCTAATATTATGATTATTTTTGGTAAATAGGGCAAGTAACCCTACAAATCTAGTCCAACTCGTGACAGTGTCCTTTCGACATGATAAATCAGGTATATTCTAGTTCAACTCATCACTCTTTTCTTTTGACTTCATAAATCAGATGTATGTTTTGACATCTGATGTCTGCAATCTTAATATACAGATCAAATAATAGATTCAAAATGCTTTTTTTTTAATTAGCCAAATAAATTTGTTTTGTGGATTTTTTTTTTAAATAAAAGTGACTGACTTTCAGGAATTCGCTTCACCAATCTAGGAGGCTTGGTTAAAACCTGGTACAATTTTGTAACTTCTGCTCATGTTAAACCACAAAACAAAAAGGAAGAACAAAAATTTAAAAAAAAAAAAAAAACATTAAATAGCGATCATTCTGGGAGAGTGCAAGAATATGATGAACAAGAGGGAAAAAAATCAAAGTCAAATGACAGAATACAAAGCAAACAGTAAAAACAATAACCCAGAAGTAAACAAAAGATTTCACGAAAAATGCAAATGTAGCTTTGCGAAACAAAGAATCAAATGGTGTTAAGATATACAAAACAGTTTTTAGTGGATTTTCTAAAGCAGAGATGTAACTTTGCTTCAACCATTTTGTTGGCCATTTGCTGTATGTGTGTATATATATATAATTTATATATCTAGCGCTTTATCATGAGTATAATGGAATGCTTATATTGTAAGACTAAAGAAACGTTGATGCACCACATACAATGATTGTTGATAATTTTTGTCTTATATACGAGGGCTCTTTCATAATTAACCGAAAAATGCCTGTAAAATCCGCGTTTTTTACGCTATCAACAAAATTCTTGCACGTGTTCATACCTTGACTCGTCCTTCATTTCTCTACGTAACAGCCAAGTCTGTCAACACACTTCTGCCAACGCCGCACCATGGAATAGATACCCTCTCGGAAGAAACTTCCGACAAGGTTTTGTAGCCATTTCCGCACATGGTCAACAAGCTCTTCATCGTCATCAAAGCGCTTTCCTGGCAGCTCACGTTTCAGTGGCTCAAAGAGGTGATAATCAGATGGTGCGAGGTCTGGACTGTGTGGTGAGTGTGGCAAAATCTCCCATCCATATTTCTCTAGCCAACCTTGCGTCACTCGTGCTGTGTGGGGTGTAGCGTTGTCGTGTTGCAAAATGACCCCGTTGGTCAACTGCCCTGGGCGCTTTCTGCGAATGGCCTCCCTAAGCTTGTCAAGAGTTTGGCAGTACCTTGCAGCATTGATTGTTTCTCCAGGTTGTAAGGTTTCGAACAGAAGAACACCACGACTGTCCCAGAAAACAGTTCCCATTATTTTCTTTGCTGACCGCATGACTTTGAATTTCTTCGCGACAGGTGAGGATGGATGTTTCCATGTCATCGAATCTTGCTTTGTTTCTGGGGTGCAATGGTGCAACCAAGTCTCATCACCGGTGACTAAGCTGTCAAGAAAAGTCACATCGTAGCCTAGAAAGTCTCCGTCGGCGTTGGCAGTATGCCCGTGAACCCTGCGTGAGCTCTTGCTTCTTCTCAAAAGTTCCCTGCAGATGTCCAATCTTTTTTCTTTATGATTGTCTGTCAATTGCTTAGGAACCCATCTTGCGCTGACTTTTCTGTAGCCAAGTTCATCAAATACAATTCTATGGGCAGAAGTTTCCGAAATTTCAAGACTGCTTGCGATTTCATGAAGTTTCAACCTCCTGTCTTGACGAATAAGCTCATCAACTCGCTTCACATTGTCTTCTGACGTCGCAGTTATCGAACGCCCTCTCCCTTCCCTGTCTGTCAAGTCGGAATGGCCGGCGTCAAACAAATTACACCAGTGATAGACTTGTGTACGGCTTATAACATGCTCACCATATACACTCTGAAGTTCTTTATGAATTTCGGTAGGATTCAGACTTTTGGCGTTCAAAAAACGTATGACAGCTCTGATTTCCTCCTTTGACCAAGTTTCAAGGTGGGCCGCCATCTTTAAAATCGTCTAGACATTCATTGTGCAAAATGATGCACTTCATAATTTCTGGGAATATCCGTAAGGAAATAAGGAATATCCTGTCGTTTACAGAATTAAAAAAGCTCCACTGGTTGCTGAGCAATGGGCATTTTTCGGTTATTTCTGAAAGAGCCCTCGTAGTTACCTGATTTATGCATGGCTTCCAATCGTGTCTTTCGAATTGCCCTGTAACCTTGCATCAAATATGCGTTGCAAATTTTAGTTGCTGTTGTCAGTAACAATAATTCCTGTTATACCAAGCTTGCCTTATCAAAAGTACCATAAGCGAATAAAACAAATCAAAGCATATTTTAAGCAAAGAAAAAAAAAAAACAACTAACAAACTGGCTCTTGTTGTTCTTTACATGCTTTAATTTAATTCATACTTTCAAATCTTTGACATGAATGATAGATAGACCATATAAAAATGAAAAAAATGTATGCAAAATATTACATAAGACACTGTGATATGACTGGATTCATGAAAGACAACACTTACAAACAACAACTTTACCTTAAAAATTACTATTCATCTCTATAATGCTTCATAAAGAATAATATACTATACTCTTGTATCATTTATCACACAGTCACACATAACATTTCTTTTAAAAGCTATCTCATTCTTCATGCATCTGTCACTTCTTTAGATTTGAAAAATGCAAGATGAATGCATTTGCATACTTGATTCAGTGCTTATGAAGTTGATGCACTACCAAAAATGTATTGAAATAGATTTTCATCACTAGTTGTCACTTTTAGATGTCTTGGAACCAGTACTCATGACTCAGGAGTCATAATTTTGATCTCAGGTAAGAAACCTTTCAAAGGTTATATTACACTACATTCTCACTGAATTCTGATAAATTCATACTATTTTCACCATTTAGAAGTTCAGAAAAATACATGATTCTGACTACCAACGCCTTTGAATGTGATGTGAGTGGCACGAGCCTGATTCATACAGGGAACCAAACAAACAAATTTAGAGCAAGAGCATTCTGATTGTAAAATGAATCCACAACAAGATGTGAAATTCAGGGACATACACATAAACAGCACAAGTTCTTCCATATATTGACCAGGGGACCAGGAATGTTGTTATCAAAATCATAAGACTCCGATCTCATACAAATACTGTTTGATAAAAGTTTTGATCACAATTTAATATCGGCTAATATATCAATCTTGGAATGGAAACTAGTTCCTAATTTTTTTTCAAGTTTAATTACATGAGTATCATAAATAGAATGTGTCCAATCTTTCACCAATTGGACAAAGAAGGGTATTCAAAACTGGATAAATCATGATTTTACATAAAAGTGGACAATAAAGAAAAAAAAAGTTTGATTCTATGAGTATTTATTCTGCTTTCAGCTTCTCGTATTAAATATGGACCAGAGAAAAGAGTTACAAGCATAGCTGGACTGTTTCAAGTAGCGCTGGATAGACGTGCAAAACTTTAGTTAATTTTGCATTTTGTATAGTTGGATCTTATGCAACTCATTACACACATGAATTTCTATTTGCCTCTACAATTTGCTAACTTTTAATCAGGTTGAGTATCATTCAGGGTTACTTAGATGAGGTTTAGTGTGAAAAAAAAACCAAATGCTTAAAGCCTAAAATAAAATTTAGAAATTTGGAGAGAAAACTAGTGGTTTTGAAGGGTAATTCGGATCAGGAAAAATTTGTATTGAACCATAAAAACCATTCTATATTCACCCTTATAGAAAAATTTCAAGATAGAAAAACAGAAATTCTAAATAAATGATAGAATAAAGAAAGTGAGTCTTAAGTACAAAGGCTAGTCTGTTCATTAGGAATGGAAATAAATATTGGTAAATCATAGCATCGTCTAATACTCTTAAACAAGAAGATCAATATCATTAAACTTGTGCACCTTAATAAACAATGGGCATATATTTTATATATCAATATGTTCATTTCTATTTAAAAATATGACTATTCTGTGTATTACATAAAAATATAATACTAATTATTTTTGTTTTGTTGGGAGAATATAGTGCCATATTCTTTTTCATTAAGATATGATCAACATATTTAGAACATCAACAAGGATTCATGGTATTGAAAATAATTGATATTATTCAAAGCTCAGCAGGTAAAGTAAAAATATTGCAATCTTCCTCTTACAAAAACATACTTTTCTTGAAAACTGATCATAAAGTTTTGCGACATAGTTTTAATCAAATACATGCAAGAAAAATTTTAAATACATAAAAAAAAAATTCTCATGACCTGTAAATGTGATATATAATTATATGAAAATGGCTTTGATTGGACACATCAAACATTTCTTATGTGGTATAATTTAACTCTTATGCATTTCAAAATAAAAGTCTAGATACCTCTCTGCATGCACACGTTCAGAAATAATCTCTTTATATATAATGAGACTTTCTCTTTCAACTCAATCAGAGGACACACAAATATCAATTAAATAAAAAGATGACCTATATTGAGTGGTCATGGAAATATTGCCAAGTGACACTAGAGATGGGATGCTGATTGGTACTTTATGGTTTCCAGCCTTCTTCTTTGGGCCACTGAAAACTGTAAGAAATCTGGAAAGGATGACACAAAGAAAAAAATAAGAATAATAATGCTATTATTATAATGTTGACGAGTATTTAGATCCAAAAAGTGGAACTTGAAAGGCATCAAAATCATTTTATAACGAAATTTGGTCTGAGTTTTTTGGAACAACCAGACTATATTTCATGAGCATGCAAAGCATAATTGTCGTATCTTCAAAGTTTTTTCCTTAGCTTTCAGATCATAGAATTTTAATGAAACACAACAAAACCGCTCGGTCAACCTAAAAAATAATAAATAGCTAAGCGACATCTCTGAATAAAGAATGTTAATGATCTTTTTTCCATGCGAAAAAGGGGAAGGGGAGGGGGAGGGGGAGCGGGTGTAAAGGAGTAAATTGTGAAGATACAGCAGGTGGTTTATTCCCGCTATTTGGCATCATGCATACCATCGTTTACCACGTTCCTGATTCTCCACCTTTACCTGCCCCTGCCCCTCCCCCTCCCCTAACCATCTCCTCCCACTCCCTTCTTCTTCTTCTTCTTCTTATATTACTACTACTACTACTACTACTACTACTACTACTACTACTACTACTACTGCTACTGCTACTGCTACTGCTACTGCTACTGCTACTACTACTACTACTACTACTACTACTACTACTACTACTACTACTACTACTACTACTACATCTTATTCTCTCTTCTCTCTCACACGCACACATACTGTCCCATTCCTATTTTTCCCTATCCCTTTGCCATTAATTCTTTCGCAATTACATCCATAAGAGGAAAAAAATTAAAATAAAAGCCAAAACAAAAGATTACATTTAAACAGTCCACGGGGTTCCAACTGGATGCACGCCTGAATTAATTATGCTGATAAACAATTTTTTTGGCCAAGTCAAGCTGTTAATCCCCATAAGAAATTTTCTTTCGTAACATAAATACATTAGATAGAGAGCGAGGCATGCTCAGCGCAAAAAGGGAAACGCCCTCGAGGGACCTCCCAAAGCCACGCTTCATCGGAGCCATTAACTTACGAACTCTTCAAGACAAGTTCTTGGTGATAGGGTATATAGAAAAAAAGTCAGCTCTTCTTGCAGTAATGTAGTTCAAGGCACGTCCGTCCAGAGAGAGAGAGAGAGAGAGAGAGAGAGAGAGAGAGAGAGAGAGAGAGAGAGAGAGAGAGAGAGAGAGGTGATAGAGAGAAGGAGAGAGAGAGAAAGAGAGACGATAGATAGATAGAGAGAGAGAGAGGGGGGATAGAGAGAGTGGAAGAGAGACGATAGATAGATAGATAGAGAGAGAGAGAGAAAGAGAGAGAGAGAGAGAGAGAGAGAGAGAGAGAGAGAGAGAGAGAGAGAGAGAGAGAGAGAGTAACATAAAAAGGAAGAAAGTTTATTCGCAGTAAAACGGATATTTTTTTTTGAAATCTTAATGTAGCCCCCCCCCCCAAAAAAAAAAAAAAAAAAAATTAAAACATTGTTAAAAGATGTGTGTGGTCCATTCCTGCTAGCTGTGTAACGCAGTCCTAAATAACAGACAAGAGAGAGAAAAAAATATCATTTAAAACTTTACAGGGTATAATCGCAGTAAAGTTTGAGCAATGTTATGAGAAAGAGAGAGAAACGCGGACGTACAAAAAACCAAATAGACGAAACAGAGATAGATAGATAGATAGATAGATAGATAGATAGATAGATAGATAGATAGATAGATAGATAGTTAGATAGATAGATAGATAGATAGATGGATAGATGAATGGATATATAGATAGATTGAAAGATAGTCGGAGGGAGCAAAAGAGAGAGGAAAGAGAGAGAGAGAGGCACTGAGAGATAAAAGCAAAATAGAGGAACAGTAAGATAGATAAGTAGGTAGATAGATAGACAGCTAAATAGATGGGCAGACAGAGAGACTGGCAAAGAGAAAGCGAGAGGGAAGGAGGGGTAAGAGAACTAAACAAACACAGATAGGTGGGTATATTGAATGATGGACAAACAGAGAGACAGACAAAGGAAGATAAAGAGGAGGGAGAAGAGAACGTAACAAAGAAAGAGGCCAATAAGTGAGCGTTCATAGGGGCATATGAATTTAAAAAAAATGGTAGAAAAGAAGGATATCTAGAATTTTTAAACAATAATCGGGGAAAAATTTTTGGAACAAACTTTATACAGAGAAACGCGGATTTATGGTCGGTAATCACATAACTTTTTTTCCAAGCAAACAAACAAAAAAAACAAGATATGATCCTAGAAAGACAGCACGACAATTTGGTAAATAGGAATAATTTCGAAGACGCGCATTAATTATGGTGATAAATATAATCTTAAGGTTTTAGAAAAGTAAGAGAGGCTAGGGGTAGAGAAGAAAACAAAAAAGATATACATAAAGAGAGAAAAAATATTTGGATAAAGATAATCGCCTAGTTTAATTTATAAATAGAAAGACACTACTAGTCCTACATAACTAATTTTGAGGATGTTTGTTATTAAAACTTTTATTCAATTCCAAAATTGATAAGTTACTAAGATGATTGTTAAGCTGATGGATTGAATCCGTCATCTAAATCTCATTCCATTGGTGTTTTCAGGATTTCCTTTGGCACGCTAGACAAGCCAAAACAAGGAAATTCACAAGTAAAAAAATCGGAGGTGTCACAGGCTGAAATACATACATGCAATATTTTTTTTCAATTATTTTAAAACTCTTCTGTTGCCGACAGACTATTACCAACCAGAACAAATTTTTCAATTCAGTGAGTTCCAGCTAGTAACATGTGTGTGTGCCCGAGAGAGATTCTTTGGGAAATTTTTAGAAACGTAAAAAAAAAAAATAATAAAATGTGAATTACTCAACATGAGTGTACTTCCACAAGTGCCAGTTTGCAATGATTTTACCCTCTTCTCTCGGCCAAACGAGAATGCTCTCTTTTATTCGTTTATTTAAATAATTTCACGTAATTAATTTTTTTTAGGGGGGGGGGAGGGGTGTTCCATTTTTCCTCTGAACGCCCGCTCTTTACGATCATCTCTTTTAAGTGACAGTTATTTATTGCTGTAAAGCAAGAAAACATTTCGGAACTTGTGACAGCACCAACAACTACTAAACGATATGGAACATCGCATAAAACAAGACAAAGCAATTGCAATGAAAACGGCATGAATTTTCCCCTCCCGCATCAATTATTACTCACGCATTATTTTCCCACAAGACAGACGCCGGTTTAACCGCCACGGCGACAACACATGTGAACGAGGCTCAAAAGAAATGAGAGAACCTCTAAAAGAGTAACGAAGCGTTGCGATGCGTGGAACTTATCGTTGCATCCGAGGCTGATTACCTCGGGGGAGCGTTTGAGAATCTTATCAAACAGGTTGAACAAGGATACATTGTTATATCACGATGCTCCGGAGATTCTTTTCTACAGGCCGTACTGATGTGTTGGCTGTCGTGGTGATCTTGGTTACATTTCGGATCAGTTCCAGGCCGACATAGGTATCATGGCCATAAGTTTCAGAAGGTATACACGCTTCCCACTACTTTTCTTTGGCTGTGCAACAGTTGAAAAATTCTAGGGAATCTTCGGATTTTTAAGACAACACCTTCCTTCTACAAAAAAAAAAAAAAATCTTAACTTTCAATGATAATCATGCACATAATGTGAGACCTATAATCATTTATCACAAAAAGTCATGTTTCAGCGCTTGTTTGCGAATATTGTCGATACATAAATTTGTCGAGGATGATCTTACAACACGAAGTATATGATTTCTCATAAAGGATTACTGCAAACGTTTAAAATCTAAGGATCTCTCAAGGCATACTCGGCTTCTGGTGCGCTCACCCTGAGTATACAAACTTCAAAACGAGGGTGAGCGAGGACAGCTGTGGGAACCGACGGGGCCTGACGATTAACTAAACCTTTCAGGTGAAGGGAGGTAACGCTCCAAAGAAACTTTTTTTTTTTTCGGAGGTGGGGGGCTGTCGGTTGTAAATCATTGAGTGGAAGGGTGATGAGAAAGAAATATTGTGAGGTCAGGATAACCTTAGCAGAAGCTGTTTGTAGAGAAAGAAGAAAAAGTGAGCGTATGTGTGTGCGTGGGGGTGGGGGTGGGGAGCTGAAAGAAAAAGAGCTTTAGGCCTAGCCTTCCTAAGCGAAATCCCATTGCGTTTTTTAAGACAAGACACTAGTAAGGGTAGCTTGCTTGGTTATATATCTTTTTACTGGTAGGTGCACAGGTCAATGACATTCGCGAGGATTCTTTCAAGCAGAATAATGCGCGAACGAAACGTGATGAATTTAAAAAGAACTGATGAGGGGCGGAGGCTGTGACTCACACGCAAACGTATACAAAACCCACCACGAACCGTGAGCGAAGCTAAAGTAGAATGAAAAGAATGAACGTTTTCATAGGAAACTTTTTAAGTAGGCTATGCCAAGCATGTATAAAGAATTTCAATGGATATGAAGAAAAGTGCTAGCGATTGCATTATTACAAAATCATTAAATATTTTCTTTAATTCAACATGTTCTTCAGCTCTTGAAAAACGCTTAAAAACGATTAAAAAAAAAACTTTCCATTACTCCATTGTCTAAGTCTAGCATCACACTTCATTTGTTTCAAACGGGTAAATAATCCTTAAGTCGTTAAATTTCCAATGAAGATTTAATAGAAAATCACAAGTACAACTAAAAGAAAATAGAAATTATTAAAGAATATCATTCCTTGATCACTTTTTCCATATCTGATCATAAATCTTATTTTTTACACAGCATCTGTTGGTTTATTTTTCCTTTTCATCTTTTAAAACAATTCTCACAACAACCTAAATATGTTGTGGAGCATTTTGATGAAAATGATACGTGTATAAATATATGCATTGTGACTTAAACAATGCTTTGTGATGATTCCAGCAAAATGATTTTTAACAGTTGTGCTTTGTGCTTGTACTTTCAAGAGAAGCAGTATACTCTATTTTATTTTACTTATCAACGTTTACATTCAATAAGTAATAATTTTGAGAATCTTTTAAAAGAGAGGTTATAATGACAGGAGTTTGCAGAATAATTTGTTTATAGCCAAGATATACCAGACCTAGGTATATGTTGGAATCTTAAATAAAATAAAAGAGATCTCAACCTTGTTGAGCATACTGCAGAAATGTTTCTTTCTTTTGCCCTTTGAAAATAAGACTGCCGGTATTCTTGATTTTCATGCATCCTGTTAGCTAAATCAGTATCAGGAAAAGAAGATACCTCATCCCTATAAAAAAAAAGTGCACTGCATTCGTTGCACAAGAAATGAATACATGAACTAAAATTGATTTTTACAATTGCTACCTAGATAAATCACAATGAACATTGATGCTTTTTAAAGAAATTTCAGCTCCTCTAAAATCCCCTCTAAAGCAATGTCAGAGATGTGAGCAAAGGGTAATTTATCATGCTGATCCACATGTATAAATCCAATAACCAAATTCAGATTTTGAAGACGGCAAACTTTAGATTTTCTGGATGTCTGATTTTTTTTTTCTTACAGCTGGTGCTTAATAATGTCAAGAGTGATAGTTTCCAGGACTTTTTCTAATATATTTGAATAGAGTAAAATAAAAAAAAAATGTGTCATCATAAACATCACAAACACAATACAATTATTATTTTAGACAACACTTACAACCATACTTGTAAATGAAATGCATTTTTTTTAATACTTTGCTACGTTATTTGTTTGACAAACTTCTTAATATCCACCCCAATATTTGAAATTCTCTTCTTGCTGAGACATAACTTTCAATGTATGTTTGCTTGCCATAAGTTTTATGAAGAACTGCACAATTTCAAATGTACACATTCATAAATGCTACAGTTGATATTAATACACTTTCCAGAGTTATCTGGTTTTATGATTGTTCAAAATCCTGTATGTGGGAATCTGCTGAGTCATCTTTTTCTTATCTGTGGAGCCTGAGTTTAAATTTATTTTTTTTTTGTGGGGGGGAGGGCGGGTTCACATATGATTACTGTGTAGATAACATTTAATCTGGATGTTCTAGCTTTCTGCCTATTGAAAAAAGAGAGAAAATATGTTGGATGTTGAATAGACTAACAAAATTGATAAATGTAGGATGAGTGACATATACACTAAAAGCAGCACGGGATGGAGGTGGAAGGTCATGATTGCCTACACTAAAGAGCAGAGCACCTGATTGATTGATTGATCTATAACAAAAGAGGACTGCAAAATACAAGTACTGAAAACTAACACCTTTTATGTGTGCCAAGCCGTCACTAGCAACATTGAATATTTGAACCGATACAAATCAAACTCCACACCCACACAGTCACCAAACAACCTGCTCATATACTGCCTAGAGGAAAAAAGAGAATTTATTTCTTACCTCATTCCTCTGCCATCATAAGACGACATTCATCAGAGTTATTCTTGTTAAGCAGGTATGACTCGCCACTTATCTGGCTTTTGGTTACAGCCTTGGATCTGTATGTTTTTCTTTTTCTCAGCCTTTCAACCTTCTGTATGGTTTTTCTGAAAGACAAATCGACAAAACGCTTCTGAATGCAACAGTTTCTAGCATTGAAAAAGTCTGGAAATACAGACTTGGATAAAAAATGCTTAGGATCACAGGCTAAGTCTGTTAGATATGGCAACTTGGATACATAAAGGTGTTATTGGTTGGAACAGTTTTTTTTTAAGCTTTTTGGTGACAAATTAAATGAAACTATAAACAATGTTCTCATTTCATATTCTTAAAAATAAAAAATACAAGAAAAAAATAAAGGAAAAATCTTTTAAAAGCTGTTTATTGAAACTCAAATTTTCAACTTTGAAAGAAAAAAAAAATCTTACTTCAAGTTCATCTTTGATATATAAATTTAATTTATCATAAATTGTTTTAATTTATTCATGTCCTACAAAATTAAAGACTAAATTTATCTGTTCTTCCTAATGATTTTACTTAAAGCACATTAAATTATAATTAAATACATGGTCACTCACGTAAATGTAAATTCTGGCCTTTTCATTTCCATGCATAGTTTAAGAGGCATTGTATAGAAGTCTGCATTTCCTGTGTAATCTATGTTGCTTTGACCTTCACCTGTAAAGGTCAACCCTAGCCCAAGTTCAGGGGAATTGATTTGCATAGAACCCTCCACATAAAGGGCACCACTGAAGAGAGTTTAAATACAAAACGCATTAAAAAAAAAAAAAAGAAGTTGTTTACTTTACCTTAAATGAGATTGTACTGGTTCAGGTTTCAATATAAAAGAATAATAATTTTCAAACTGTGCAGCAGTACATATTCAATGAATACAAAAAAATTCTACAGGACATGTTATTGTTTTGCTGAAAAGTTTTTACCTTTTCTATGTAAAAAAGTACAAAAGGCTCTTAATCTTTGAGAAGTAAATTCCCAAAATGAAAAAAAAACCAACAGAAAAAAAACAATTAAATCTACAACTCTTGGTTTTGATAAACATTCAAAACTCTGAACTTGATGATTTATACCTCTGACTCCTCTGACTTAGAGGCATAAATCTAGACTTGAAAATGTTTAAAAGTCAACATATTGGCCTGTGATCAAGTGCATTATGAATATATGTTCAATGCTTTGTGCTTTTGAATACATGAAATGAGTTCTTCATAAAAAGACATTTGTAATTATCTTTTCTACTTAGAACATTTAATGACCAAGCGAGTCATACCTCTGAGTTTATTTTGATCTTTGGCCATTTCTTCTTCAAGGACCATAGCCTGTACAGTTTTACTCAACTTTTAAGAAATTTACGACTATCTCCATTTCTCTTTCTTCTTTTGGTAACTGTAAAACACAGGTATACTTTTCAATTGACAATGATCCTTCATAGATGTCTTAATTCATAGGAGCTAATTCATTAAACATAAGAATGAGATCCTCTTGTAGTGAAATTGCTATCACTCATAGAATCAACAAAGATACTTTTGTCCCACAAGCCAGTATATGATTATCTTCTAAGATTATTTTACCTGGTCCTAATGAGTGACTCGCAGTTTCTGTTCCACAAGCTGATGCTGATTGAGCCTGACAGATCCATGGAGAGAACACCCAATGCTGATGTGTCCAGGACCAGACCATTGATTAGATGGACACGCTTTGAATGATCTTGAAGTAACAGGTTGCCCTAAGAAAACAAGTGTTAATTTGGTGACAGTAATGATCACTGATCCGAAATATGGTGCTGAAAAAATATATCCTCTTTTGCATCAAACCTACATTAATGTAGCAAGGAGTAAAAAAATACGAAGCAAGTGGACATAAGATATGAGTTGAATGGAGGAAAAAAAAACAAGTAAAAGATTAAAATTTTTCTCCCCTATTTGTTGGAGCTCTTTACTGTGACACTTATTTTATGCAATATTCTTCTAACTTCTTTTAACAAGATAACATTACTTAAAACAGTGTATTGAATTTTAAATGATATTTGGAACAAAGCAATGGAGAGCTACTTTAGAATTGCTACAGTGTAAATCTAGCTTTAGGTGCAAACAGTCTCATTTGCTGAAAAATTAGATCTAGATCCATTTAAGATTTAATGACATGTGAACATTAATACCTTTACCAGAAAAAGAAACTGTTCATAAAAATAACTGAATCATTCCTCGCTTTCCCTATTCACTAAGGACAGCTTTGATTTTAGTAAATATTAACAAATGAATTTTAAAATTATGTTCTTCAATAAACAAGACTCAACACAAAAGTTATCTCATTTAAGCAAAAGCGAAGATTTTCTAGTGTCTTTGGACATCTTTCTAAGAACACCTCAAACTGACTCAACCCTTGTTGAATGACCATGATGAAATTTCTTACCTGATTTTATAACCAAGATAAAATAATCAGGTGCAATAAATGTTTTTAATAAAACCCTCATACCTGCAAGGCAGATGTAAGCTCAGAAGGTGCATTCCAGGCAGCCGACATGAGACTTGAGGTTCCTCTGAAGAACTCGACCTGTGTGAGCAAGACATCCATGAAGGTGAACGACATCCCTGCTGTTGGCTCAACAGCTGCACTGCCGCTACCATCACTGTCCTCATCATCATCCGATTCTTCTTCAGCTCCAACTAAAGACTCTAATCCATCTGCATAAATACCAAACTGTAGAGAAAAAAGTATCATCATGTTTTTGTCTAAGCAATTATGTTTAGGATGGAAAGGATCAGATTAGGATTCATATCACTTTGAAAATGTTAAGAAAATGGCTTAATTTTTTAGCATTGATGTAGAGTTAGAAAGCTTTAGAATTTTTCAAATATATTGGTAAATGGGTATCTCTGCCACTAACTGATACACACTCTTCTTCTACATGTCTTTAGATGTTTGTGTGTCTATCCCTCGATTTTTTTTCTGTCTTACCCCATCCCCTCCCTGTCTGTCTATGTGTCTGAATCTCTCCCTGCTAAATAAATATATCACATGTATCCTTCATGCCATCCTCTTATACTTGATAACTTGGTAAAACTAGTCAACTTAAAAGTATATTTTTCCTAACATTCAAATTGCCACAGTTAGCTATGATTAAATTAACTAGATACAAAAAAGTATTTGATAATTCCTGAGCTAAATTATAAAACTACTCTGATGCAATACATCGTTTTATCATATTCTGATGATAATCAGAATGAAAAAGTTATTTCATTTGACCTGGGAGCTAGATGTCTAAAATAGTTTTGATCTTTGTTAGTGCAAATTTGATCATGATAGTGTTGTCTGTTTTCGCCAAACTTGTTGAGATCAATTAACATCAAATTTATTTGCACAACTACAGCAAAAAGAAATTACTTTTTGAGACTCCCAAAAAGTCGAGATTTATGTATTTCTTTACCATATCAGGTTGAACATTTTTATGGCACTCCCTTGCATTAAACTATTTTGTTATTGTAAAGAGAGTTATGAATTTGTTATTAAGACCAGTTCCCCCTAAAAAGATGTGCTTTAGTAAAACTTTAAAGACAGAGATGAAAAATTGTTAAGAATAAATAAGGTTATTTAGGTCACCTATGCATACATTGGAGAAAACAAAACAAAACAAAAATAGAGATAGGAGCATTCATATGTAAACCTAAAGCCAAAGCAAGCAATCAGTAAAAATATGGCATTGTTACCTTCATCAATGGCTGCTTCAGCTCTTGTCCTTGGAGGTCAACAATCATACCGCTTCGCTTCATCACTCCCGACGCAGAGTTCTCAAAGTACAGGTTATATGTAGCATTGGTGTCTTTCATCTCTGAGCAAAAATTAGTATTTATAATTAAATCCACTTGAAGTCAAGGGGTGTTGACATTACATGTGGTTGATATATACCAAGCTAGACCAATTGCATCTACTTGATTTTTTTTTTAATCACCCTGGTGTGAAAATTTAATGATGAGATCATTTTTTTTTTGTATTCCATTAGACATGTGTTAGAATGAAATAATACAAGAAAATGATCAGACAAATACTGTATATATACAAATGTCATGAATTTTTGCTAACGCCACATTTGAAAGAAACTAATAAACACAATATTATGATTAGCTCAATGCGAGGCTTCCTAAGGAACAGGCTGGGTAGCCAAAAATCAACCAACCATTGTAGTAAGTGTATAAATGAGCTATATCATTTAAACCATTTGGCAGTGTTATGGCAGTTACATATTTTGGTTGTGGGCCTGTGGGCTGTATAAAATGCCCTTTGAGCACAATTCTGTCCTAACTGCTCAAAAGTTAAAAGAGATAGATCGTCATAACCCCTAACATGCAAAAGTTTGTTCACTTTGGTGACTTGGCTTGTGTTTAAGGAGGCTTCGGCTCAAAGCAATGAGTTCAAACTATCATGAAACTTTTCTTGAAACTTATGTTAATTTTCTATCTTTTTATCAGTGATTGAAAAGAAATGAATTCATAAAATAACTACTCTCTTGAAAGGAAACAGACAGAGATGTCAAAACTTAAACATTAGCCGGAAATTGATTGATGACATATTCATTAAGAATTATGAAGAAAAAAAACAATAAGCAATTTACTTACTGGCCAAATAACTTGTAATGACACTTGATTTACCCTTCTGTGCAAAAATATTGTAGTTGTGCAGATAGATGTCCCTTAAGACTGAAGTTACTTGCTCCCTAAGAGAATAAAGAATTCATAAGGTGTTTTAATGAAAACTAATAAAGTTAACAAATCAGTACATACACAAAAGCACAAAACATTAGTCTTTCCCCATTTGTTTTCAATGTTTTAATACATGTTCTCCCATAAAAAAGGATCCATCTTTGTGTCTATGTAGGCTGCAACTTTAATTCCTTATCTTAAGCTGAAATTTAATATCTTGTCCAAATTTAATAATTTTAAATCTAATATCTTACTCAGCTTTCCATCTGTGATCACATCTCACTATCAATCAACACCTTCCTCTTAATCTTTGCTCACCCATTTCTTTACTCACCACAGTCCTAATAATTATGCTCTTGTCCACCTCTATTTCGATCTATACAATTCTGTTTCAATTTATTCATCTACCCCTACTACATCTCTTTTTCTACCTATTCTTAGAGATCTAGTGCACTTCCACATTAACCTACCCAAGTTCTGGAACTGCTTCTGCCTTGTCTAACACAAACTTGAGGACATAGGCAGCAAACTCTATATTGCTCTGGTCTAGACAGGACAGAAGAATATTCCTCAGAGCCATTTTGGAGACTCCTGCATCCATGAGCAGCTCTAGAGCAGCTACACGCACACTGGAGTCATAGGTAGCCTTATTCTGATGGAAGATACGCTGTAAAGCTGCCTTCACCTGATGGCCAAAAGAAAAAAAATGCATTTTCGTCAGTGCATATATTTCTATGTCTAGAAGATTTTCTTCCTAATATACCTTTTGTAAGTAACTAAGATGATCTTTTGCTCAATATAATCCTATTGAAGTCCCCCACATCTGAAGACTAAAGAAATTATATTATTTTTTTCTATTCCAATGATAAATCGGATCAAAATAAAAAGGCCACAGGAATTTTTTAAAACACCAGTGGCAATTTGACAAAGTCTATTTCTATTTCAACTCATCAAACTACAAAACATAACCAAATGAAAATAAGAGAGGAGTAATTGATTAAAAAAAAGGATGATGCAAAATAATTTAGATTAAAACAATGATGAACATTAGCTGATTATGGGGATTATCAAAGGAATTGAAAGAAAATAGTGAAAAGATTATAATTAAAAGAAACAACAAAAAAGCAATGTTTCAAACGATAATATCACAATGCACATGGCAAAATAAATTGTGATGATAATAACACTAATAAAGTAAAGGAAGTAATGATAGTAAACATGATAATTCACAATCAAATTGGTGATTACAAAGATGTTGATAATAATGGACAAGAAAGGTATGAAGATCATAAAGATAAATCACTAACCTCCTTCACTAGAAAACGGCTGTCAACGCGCCTGAATGCCTGAATGGCTGTTGTGGCGACCATTGAATTGCTTGGAGATTCTGCATATGGCAAAATAACAGGAACATAAATAGGCAGGCCTGCATTCCCCATTGCCCTAAGGTACATAAGGGTACAACTCTCCTCTTTACAGGCTGCAAGGGACGATGTCATCATTGTATTGAACTCAGTCACAATCTGGTCATGAGAGTTACAGAAATAATTAAATTCTATATATAATACAAAACCAATATGAAGATTACTCTTCTGAAGATCTAAATTAAAAAGATTTTGTTTTTAGGTCATATAAGGAATATAGAATAAAAAAAATTAAACTGATGCAAAGGGAAATAATCAAAGCAATATCTTTTGATCTATACAAATCTAAGGAAAAGCCTGTTTGATTAACACCTCCACACAATCATGTCCTGAGGCCATTTAATAAACTCGACAAAAACAGTGGTTTGATACTCACAGGTTGACTGCACTGCTCACTAACTTGACAGAAAGTGTGTATGATTGCACCCAGAGACAGGAGAAGGGATTGACGCAAACTTTCATTGGGAATGGGCTTCTTCAAGACAGACTGAAAAGATAAAATGTGAGAGCTTTTATGGAAAACTTCTAAGAGGTAAATGAATATTAAAACTATACGAATTCTGGCAATGTCTTTTTGTACAAAAATAACTTTATCAATCTGAACTGGACAACAAAAATACCAACAACAACAGTTGCACATATTACAATAATGCAAAATAATCCCTTGTAAATGCAATTTTAAGCTATTTGACTTGTCTATCGTTTCCTTACTATCAGATCAGTAATGAGAGTTTCTGAGGGATGTGATGAGTAGGCTGCAGCAAACAGAAACCTCTGTGGATGGTCCACAGCATCTTCATCCTCAAAGCTGAGCAGCTCTAGTAGAGCTTCACGTGATGCATCAGTCTGGGCAGCTGTGGCAATGTCCAGTAATTGAGGCCTAGTGTAGAAAGCGGAAATAGTGCTAAAGGCAATCAAATAGGAAGTCCTTTTTTGTCTATTAATTATGGTTTGGGGGGAGAGAAGAAAAAGGTCATATTCAATCTTAATTTCATATGGCAGTATCATCCTTCTATTGTTGATATCAATGTTGTTAGAAAAGGATAATGGGTCATCATCACATAAAAAAGACTAAAGAAAATAAACAAAAACATTTTTTCTTTTTTTCATTAATGGTTATGGCTACTTATGAAGATTTTAATTTATTGACATGTGCTAATTTTTTTATCTCACTCTTTTTGCTCTTTGTATATGAGTAGGTAAACAAAATAAGAACGTATTATGTATTTTTGCATTTAAAATACAAGTTAATGACTTACACAATGTAATAGCTTTTACTGCTGGTTATAATTTCAGCAACTGTTTTCTTCCCAGCTGATCTAAAGCTCTTCAACATAGCAGAAAAGGCCTTTGCTGATTTTACTGTTGCTATGTTTTCTGCCTTCAAGTCATCTGAATATCTAGCAGCCAAAGTGCTTGGCTTTCCGTATGGAAATAAGAAAAAAAATCATAGATTAGCTTCTCTGGGAATTATTTTTGGCTTTCAATGAGTCTTTACAGTGTAATTTAATAAATTGTTTACTAAGTTTCTCTTTTATTTTTATAAATACATTTATTTTGAATTACATGCACTGGCATGATTTCTATTTGAATTTAAATTAAATTCAAATAATTAATACTTATCTCAAGGAATGCAAAAATTTGAAGGAAGTATACTTCTGGTGCCAAAAAGCTAACATGCAGTGTTGGTTCTAGTTATAGAGCTAGATTAAATATAACCTCAACAGTTTATTCCTCTACTGAGGTTGTTTGACAGCCTCTTTCAGGATAAAGTTAATAATGCCACAGTTTTCTATGGGGTGGAAATAAACAGATGCATTGCTCCATTGTAAGCAGTAACAAAATAACAAGCCTAATCCCTCATTAAGTGCGCAGGATAAAGAAATACATAGGCTATGCAATTCTAACTAAGACTAATTCATCTGATTCAATATTATAACCAGATAACAACTAAAACTTGGGGAAAAGTCTTGGCAGACCAGCACAATATCTAACACTACATAAAAGCATGATAAACTAAATTTTATGCACCTTTAACCTCCCAGTGGGATCTTAATTTTTTAATCCACTGGAGAATAGTTTTTGAAAATCAAGACGAATTGAAAAAACTGCTTAGGATTTCCTTCAAAAAGTAATTGCTTTTAAATTTTTTCTTTCTTTTTTTTATTATATATCTGTCATCTGATCTCCATGCACTTACAGATTCACATTTCTTCTCTCGGCATGTAGTCTCTTCTTCTTCACTGGGTAGTAGTGACAGCTCATATGGGAATCCAGTCTCTGTTGACGATATAAAAATTGGTTTTTGTTATTAAGATTAAATTAAACAATGAGTCAAAATGAAAAAAAAAGTTGTTATTCTGGGCTAAACATTTCAACCTAAATTAAAAAAAAATACTCCTCATAAACAAGTATTGCCATTCATCCTAAATGCCTTCAAACATCTATTATAACTAGATCTTTCAGGGCAAAAAGGATGAAAAATGTTCACTTGTTGAACTAGATATCATATCAGAAGAATTCTCTTCTTTTAAACAAGATCATGAAGCATGCTGTATAGAACTTGGAAATGGTATCCAATTTATTGACTTTACAAAGGCAATTAAATTTTTTTCTTGAGCTCAAGAACAACTTAGTACTAAATTAACGCAACCTAACTCACCTTTCTGAGCATTGTCCAATACATCTTTCACACCTGCTGCTGTATCTGGTCCATTGCTGGTAGACTTCAGCTGCAGGTTTTGCCTAAAGAAAAAAATAACATTCAATCAAGAAATTGATTTTGAAACAACGGAGCATAAAATATTTCAGGTTATATGAATGTCTTAAAATGTCTTTGAACAGAAACTGAGCCTAAGTTTGACATCGTTCATTGTAGTATCAAAGTGTCTGTCTGACCAGTAATTGTTCATTTGCTGTTAAAAACAAAGTTTATATGAAAAAAGACAAAGCGTCATTTGTACTTTCCAAAATAAAATAAATTATGCCTGTCTAGAAATAAGACAATTTACATAGATAAGACAAATCTAAAAAGATGTTTCTGATGTCACACCAGTATATAAAAGTAAAGCAAGGACAAATTAAAAAACAAAACGAAATGAATGAAAATGAAGAAAACAGAGGGCAAAGTTTGAGCCATGAGGCTTAACAGGAATATAGGTTAAAAAAAAGGTCATAGACGAACACAATTTCTAAAAAATGAGGGTAACCATGCGATGAAAGATAGACTGCGGATACAAATTTCTTACAAGAAAATATCCACAATTTAGGTCTTTGAAAAGTGCCGATGAACGCCCTGACTGAAACTATATATAATAAGTGATAATTTAGTTGTTTATGATGTCAAATGATGTTTATAAATAAAGTCTTTTCACTCTACAGCTGAACAATGAGCTTGGCTGAAATGTTTTAGCTTCCCATTATCTCTGGATAATACTACTTACGAGACTTCAACAACACCATTGAGAGCCGTGCGGATGTTGAAGTAGGTGACTACCCTCTGCGTTCCAGTCATTTGCTCTATCACAGAGTCTTTCACATTGTAGAGCTGATTTGACTTGCTGTAGAGGGTTACGCCTAGTGCCTGAGGTACAAAGAGGCATATTGAATAAAGAGGCTATAACATAAATCAGAATAATTTTTGTAGCAGATTAAAAGGCTGGGGCCAAATTCCAGTTTTAATACTTTTTATAATATAATTAGATTAAGTAAGAGCAAAATTGACAAAACTGAAGCTTATTAAGTACCTTCTGATTGAGACATAAAACTGTAACTACACCTTAAACAACTTGTACATTTCATAATTTGATAAGCATAAATAAACGTAAAATTGACAAAACTCAATAAACAGATAAGCAAAAATAATCTTTAAACTTCAATAGTTGGTTTAAAAGTGAAGCAATGAAAAATAGATAAAAGAATGGGTTATAAGGTATTGAAGATGTAGCAGTTCATTCATTGCGATTCCCACCTTGTTGGTATTAGTGAACTCTCCAGCAATCTCCAGGTTTGAGCAGTCAGGTTTGGTACGCTCTATAAAGCCAGGTTTAGGAATAGAATAGGTAATCTCACACTCTCCACTGACATCAACCTGGTAGAGCCAGAAGGTATGATATGGAGAAACAGAGAAACAGGGTTAAGAAACTCTTGAGTCAAATTTTTCTCCTTTCATTTAGATTATTTATGCTAATATAAACATAGGTTTGGTGCCCAGTATGAATGAGTTGCATGTCGCCCACATAAAATTTTATGATGTTAATATTCAAAGCAATACATTTTCCTTGAGTCATTGAAGATGAAAATTGCATAAAATTATCAGTATCTCTGAGGAGAAATTCAATTTTCAGATCATTTTACAGCCTATTTTCTTAAATTCAGATTTGCGACATCAGATTCATTTGGGAGATTTTTATACATATGTCTCCTTCTAGTTTTAATCATTTCAGATATTAAAAGTCATACAGTTCTTATCTATATTTTTTTCTGAGTATTGTGATGGTTTCTGGCAATTTTCATATTGAAAAACTCCCAAAAACATGTTTGAAATATGAATGTATATATGATAGTGGCCATGATGAAAATAATTACACTATGACATAGTTACAAGGAAGAGAGATGAAAAAAGATGGTGAAAACAATCAGAAAAAAAATGTAAATTACAAAATTTTGATATCACAATCATGATCATCATTCCATAACACGCAATGGCAGAGGAGAAGGGTAGCAGCAAGAGTATGTAATCTGGATACATCCACTTGCCTCTGTTCTGGTGCCCTCTTTTCCCTGGAACTGAAACGCTGCTGCTATTGCTTTCTTCAGATTTCGGCTAAACACGGAGTCCTTCTCAGCGAAATGAATACTATCTACAAAGTCTCCACGCAGCTGGAAGTATGCTGGAAATGACAGAGGTCCGCTACCTCCAGCCTCCAACAGTGGCTTTTGGATCTCAGGCCGTGAGGCACTCGTAGCGTGAGCTTCTAGAACCTACAGGAACATGTAGAGAGAGAGAGGAGTGAGATCACACCGTACAGATAAGAATTATAAAGAAATAGCGTTATAATCGCATTTTTATAAAATACAATTTGTGGTACCACGATACCGTCATGAAATTCTACAGACTAATTACCCACACACACACTCACACACATTCATACACGCACACTATTTCTTGTTTTTTTTTTTTTTTTTTTTCAAGGTTTATCATGTTATTCCATGTGTCCTTGTCTAAACATCTAATTTCCATATCTGACAAAAATATTTTATCTCCCGTGATAAAAAGAAGAGCTTCATAAAACAATTACTTAGCCTGATAACACCTAATAAATTCACCTTTCTTAATTTCTCTGAAAAATCAGAGCTAGTTCTGGTAATGCCGTGACAATCCATCTCTCTATTTGAGAGGATTATATTGAGCATTGCTCAATGAATCAATAGTCAAAATATGTGATCCTCCTCTTTTTTTATAAGAGTTTTAAAAAGAATCTAGTCGTTATGGTTTAAATGATAACAATTGTTTTTAGTAAAAGTAAAGGATTAAGATTCATTAAATTTTCTATTTACGACAGGCACTAAAATTCATTCCAAAGAAGACCTACCGGGTACAGGTGTATATGTCAGAAATGGTCTAACTGACATAAAATTTCAGAAAAATTTAAAGCATCCTTTGAAATATCGACGAAATGTTTCTATAAATAGGATTTAACTACGTGTTTTGTTATTTTTAATTTTGGTGGGGTTATTCTTGTGCTTGTTTTTGCCTCGTACATCATATTGTGCCTCTTATAGGACTTATTTGACGCACGTCAGTTTAAAAAAAATGTAGAGTTTGACATTTAAATGAAAAGAAATAAATAGAGAAATGAAGAAAGAAAAATTAAGCTAGATTTATAGGTATCCAATGACTGTATTATTTATACTCTCACCGCCACAAACCACCACCACCACCAATAAGGGTTATGAAACATTTGCAGACATTCGGTTACTATTGTATCATGGAATCAACAAAGGTTGTATATTTGCTACCGCTATAAGAAAAAATATAAACAAAAAAGTATATATACAATTAAAACAAAAAATAACAAAACAAAACAAGACACCAGCCTTTTAACTACTCCATTAAATATAGGCTTCAATACAACTATCAAGTGATCGAACAAGATAGTTGTGATGACCTGATTTGTTGGAGCAAATATAACTGACAGATAAACTCAAAATATTAGACTTACTTTTTCAAAACGTAACTTTGATCTATAAGAAAAGAAATATCCCATAAACCATCGGCTTCCTTCTCTGATCCAATGACTATCAGCAATTTAAAACCGTGGTGTGGAAATAACCGAGCTTTAACTCCGTTGTTTCTCGAGCCCTTCTCGACCCTCAAAACTTTCGAATATATTTTGACATTCATTGCATAGAACGGCTATCAAGTTTGAACTATACCGTCCAAACTGTCACTAAAGGAGAAGGATTTATTGACAAAAAGTTTGACACGAGTAATTTCATATTAGGGTTTCGATCTCAGAGATAGGATTAGGGCCTCATCATTGCAAGGAATCGAGCCTCGAGACCTTATCATGAGGGTTCGATGTTTACCATGTGGTCCGCGAAGCCGTTTCCTTTCATGAGTGTCTTCATAATAAAATCAACTATCGTTTAATATGTCTTTGCTCTTCAAATCAATATATGCCAGATTATGATAGGACAAGTAAATTGAAAGCATGACGTTTCATTGTCCTTTTTTTTCTAATGTAATCGATTGAAGGGAATGAAGCAAACGAAAGAAAGTACGCATACGTTTGGCCCAGATAAAATGCTATAATATAGACTACATGTACAGTCCTGGTGTAAAATAAGGCACACTGTGTCCTATTGGAGCTAAGGTCGCTCGGCACTAGCATAGATACCGCGTGTAACATACGTGCATGTAGAAATTAAGATCAAAGTATCGTGTTGCATCCACGCAGGCTGCCGGCTAGCACAGGGAATACTTTTCTAAAGATTATTGATTATGTAAAATATTTTCTACCCTCTCATCCTTTTTTTTTTTTTTTTTAATTATTTTTAGAAGAGAAACCTAAACCCCATCCGGAGCTTTCAGTGTCTTCTATATCGTTATTTATTTCACGAGCGAAAAAAGTAAATAACTACCGCATATCCTAGGCTTAAGGGTACGATAATGAAGATACAGCGAAAGGGGAAAACAAAGGTGCTAAAAGTGAGTTGTTTACGTGTTACATGTATAGCATCATCGCGAGCAGTAATACTTATAAATCAGGAGAATTTACTTAGCAGTGATCACTGAAACGGTCACAAAGCTGTTAAAATATTATCGCGGAGAGAAGTAACAGTTTGAAACAAAAGGAGATGTCAATTTACACCGACCATTGAAAAGGTCGAAGGCTCGATATCTCTACCTGTGTGATGGAGCGAGAAATAATTAAAACACAAGAGAGAGTTAAAACGGAGAAAAGCTGAGATAGCAGACAAAGGGAGAAGTGGAAGCGAGATGTATAAAAGGGAAAAAAGGAGAGAGAGAGAGAGAGAGAGAGAGAGAGAGAGAGAGAGAGAGAGAGAGAGAGAGAGAGAGAGAGAGAGAGAGAGGTTAGGACAGAAGAAGAAAGGAAAGATATAAAGAATAAAGAAAGGCACACCTAGTGACAGTGAGAGAGAGAGAGAGAGAGAGAGAGAGATAGACAGAGATAGAGGACGAGAGTGTGGGTGTGAGTGTCTAACACGATAAGAGGTCAGTATGCAGATTGTCAGCTTGACAAGAGCGACCAAAGGGCAAAATGAAAACGCAAGTAAAGACTACAGTTTAAGTGGGGCCAGATCTATAGAAGCCAAGCACTTTATCAGCTACGCATCAGGTCTCTTATCTCACATTCAATAATTATAGCTTGACATTGGCCACTAAAGGTCTATAACAGACTAAATGCGATGAATTATCTATAACGATTAGAAAGTCAAGGGCTATGGGCAACTAGCGGCTGTAATCAGCATTTTCAATTTCCTCTCAAAAGGCTACGACTACGAGTCAGATCTTGTTATTTTACAAAATGTGAAAGAAAATTCATGAAGTAGAAGATCAGAGACTTCATGAACGCTTCTGGTAACGATTGGTTTCTAAGATGGTTTGAATTCTGTAAGTTTTATTGTCATTGGTATTCTTGTCTTTCGTGATGATGATGATGATATGCTTGTTGAAATTGACGTTTTTGTTACTCATGTAGCCTGATCCGGTAACTGCTTCAAATATCAAAGCATAGAGAAAAATAGAAATTAAAAGAATTGTTATAAAAAAATTTTGGTGGAGTCTATTGACTTATCAAGACGAACAAGAAACAGGTTTAATGCAAAAAAAAAACAACTTATTAATTCGAACTAAACGAAACTGGGTAGATTAAAGAGTATTACTTCACATGAATACAACCGATTCAACATAACTTCGACCTCATCTATAGCATTGTTCAAAACGTGTGGGATAAGTTATTATGGAAATAAACTGGCCAAAAATTGGATTTTTAAAAGTATTTCTGCCCTAAAGACTCATATTGTTGATGTGAACATAATAGATGAGAGAGAGGAAGAGAGAGAGAGAGAGAGAGAGAGAGAGAGAGAGAGAGAGAGAGAGAGAGAGAGAGAGAGAGAGAGAGAGAGAGAGAGAGAGAGAGAGAGAGTGAAGACTAATGCTGAATTTTATTCCAATAATTTCAAGATGTCTCAGTATCAAATTTCCACAAACTATCAAGTCAAAAAATTTAAAAGCATGTTTTAAACAAAGTAATGATAGCGATGGACCAAACTAAGATGGGCGCAAAAGCAGAAAAAAGTAGAATCCTAAATTGAATTCAACAGTTATTGTGCCTACAATACTCAAATGATTAAGCATTATAGGAAGAGAAAAAGAAAAGGAAAAAAAAAAAGACCTTGCGTTGTCAAAAGTCCACCTTTCGACTTTCTGTGCCACACTGACTGCTCGAATATGCCAATCTGTCTTAATAAGTTGGTCAGGCAAACCAGCGAGCTATATTATATTTACGACACAGCGTGTTTTGACTTGCTCGTCAGGAACAATGAAGGGAAAAAAATACGAGAAAGACAACGCGGTTATCTAGATACTAGCTTAACAGAGAGCTATATTAAAGCAATCGAAAAAGAGGAAAAACTGACTTATAATCAAGAAATACTTTTGCACGTTTGACTTAATGGAGAGGACGAAGGAGAGGAAGAGGAAATAAGGTACTGAGGGTTTTTTTTTCCTTTATTTTTCCGACCTATATGATTTGCCCCACAAACTTTTCTTCTCTTTCTTACTCTTGGGGAAAGAGGCAAACCTGATTGGTACCTCTATACAGTATTATTATTATTATTAGTATTATCATTATTATTATTATTATTATTATTATTATTATTATTATTATTATTATTATTATTATTATTATTATTATTATTATTATTATTATTATTATTATTATTATTATTATTATTATTATTATTATCATTATCATCATCATTATTATTATTATTATTATTATTATTATTATTATTATTATTATTATTATTATTATTATTATCATTATTATTATTATTATTATTATTATTATTATTATTATTATTATTATTATTATTATGGGCGACACTGATTTTTTTCGACTTAATTGCTTTATTCTTCTCCATCTTCCTTCGTCTCCTATTTTCTACCTTTCTCTTTACGCTTATATTTCTCTAAAGAATCGAACGTTTGACTAAAAGAGATGCATATAAACCGTAAGTGTATGCCGTGTCAAGTTTCTGGCCTCTTGTAATCGAAGATTTCTTTGAATTCCAAGCCTTCGAGTGGAATAGTTATGTAACTTCTCCTTTCCTCTCAATAATTTCAAAGATAACAGCTTACTTGAAGAAAACTAACCAGTGACTGCCAAAGAGCAACCTACCACAGGACTGATCGTATCTTACAAAATGGTGCAGATAACTAAGAGATGAATCATGTACACAGTCATGTACAGAATGCTCTGCATTTAGCGGAATTGACCCATCAAGGCAATCGTAGCTTGAAGTAGTCTATTACGATTAAATATATTGATGATAAAATAAATATCTGTCGTAGCTTGGAATTGCATATTCTGTCTCGATATAATATCATAATTATAGGTCGTAACTTGGAATTACATATTGTTTCAATACATTGATGATAAAATGAATATCGGTCGTAGCTTCGAATTGCATAGATTTTTCTGTTTCATTATATTGACGTTATGATGAATCAAGGTCGTAGCTTGGAATATCACATTCTGTTTAAATATATTGATGATATCAAGAATATAGGTCGCAGCTTGGAATTGCATATTTTATTTCAATTTAATTATAAAAGATATAGGTAATTATCGGCAAGTGGATGTAAAGACAAAGCCATACATATCATATCGTATGTAGCTAAATGAGTTGACTTGTGTCTACTTTCATGAATGAAACAGAAGTCTCCAGAGGGGCGATTTTACAAATTTTTTTTTTTTTACAAATATGACGGACTCTTTCCGAAATAAAAAAGCTGGATTATAGTGTAATCGTTGCGTTACCACAGACACAGTGATGGTTGGTTAAAAATTTTACTAACTAAAAACGAACATAACAAGTGCCCTTAAAAATGGTAAGAATAGTTAAGTCCCGCACGATCAATGGTCATTAAGTTAACAACCGGAAGAAAGAAGGCGGTCATAAACTCATGATGTAAGGGATAAACATATTGCTTTTCTCTTGCTATTTGAGATTCTTGCTCTCTTGCTACCAAGAGTATCAGGGCCTGTTATTTTAAAAAGGATGCTCATGAATTAATGACGCCATAGAACTGATTCAAAGGCCGGATCAAATTCAAGACACCATAGATACAACAGAGATAGGCTAGACAAATTGCCACAATCAAATGACATCTAGGTATATAACAAGGTTTGGTTAGTTAAAAAAAGGTTGCCTCCAAATATAGCATCACAGTGTTGCCTAAGGTGGGCAGGTTACAAAAAAGAAAAAAATTTACTCTAAGGTAAACATGTTATTAAAATATAAAGTTTACTTTACAGAAGGCATGGTACGTGTATCTATAAATAAAAGATATTGAGTTCAGATAAGCGAATATTTTCCTCTCCAAAAGCATAGTATAAAAAGAAAAGTGAAACAATAATCTAGCAGAGAGCATTAAAAGTAAAATCACATCGTTCATTTCACATATCTAGATTTGAAGTGGTGTTGAACCATTTAAGATAAAATAACAGGAATATGAAAATGCTTCGTTGGCTCAAGAGAAAGTGAGATGAAATATCGATCCTTGTCACCAAGAGTTGATAAGTAGCAACATTAGTCAGTTCACAGCATATTTTAAGTTTTCCTTTAAGTCTTTCCATGAGCATAGTGAGGGAAGCTAAGACTAACTAGCACCCCCAATCGGTAATAACAGAGAAAAAAATAAAAGGCATACCGTTACAACGAGTAGTCATAGACATGGCCTTGTGATGTAGGGAGTAAATAGCAGAATAAGGGCGTGTTATTTATTTCTCTCTCTATATATATATGTATGTCTCTGCCTGCCTGCTTCTCTCTCGCTCTCTCTCTCTTCTCTCTCTCCTCTCTCTCTCTCTCTCTCTCTCTCTCTCTCTCTCTCTCTCTCTCTCTCTCTCTTTTTGGTTAGCAAGTCAAATTAATAATGAAACAAATAAACTTTTGAACAGAATTAAAAGAAAAAGAAAAAAAAATAAGAATCCACTTGAAAACTTAACATTCATTTTGTTAGTCAATATACAGAAGAGCTTATAAAGCTACCAAATCCACAGATTATATAAAGATGCTGGGTATAGCATAATTGATAGAAATATGTTTTATCAATAAAGAAATGTCAGCATAACCATCCTAAGAAATAGGATATTGGCAAATGAAAAAAAAAAAACAACGCTCTGAAATCGGTCTCAATACTGCACTATTTTTTTTAACCCCCCACCCCCAAAAAACATTTTTAAAATCTGTGAAAAGTGCTTGAATGTGAATTTTTCGCACTAAATATACAACATCTCAGCAGCAATAATTTTAAGTTTTCTTCCACCCAAGGCATTTTAAATTTAAACAACAAAAAGATATTTCACATTCCGGTTTTTTTTTTCAATATAAAAAAATGCCGTTATTCCTTTTCAAAATATGCAACTGATATATGATTTCCAACTGATTATGAAAAAAGCAACAAAAAAAAAAATAATCAAAGACCTCAAACCACCTTATCAAAATAATAAAAGCAGGAGTGTGAACTTCTTTTTTCTACAAAGATACTGGCAGAAACAGGAGCAGCATTTTCTTTAAGCTTTAAGCCACAAAACAAAAGGAAAAATATATGTAGTATGAAACTAATTCTTACAGTTTAAAAAGTTAAACCAGTATCTCCTAAAGTGTTAGCAAAAAGCAAAAAATAATATTAAATCTTTACTTTCATATTTATACCAATTAAATCACTTCACTGGAATTCATTAGAACTGACTTAAGTTACTTGGCAAGTTGCAGCTTGCCTTATGAGTTGATGCAAAAAAATATAACCAATCTGCAGTGTATAAATTTCAAATAATAATGAGATACAACTCATCGAAAAGAGATAAAAAAAAATTTTTGAAACAAAGAAAAAATGATAGATCCCAGATAAAAAGCAACATAGGAAAAATTTAAACATACCTTGGGCCTCAGTTTGCTTGAAAACAGAATAGTTAAATATAAAATAATATATATATTTCATCTATCTTTTATCTCTACTAAATGGAATAATTCAAACTTAAAAAATTGTTTGTTCAAGTTAGAAAATAAGAAACGCATTTCATCTGACACCTATAGATTTTGCTTTTAGTTATCCTCAAACTGACAGTAAAAATAGATATGTTTATTTCTAAAACAAAACTTTTTCTTGGTGTTAAAAATTCTACTGCCCTGGTTAATGTGGACTTCTACTGAGAAAAAGAATAGCCCTCCTTGTGATGTGAAGACAAATTAAAATTTATTGCAATTAAATTTGTTATATTATGAGTGAACTAAATGTAAGAATGTAAAAAAAAATGAAAACACCAGGAAAATAATAAGATTTTGTGCAAAAAATACTGACCAGTCCCTTCAAATTAATTTGCTTGAAAACCATATCTTTCAAATTGTCAGAGTTTTGTTTCATAAGGTATTTCTAAATTAAGAATGTTTTCATACAAGTTTGATAATTATTTTTGCAATTAACTGGGATTGTGAAATAAACCTCAAAAAGACAAAAAAAATCAAAACTACATTTAGAAAATTTAGAGCTGGATGGTGACAAATGAAAAAGACTGAGAAAAGTCTACATTACCAAACATGTGTATAAACTTTCATATGCAAAGATAAAAATTAGATAAATGTATGCCTGAAACTGAAGGCAAAGACAAAAGAAAGCATCAGTATTCAGTGAATCGTTAAACTAAGCTGGTCATTTAATAAGTGAGTATAAAAGCAGATGTGGTGACACAAGAAAAGGGGATGTAAGAACTCAAGCCTATGTGGCTATATTCACCTTAATTTTGAACATGTGCACATCTTTGTCTCTGTAGGCAGTTGACAGCTCAAAATCCAATCCAATTTTCACACCTACATCCTGCTGTGGACGGTTTGCTCTTTTACTGCTTGCATCATTAAGCAAAACTTCTGTCTGATATGAGTATTGGTATGCTTTGCTGGGGTCATAGTTCAGAGGATTTTGTCCAGCTACAGATTTCAGCGTGACACCTGCAAAGAATTGTTTTTTTTTCTTAAAAAATATCCTTGGCACAGAGAGATATCTACAAATGCAACATGCATTAAAAAAAAACAAGAAAACAACCAGAGCGCTAGTGAGAAAAAGATGCCTGTAGGCCTACTTAATTGTGTCCATTTATGAGCCTGCAACTTCTTTAAGAAATTTGGCTTCATTACAAAAGAGTGTTTGGTAAGGACCCATTTGAATACTTGGACTAAGTTTCTACACTTAGTTTAAAAAATATCTCACGAGTGCCACATTGATAAAACTAAATTTAAGAAACAACTGTCATAAACTTACATTCCTGAATATTTTTTAGGCTTTAATAAGTGTTTATTTTTATCCCAAAAAAAAACCAAGGCATTCAAATATGAAAAAAAAACCATTGTCTCTCGTCTAAAAAATTTAAACAAACAAAAAAAAAACAATGTGCATGTGACTTGGTTTCCACACTAACCCTAATTATCAACTGTTTCAAACTAACCGAAGATAAAGACATTGAACAATCTCTTTTCAAATTCCACCCTGATGAAGAGTTATGTAGTGCTTTAATTTTCATAACATTAAATCCATGAACCTGGCAGTCATTTACTTGTTACTGGTATCAGCTATTTACTTGTTTTTTGTATCTTCCAAAAATAATTCTTTCACCATCAGCTTTTTTAAAAAGTCTTGAAGACAGTAAACTATAGAAAATGCATATTAACACCTGAAAATTAAATACAGCATATCCATATTATATAGTTTCTAAATATGATTCAAATACTCATACATACATTGCATTAATGAAGATATGGTCAGGAACAAGATGATTAGCTTGCCCATGGCTGAGAGGTGAGCTCCAATAAATACAATACAATCTGAAATGAAATAAAGCAAACCAAATTTATAAACATAAACAAAAAAAAAGTATTAAAAGTAGATGGAGAAAAGAGAGAGAGAGAGAGAGAGAGAGAGAGAGAGAGAGAGAGAGAGAGAGAGAGAGAGAGAGAATAGAAAGAAACTGCAAATTGTGTTATGACTTATATAAATATTCAAGTTACATCTGGAAATCATATTATTGCTCAAACAAAAAAAATGACAGATTAAAACTAAAACACAGAAATATGATGCACTCGGACTCACAAGCAAAAGCAGACTGTAAGGGTTTTCAAAAAATCAAGTACATGGCTTTTCAGTATCACTTGATGTTATAATGTAGGCCAGGCTTTCTTAAGTTGACGTGTATGTCAGTGAGAAAGACACCTCACTAAAATTGAACTTTTAACCTGCATTTACAATCCATATACGTGTGATCTCTTGATGCTCTATAATGAGATTTTGATAAATCCAATGGTGAGAAGCCAATTAGCCTAAAATTATTCTATCTTTACAGATCTTTACAGAGCCATCGCTATCATAGCAGCAGATTGGAATAGAATAAGTAGTCATGTTAGAACTTGATAAAGACCCAATCTCATTCGAACAAAACAGAGTAATCATATTATCAGCAACTTTGTAACCTAAATATAAGGCTACTATCAAGGGTGCCATAGAGATAAAGTGATACTCCATCCAGCACAGCGTTTAAGATAATACAATAAAAGTATATTCAAGCTTATTTTTAAACATAAATGCATTCCTCCTTAACATGAAACTTAATATGCCAAGATCGACATAGATCCTTTTATCTGACACCGTTAACTCACCATTTGCTGAACTGATTCGAGAAAACATTGCGACACTACTTTCTGTTACAATCAGCTGTTTTGAACCTCCTGTGGCTATCTAGCCGATTGAATGATAGTTCAACGCCGGCTGCAAAGAGCTCAAGCAAACTCTACACGTCATTGTAAAATTGAACTGCTAAAAGCTATGTACCACCAAACAACAATTCTTGACTATAATTGGAAAAACCCGTTTTTGTCTAGGGAGTAACACTTTTTATAAACATTTCTTTTTTTTTTTAATTTAAAAACTTTGTATAGAAAAAATAAATATAAAAATTATTTTAATTCATACTTTATAAATCTTTGGAAATAAATCTATATCACACAATTCTAATAGAGTTTTCTGACATAAAAGAATTTGGTTTATATAGTTTCTCCCCTTAGATTGGTAAACTTGTAGAAACAAAATGGCGACCTCCATAGAATCCATTCGTTGTTAAATTACTGAACTGTAAAACGTGCATTCGTTACAGAGCAAACTTCTTTTTCTATTCATTTTGAAGGGAAAAAAAGAAAGAAACATGGAAATAACTGAGACTGAATCACATTCTAAACTTGAAGGAGTAAATGAAGGAAGTCCAGGTATCCCAATGTCGAAAAACCAACTGAAAAAAATGAAGAAAAAAGAAAAATGGCTGGCTATTAAACAAGAAAAAAGGTAATTATGTTTATCAACATCAAATGATTTATTTAATGATGAAGGTTTAATTGTGAGCATGCATGGAGTAATTTGGGGAAGGACTTCCAAATATGTATGGTACCGGAAAGAGTTCCTTTTAGGTACGGACTAATTTACACACCAAAGAGGGCTTCGTTTGATCAGGACCATAGAAAAAAGAAACGGCTTGGTTTTTGCTTGGGGTTACACAAAGAAGAAAAATTAATTTATTTCAGCTCTATCTCTTATAGGGTTGCTGCTGTTTCTTCCATGTAAAAAAACCATCCGTACCTAAAAAGAACTCTTTCCATGGTACCTACTTAAAGAGCTAAAGTTTGATCTGGCCATCTATAGGGAAAGATTGGACAAAAGTAGTGCATATTTAGGTCTTTGACCAACTTTGCTTTCTAGATGTCTAAAGTTTAGGATGAAAAAATTTTAGTCATGACAATCTTCTGAAAGAAAAATAAATTTACTAGCAATGCAACCAACTTTAATGTATTTCTTTCTAAGGACTGGAACAGCAGAGGGTATTCCAAACTTAAAGTGAAAATCTGGAGATAATTTTTTAAAACAATATTTACAAATATTTCTATCTTTTAATGGGATCTTAGTGGGATTCTATTCCATGACCTTTTAACTCAAATCTTTTATTGTAGTGTAAAAGCAATTTTAACACACTCTCTTTTATATAATATATATTTTGTTTTTTTCTTTTTTTTATATATATGGCCACTCAAAATTACTGAGCTCTGCATTGAAGTAACAAAACCGTTACTGTGAAATCATATTTTATGTTTGTGGGTTCACAATCATAATTATAAATAGTTATAGACTTTTGTGCAGGTAACATATCAGCATCTTCTTCACTAAACAAATTTCTGCTGCATTTAAATTAAACCAACCAAGATATGACAATATATCTGGTTTATCATTTCACACTGCTTTTGATTCCACATATGATTGTTCTTTGAATTGACATCAAGTCTGACTGTTCAAAGCATGTCATTCACAAGCTAAGAAAAATCACATGAAGTAAATTGGGATCTGAGCAAAAGATAAGGGCACCTTGGGAGCATTCTATGTATACAAATTGTGCATTGTTTTAGAGTTTTTGGTTGAAACAAAATAGAATTAGCCCCCATTCACAATCCATTAATATTCAAACATTTCTTGAACGATGTAGATTAGAGCATCAAAAGAGGTAACTCCTAGTCCTATCATCAGAAGACTTGAAATATAAAGTGCCATGTGGAGATAAAAATTCTTGAAAAAAGACTAGATGACAAATATAGCAAAAAAAGAATTGCGTACCACAATTGACAATAAATTGATTTTTGCTGCTCCCCTAACAGGGTCTTTTCAATCTGATGAAATAAAACAGTACAGGAAATGAAAAAGCAAAGAAAATAAAGAAAGCGTTGTGAATCTGTTTTCATCTGAAAATTTTTTTCTTCTACTTATCCTTTGACTGTACATGTAATATGTTTTTTTTCTCTGTGCTGCATTCCAAAAATGAGTCACATGATTTTTTTTTTTTAAGATAATTATCAATAAACACTATTATAATATCCAGCTCCTAATCAATATAGAATTTCCATTTTCCCACAGTGGACTAAAGTGCGTATTATTTACTTTTGTCTTTCTTGTTTTGTAAATTTCAGACAGAATGCTAAATTAAAGAGGAAGCAAAGACTAGCTGAAATGCGAGAAAATGGAGTAGACATTGGGCCCACAAGGAAAAGCCTGAAGCTTAAAACGATGAAAAACTCAGCTTGTAAATTACGAGTTGTGATTGATCTCTCATTAGATGAATATATGGCTGAAAAGGTGGGTAAAAGCCAACTATTTTGCTGTACTATTGAATGGACATAACAAAGAAAGTATCTTATTCTTATCCTCCTCTCCTCCTCCTCCTCCTCCTCTTTTTCTTCCTCCTCTTCTTCTTCTTCTTCTTGAAGGCTTATGTTTATGTAAGAAATTTCTTCAGTTATTGTAGGTTCATGCTGGTTCGCCAGTGAGGACAGAGTGGAACTCTCAGCTTTTCAGTTCTGTACTGCCTGATTGCGCTTTTTTGGTATGCAGTTCAAATGCGTCTCATGTCTTAATTTCCACTCTAAAAAGTATTGAAATGTGTACAGTTCCTTTATCTGATGTTTTTAATGGTGAAACTTACATGAAGTTACATGTTTTTGAATTCTAACAAAATTGTTAACTTCTTCCATAAAATATTTTGAAATAGTAAAAGGGAAAGTGTACTGTCAAAGACTTTCCCAGATTCAAATCTCAATGTCCGTCTTTTAAGACTGAATGCTATACACTTTTTTTTCTTATCTTGTAGACTTCAGACCCTCTGCTTGTAAGTGAACCCTCAGGAATACCTGGGCTGCCCTTATTATTTTCGCTAATAGTCTTAGAATGACCAATCACCATCAGTGTCTATCGTGACTATGAGTAGCTTTTTTTATTTTAAAGATAAGTTTTAATTTGTGTTTCAGGATATCAATTCCCTCACCTGCCAGTTGCAGCACAGCTATGCTGCTAATAGAAGAGCAGAAAATCCATTGCAGGTAAAGCCTGAGCATTTTTGTCTCCTATTTCTCCTCTTCGCAGTCCACTTTTTTCCATTTTTGTTTTTGTTTTTATTTTTTATGATTTTCATTACAATCATTTTGAATAAGATGACACTGTTCAAAGAAACTATTTATTGAAATGCATTATATACTTATCTAAATGATTAATATGTATAAATGATTTCCTTGAATGCACTGCAGAGTACATGTATTTAATGAATTTTGTTGAAAGGGACAAAGCATCCTGTTTATATTTAGAACTGCCATATATAAAATATTAATACATCTATAAAACTATTTCCCATAACAACCAGCTGTATTTCTGTGGGATGAGTGGTAAAACAAAAGAAAGACTGGATAGAATTGGAGATTATAAAGGATGGGATGTAAGTGACTATGTTATTCATCTTTTTAAGTCAATTGGTAGTAGTCAATTTACATCTATTTTTTCTGAAAACTATCTAAAAAAAGGTACTCTTTTTCGTGTTGAAAGATCGTAAAAAGATTAATAAAATCTTTATGTTTATATAATAACATTCTAAAATGGAAAGGCTTTGATTTTTTTTTAGTTTTTATAATATCAATGAGAGCCTTTGTGGTAAGCAAAGAAAAATAATTTATTTGATATGGAATCAAGGAATAAATATTGGGTATTGATTTTTTTTTTAATAGCTGGTTGATTTTCTAATTACAGAATCATTTTATATGACCCTATGATCCTTTGATTTTTTTTTTTAATTTTTGTGGAAAATTATTGATAGCTTTCATATATATCATGAAGTGTTTTGTTTCAGATTTACCCAGAAAACCAACCCTATGAGAAAGTTTTCCCCATAGAGAGTCTTGTATATCTTTCTAGTGAATCTAGCAATGTTCTCACTAGCCTGTCAGAAGATAAAGTGTATGTCATTGGGGGACTTGTTGACCACAATCAACACAAGGTGAATGTTGTGGATATGCTGAGTGAGCCCAAACGTGTCTTATAGGCCTACTTCTTTTTTTTTAACTTTGTAGAATATTTAAACAAGTCAGAATGATATTGTAGTACTGGTATAGAAGAAAAGATACTGTTGCTTCTTTTTGTTTTTATATTCATAATAATAATACTAGTGAAGATGATCTCTAGAGCACCTTTCCCAAAAAGCTCAGGGCAGGGCACTTTTGCACTTTAAAATCTTTAAATAACCCCATGTTATATAAATAAATAAATGACTTGCAGAAGATGTTGAATGTTTTCACCCCAAGTAACTTGGTCTAAATCTTGCATTGTTGGTTATTTTTATGGACTTTAAAAATTGTTTATGTAGGGAAAACATTAAGTTTCTTTGTTGAAGCTCCGAATCTCTATTGAGCTGTATTCTTTTGTGATTTAACATTCTTACGTCATTGAATTTACTACCTGGTTTCATAAATGTTTAAATTTCATTATATTTATAGGGACTGTGTCACACACTGGCTGAGGGAAAAGGGATTGCCCATGCCCAGTTGCCCATTTCTGATTATCTGGACATGAAGACACGTAAGGTGCTCACGGTCAACCAAGGTAAGAGGCAGAGGAATGTCATGGGGTGCTCTTAGTTTGTGGCAATTGTAAACTAAGTGAGAACTGTGATAGAAGAGGGATATTGATCAAATGGATCTAGTCATATTTATGCCTCATTGACCATTCAGATCTACCTCTATACTTCCAAGATAGAGATGGGGTTTTGAAGCCAAGATACAAAATTTGTGAGAGTATTTTTATTTACCTTTGTTATATTATTGCAGTTGAATGAATTATAAGAAGTCATTATTCTGTCAAAGGAAAAATAAGTTCGTGATATAAAAGAAATTTGTTCAGTTAGATTTAAATTTGAGAAACTTAAGCTCTTTCCACTTTTTTCTTTTTTAGAATGTAATCCTGGTGGTGGTTCATAAATGTGCTCAACATTTTTTTGTCTAGTGAACTTTGCATAGTTTTTTATTTGATTCATTTCAATCAATTTTACATTGCATGAATTTATATGAATGAAGTTCACATACTCGCTCTCATTTTTTTCACAATTTTTGCTTTATTTTTTATTTCAAGTTTTCTCCATCTTGCTGAGGTATACAGAAACCAAGGACTGGAAAAAGGCTTTTCTGGCTGAAATGCCTCAAAGAAAGAATGTTAATTTAAAAGAGATGTCATCATCCCATTGCTCAACCTCAACCGAGGCAGATAAATGTGACAGTTCTAAATATCAGGTGTCTAAAAGTACTGAGTATAATGAGCCATTATCTGGTGCAGTGTCATCAGAAAAACTTGCAAGTGCATTAAAGTATGCTCAAAAAACGTCTGAGGATTGTAATGAAGTGAAACAAGTTTCAACTGTTGAGGCTGGCTCTAAGAATTATGAACAAGTAGACAGTATCATTAGAGATCAGGCAAATCAGAAAGACTGTGATGACCCTGGAAACAATTCAGAAATCTCAGATGAAATATCAGGAAGCACTCCCAAAGGCGAAAATAGATAGCAGTGATCAGTTATCATTGTTGTTCTATATTTTGTAAGAGTAGATTAAGTGCTTGTCAAGCAAGAGCAATACATAAGATTGATTGACAAACATACTGTGCCTCTTTTTGGTGGATGCGTTTAACTCTCTGATCAATTCAAAATTTGAGAGATAAAAAACTCAGTTTATCATTAAATCAATGAAATAGGGAAAATTGATTGTCAATGTCAGCGTCAAAAAATGAATTAGATCTCTTTCAGAGGTATAAAAATTCTAATAATTCATTTGGATTTAAATATATGTCATGATCTTTTGTATCACTATGGTTCTCAATAATCTTCTTAGGCAGAGAATTAAAAGATGATTATGTTATACATGTACAATTATTTCCTTTTTTTCAAAATTTATACTGCTTAAAAGATGTTCAGATAAAAGAAAATAGAAATCTGTTTTGTGATGGGTGATATTTAACCTTGTTTGATATTTTCTCAACAGTCACCTGCAAAGCGTGAAATGCTTTTGGGGACTCGTTTTAGACATTTTTGGCAATCTTTTTTTAATCTAATTTTTTTATCATCAAAATAATAGCAATCAAATAATTATGATCTAACAGCTAAGGAGATATTTGTTCTTCATTGAATTGTGAATGTGCTTCAACCTAATTATTTTTTAAATCAAATGCTGTCATAATTACCTTAACTCACTCAGCACTGGGTCCTATCTAGAGAAATGCTCCGTGCCATTGGCCTTTTTAGGTAATTTTAAAAGATCACTTTCAAAAAGTTATTTACATACATACACAAAATCTGTTGTGTTTGTAGCTATTTATCTTAGCAGCATTGTACGTAGGTTAAGTAATAAAGGAATGATTAGTTCTTTTTTTTTTTTTTTTTGTATTTTCTAGTGAAACACCCATTGCAAAAAAGAAAAAAAAATTCCCCACTCTGTAACAATACTGATACACATAATTTTATGAAAAGAAAAGGAAAGAAAATGTACTTGTTGGAACGTATAAAATACAACAGTCAGACAACAAGGAGGAGAGGTTTGAGAATACAGTTAATCATATTGTACATATTCAAGGCCAGATCTAGCTCTTTTCTAGAAGCCTAGATCTGGATCTTGATCTTGTCCAGTTCTAGATCTAACCTTTATAATAGCCAAACAAAGGCTAGGTTACATCTAGATATGCATCCAAACAAATGTGAAAAAGAGAGTGGTTTCCCTTGGCTATAAACTTGATTTGCATGATTAAAAGTTGGTTTGGAAAGTTAAATAGGCATCCAAATTTAAAACTGTGTATTCTCGGTTTTTGTATGCAACTGCAGAAATATACTGCAGTCGAGTATATTCGTGCTGAGTGAGTGAAGGCGCTCGAATTCATTTGCATCCCTGTATTGCCATTTGAAGTATAAGAGCTCAGAGGAATTTAATTTTTATAATTCTACTTGTGATATATTTTTTTTCATTTGACAGGGATTGCTAGTCGTATTTGTTTTCTTTTACTTTGTTTTTGATGCCATTGCTGTTGTCAATGCAGCCCAAATTATCAAATTCTTTAGTTTCTATAACAAAGACATTTTTTTTTGTTTCTCTGCTCTGCACCAAGTTTGTCTTTCTGACTTTCTTCTTCCCTTGAGTCTTTATTGATTTTATCAGACCTCTTGTTCCCTCAGTTGTTGATATCAGGATAGTACCGCGAAGGTCTTCATTTTAGCCATAGGACAAATTTTATTGGCTATTTTCAAAATCTAAAGTTCAATTATTTTTAATGAATGTACATGTATGTTATGTATCATAATGCATTGCCTTGACATTCTTCCTAATACTTTTAAAGAAGGTTTCCATGAAAGTATAATTTTTGCAGTCTAGCTTGATACTTGACAACACAGGCTAAAATTTGTTCTCTTTTACAGTTTTTGTACTAACATACATTAATGCTCGAAACACTGTGCACTTAGTTTATACATGTATTAAAACTTTAAAAAAAAAGAAACTTTTTCAAGGTGCACAAATGTTATTTATTGATGATATGTTCACGCAATGATTAAGTTCAGAGTTAGTTTCCTAAGCATGGCATATCTGTGTACAAATATCAATGCAGTACATATATTTCAATGTCATAAAAGGAATCTATCAGGTCTGTTCAACTTCTAATCTAAGCTGCAGCTTATGCAGATCTTTTAAGAATAAAACATTTTTGTAACTGGAGAATGTTTTGTGCATTCTTGAAAGTCCAAATCCTGTTTTACATAATGAATACTTAAAAAGATCTTGTTCATAGAAAAAGAATGACATGTAATAAAAAAAAATCAGCAGATATATAATGAAATCCATGACAATGCTTTAGAAAATATGAATGTCACAGTAAGACTGAGAGACCATAATGACATTGATTAAAAATTTAAGCTTTCTGGGTGATATGCTATACACACAAAAACTCAGTAAATGTACATATCATTGTCAGTGAAATAAAAATAATTACAAACCAGAAGATTGGTTACAATCTTTTATATTGATGTTTTATTGATAGATGAAACAGTGCATAATGAAAAAACCATTGGGCTTGGGACCAAGCTTGAATAGTTTTGTATATGATGCTTATCACAGCTCTTGGGCAGTTTAAGGCTGCAGTAAGATGGAGCCATCAACATGGATTATATTTGAGTTATGTGAAAACAAACATAGTTTTGATGAGAATACTGAAGTGTAAAGTAATGCTTTCATAAATGTGTATGTTTTGCATGAAGAGCTTTGAATTTGTTTGACCCCTAGTTTACCTAAAACTTTGAAGTGAATTAATGTAATTTTTTTAGAGTTGAAACTTTGAAAGAACATTTTTTTCTCGTTTCCCTTGAAATTGTGATTGGGGAAATGGGACATGAGAGATTAATGCAATATGCTGTTGCTGAATGAAAAAAACTTTTTTTATGAAAGCAAAAATTGAGAAAGGTTGGCTGTTGCAGATTCCTAACTTAACGAACTCTACCTACAACTCTATAAATTATACAACTGGCTTTGTTGATGTTGTTTAAAAGCTTTTTCTGCAGTAGCCAACCTTTCTCTTAATATCCTTTATGAAAAAAAATTTGATGCAATTATTTTACAAGTTTTGTTTTTGGTACCAAAATGAATTCTTACTAATAAGCTAAAGCCCAACATAAGGTATTATGTACAAAGAAGATGTCATAATCAGGAAGAATTAACAAAGATTTACTTGCATGTATAAGAGTAGAGTAAAATAAAAAAAAAACCCACTGTGCTTTCTAGAAACTTTTTACAAGATAAATCTCTGCATTCTCAGTTATAATCATTACAACTACCTCCAGTAAAGAGGACAGTATAATTTTTTATCTCTAGTGATTCATGTTCTGTAGAACTATAGCAGTCTCTTGACGCTGATGTGTAACAATTAAACTATTTTAGTTCAATGCAGTAAATACCGTAAACAGATATGTAAATAGATAAAAAAAAGTATGGACGGCACTTGAATAATTTAGAACTACATACATGTTCATAACTTTCTAAAAGGTGTTGACTGACTGGTTCTGGCTCCACATATTGTCTTTTTGTGGAGTTTTTGTGTACTTAAGACGTGGTTCTGGGGATGCTGGCTTCTCTGCCTTTGATAAAAGTCCAATTGCACTTGCTCGAGCTGGTTGCAGTGGCGTCATAGGCTTTTTTGTCATTGGTGGGGCTGGTTTGAAAACTTCGTTTACAGGTGGCTGCAGAGATTCACCTGGGAAAGGAGCAGAACCTTATTTAGTGCATTACTATTACATAATAGATATACATATCATAGTAAAATTGATTAGTAATATCGGAAATCCAAAACTATACATGTATGTTGTGAAGTCAGATAATACTTATTTTGTGCCCCCATAACCACCTATACATGTATACTATGATCGTACATGTATTTACAACAGAAGAAAGGAGAACTGCAGATATCTATGTAAAAATTAAAATTCACATTACAACTTGGACTACTTTAATAGTATAATATATTTCTCATTCTCCCTCACTCTCTCTTCCACTCTCCTTACTTTTTTGTTTATGGAAGTCGTTTTTTCCTTTATTAAATAACGTAAAAAATATCTAAACTTGAATAGCAGTTAGCATTCTTTTTAATTCCTAACCCTCACCAATGTCATCCACGACAGTCCTCTGTGGCTGCGCATCACAAGCCTCACCCTCGCCTTCTTTAGGTGGGATCCACGCTTTTTGCCACTTGGGGGCATCCTGCTCCAGAGTTGCTTCCTCAGAGTTGTCAAGGACTAATCTAAGAACAGAAGGACGTAGAGAAGTTTTTGTGTGGATTTGTTCAGCCTTTGAATACATAACCTTTTTTGTTATTATTGTACTGGTAATTGTAGTGTCTTGATTTATATTTATAGATGTTAAATAAATGTTTGTCGATGCAGACATATTGGATACAAACTTGTAAAATTCAATATGCTAAATTCCTAAGTTTGGTGGTGAAATTGCTTTCATAAAGGTTATTTTAACATAACAGAAACTAACTTTATGTTATATGTACATGAATCACTAATCACCACCATCACGGCCACAATTTATACTACATGTACCACTGCTACTATCGCTGCTTCTGAAACAGCTAATTAAAATAGTGATGCTCTAGTCGAAACTTGTAATGGCATAATACGAATATCAGTTATAGAGATCATCTCTGCCTTTAACAACGCGAGCGCAAAGTTTTAAGTAAAGTAATTTGCAGGAGAATAGCTCAAAAAGTTACAAGATAAGCCCATGAATCCAACCTGTTAGTTTCACTACTCGAGTTAGGGTTGATAGGAGGCAGTTTAGTCTTGGCGTTGTCTGGTATAAACTCTGCTGGGTACTGCCTGTAATACTCTTCTCTTCCTGCAAGAGCGCTCTTCACCAGGCCCATCACGTGACCTTTCTCTAGCAAACGGTAGAAAATAGATGGTTTGTAATAGACTGCAACGTGAAAACACTATTTGAAAGAAAAACAGTATTGATCTTGTTTCTAACTACCCAAAAATATCACCATTCTCGCTCATTCTATCTACTTATCCATCTATCTCGATGTAACTATTTTTCCGTTTCTTTTTCCACTTTTCAAACTCAAATTATAAAAGAGCATAAATTCTCCAGCTACAAAAAAAATTTGCTTAATGCATTAATTCTGGCCCACATTGATTTGCTCTGTCCTACACTACATGTCCGAGGTTTGAAGAAATGAGATCATATTGACATGGATTGTCTACATCCGCCTCATTAATTACCATACTCCATATTAATTATTATCTATTGTGCGTCCCCCTTTTACCTCATCGCCCACTGAAGTACAGTGTAACCCATTAGTCAGAATATTGTAAGTTAAAACTTAAGAAAAAGTCTTTGGCATGATCCTTATCCAATGATTAATTTGCTTCGATATAAAATGACTAATATAGGGGTGAAATGTATGTGTGTGTGTGTGGCGGGGGGGGGGGGGGGATGGCCACTGTTCTTTTTAATTTTAACATGACTTACATCAGCCTACCCTCATCTCTCTCTCTAAGCTCTCTCTCAGCTCTCTCTCTAAGCTCTCTCTCTCTCTAGCCTCTCTCTCTAAACTCTCTCTCTCTCTCTCTAACCTCTCTCTCTCTCTCTCTCTAACCTCTCTCTCTCTCTCTCTCTCTCTCTAACCTCTCTCTCTCTCTCTCTCTCTCTCTCTCTCTCTCTAACCTCTCTCTCTCTCTCTCTCTAACCTCTCTCTCCTGCGGAGCACAGCCAGGCTTGCACAGCGTTCACATCCTCGGTCTGCAGGATCTGGCACAGCATCACTAGCACCTGGAAACACATTCAAAGGCGAAAATGATTTATTATAATAATGCCATGAAAGTGTTAAAGACAATATATGAAAAAAGTTCTTAATTTTTTTACCTTTATTGTTTTTTTTATCTCATTGACAGAAGAAAAAATACAAAATTGAATTAATGATGTACAGTACTTGAGCGGTGTGTGTGTGTGTGGGGGGGGGGGGGAGAGAGGAGGGAAGGAGACAGTGGAAGAATATTTGGGGAATTCGGAGATGTTTAACGACGTCAAAAATAGCCTCTCTTTATCAAAGGTCTACAGAACCTGAATTTTACTTTTAGAAAAAAAAAAAAGCTCTTTCAAAGCACAATACAGTATTCGTAAACAAAAGGCAGTTATTTGATAATTTTAAAAAATCATTGAGCCTGCTTTTGTTGAAGATGGACACCTATCAATATCTTTCGAAAATTAAAGCACCTTTTGATGGTGTGAACCACAAAGATAAAATTGTCCTTTAGTATTATAGCGCGTAAATTTTTATCTCTTCATAATTATGTTTTGCTTATTATGTTTACTGTGTATTGCTAGCCATATGTACCTAATTTCTAAAGAACATCAGAATTTTCATAGCTTTTTTAGCTAAATATTACAGTCATTGGTGCCGAAAAACGATATAGCCTTATATTGCTAAGGTTTCGATCATGATTTTTTCAAGTTTTACTGCGTTTTAACTTCCTGTGATATCTTGATGCACAAAATATTGATTTTGCACGTGGAAAAGCAACCTGCCAAACAATGTTAATGTTCTCAAAAGGCGCTCTGTTTTGTTCTTTGAGACGGAATGCAAAGCTGGTGTACGATCGATCTGAACATTTCAGAAAAGCGCTTGACTTTTATTACCTTTGTTATGGCGTTGCTTTGTTTAATCCTGAGTTGTTTTTTCATGAACCTTTTGAAAAATATATTGGGAAGCATTAATGTAATCATTCATATTAATGATAAACCAATGAAATACACAAGAATCTTGCTTTCGCACCAAGAATTTTTGTCTATCAAAAGAAATGTGTCACGCTATTTTCAAACTGGCCACGTTACTTTGCATTCACAACACGTATTCAAACAGTCACTTTGCTGAGTCTTAATTACAGCCGACTTTTTAAAAATTCTTTTTTGTTCCCCAATCACTGTTACCCCTTCATACAATAATTCAATGTTTGTATAGGGACCGAGCTTGTCTCGGACTTAATTTTCAAGAAACTGCTACATGTATCGAGCGCCACAGTTATTATTCACAATTAAGTGCTACAGTTGGAGACACCAATTTTTTTTTCATTTTTTATTCAAATTGAAGTGGAAGCAATAATCGTCCTGCAGCTTACCGAGCTGAATGTAGACTTTAAATTTTAATGCATTGCAGACAGGCGATTCAACAAAAAACAAAGACTATTTTGTTAAATGTGAGAGGTTGTTTAAAGCCTTCCGCTATTTATTACTGCAATTACATACATTAGCGAAACTGAAATATTCATCGCATTTAATCTTCACCATAATTGGAATTGAAGACTTATCGGGAAGCAGATCAATACCAATCGAAGGTTCTTGGCTGTATTATGGCCCAGCAATTCTTTGATTATTTTATTAGGTAATAATAGAGAGTGTCATAAAAGCATAAAGTCATATTTCTCTACCTGCTACCAAGTGACGTGAATACAAGTAAATCACCTCCAACACATTAAAAACCTTCTAGAAATGCCTAATTAAGCACCTGTTGTAATAAAGAAATAATTAAGGAGTTGGAATTGGATATAATTAGGTGGACTGAAATTGAACTGAAAGCTTTGATTTGAATACTAAATCAACCAAGCAAAACTTTGGTTTATTCTTCTTGCTATAATTGTCCTAAACAACCAAGAAACAAGTATTTTTTCTCTGAAAATAATTTAATAGCCTACCATGTTCTCCAAATCCGGATCAGCGGAGATATGTTGCAAGTTACCGGACGCCCATGGCTGTTGTGCTCCCCCAAACTGGGCCCCTCTGGAACCTTTTCTGGATACACCCCTGGACATGGCACGCGACGGTGGCGGGATGAGACGGCCCGTGTCGGGTGAGTACATGGTAGATCTTGGGCGAGCCTCCTCATCCTTGCGCGGGGACCTGGGAGGAGCCTGCAGAATGTCATTGGGCGGGAGGCCATTCGTTGGTTTCTGCTGCTCTCCATCCTCTAGACCGAGAGCCTTCGTGAAGCTTTTCAGTTCATCTCGCCACGCTTCCGTCACTGGGACTGCGGAGTGAGATGATTGGAGACGGTCTCTTTATCGACACTTCAAAGTCAGATAATTGTTGCAACTAGAGTTACTTGACAAGCTTCATTAATATTAGGGATGACTGCTTGGCGTCGTGGAACTTATTGTCATCTTTTAGACCTTTTGTGCACATCTAAACTTGTGTTACATGTGTCTGAGCCAATAAGTATTTCTAATTTTTTTATACGCTTAATGTGTCTTTGGAAGTCCCTTTTTTTTTTTAAATAAAATGGTGGTTGGAAAATGAAAATTTGTGCATGTATATTTTTTTCAAGCTAAATGAAATATTTTAAAGTGATAGATTTATTTGTAGAAAAATTGATTTTCAAACTGTAGGCTATATTTGATTTCAAATATTAAATTACATCCTGAAGATAGATTAGGAAAATTGACATTTGAGTCATATAGTAAATCATAAATTTCCGATGGCTTCGATATGATTTTAATATTATAATGGTTCATTTCGTATTCATAGCAGGCCCTAAGCGCTATGTCCATATAATAATTGTCTGACCTGACTGGTATTGTACCATCGACCACTTTCGTGAAGTATTACGATGAGAAGACACACACACACACACACACACACACATATATATATATATATATATATATATATATATATATATATATATATATAAAGATTGGTGGATTCAGTGCTGGTAATACTCATTCAGTTGTTGCGCGAAGCTCGAATGCTATTATGGGCAATGTGTTAGCACAGGAATTATCTTTATGAAAAATTATTGCTTCTTAATATTTGGAATTAGTAATTTCTAACGTGCAAATCTCTGGCATGATCCTATGGGATTAGATTGCCCCTCGGCTTAATCGGCTAGATTTGGCGCCGTTTTGTCGTAAAGAAAGCCCATTTACGGATCGGTGCAGGATAATGACCAATTATATACACTAACATGGAGCACTATAACAACAAAAGGAAATGCACCTGAGGAGGGGTGCAGCACTATCTTAGAAAAGGCCATTTTAAGGGTAGGAAAATTGAAAAGATAGATGGGGCAATGAGAAAGGGAAGGAAAGTAATTATGGGAGAGAGAGAGAGAGAGAGAGAGAGAGAGAGAGAGAGAGAGAGAGAGAGAGAGAGAGAGAGAGAGAGAAATGAGAAAACAATTGTCCTAATCTTTTTGATAGCATTAAAAATCAATGTGATACCTTTGTTAGAACTTAAACTGAGAGCAATATTTTAAACACCTTTAACAGCATTACCAAACTGTAAAACTCTCTTGCTACATGTACCATTGATGGTTTTAGCTCCCGATACATCTAAATTTAATGGCAGAGTTTACGAATGTGTATTTGAAATTTCTTAATGTCTTCAGGCCGCCACAGTCAGTGGTCTCCATTCGTCTTCCTTTAGCCAAAAAAAAAAGAAAGACAAAAAATCAACGTGGCTGACAAGCTCGAAAGCTGATAATTATGTGGATCATCTACAAGACTGACATTAGAGCAAAGTCGAATATTTTGCACTGAGAAGAAAATCTGTGGGTAAGAGACGAAGAGAATCAAATCTTAACCTTGGGCATTGCATGAGAATGGACGGGAAGTTCTGTAAAGGTAGAGGAAATTGCACTGCTTGTCAAAGATATCGAGGTATCCCAGTGTAGTAAGAACAAATCTTGAAATGACGATAAGAAAAATTCTGATCACCTTGAAATCGCTTTTACAAAATTAAAAAAAAAGAACTCCACAACACTCGACTCTAAAATGAAAAATGGGGAGTATTGAAAGGAATTATTTATGCAAATTAATTGGCGATATAGTATTCCTTGTATTTCGAGCTTATGACAGATTGTTTTTTTAATTATTATTGAAAAAAAAAAAAACCTCTATCATGGTATCACAGAGTGGAAGTGGTATGGGTGTTCATGTGCCGACAGAATCTCCTGCTGAACTTAACCTTGCCGATGAGAAAGAGGACCAATTAATGCGTCTACTCTAATATTAATTTTAGGAAGTTGAGCAAGCAAACTAGCATGGTAAGCAAACAGCCCAATTATCATGAGAAGAGATTAATCTTACAAAGACCCTTGTGGAATAAGGTGCCACAGCTATCATATATTTGAAATTCGGGTTGAACTTGTATCGAATGTCCAGCATCAAGAATAGCCCCTTAGAATTTCCATAATGTAAGGTGTGCTTCCGAGTCCCGGACTACAAGTGGGGGATTCTGTTAGCGCCGCATTAATCCCTCGGGTGGCTTGCAAGGGCTTCTTGCCAAACAAGTCGATAGTTTGCCGGCACTATCGGTTGTTGGGTGTATCGCTCGTTCAGTGGTGCAGCTTGAATGAGAAGTAGTTGATGGGCATGATAAGATCATGTCACCTCTTCAACTCTTCTTTTGTCTAGGATGGTAGCAGTCGGTTGTGACATGTCTTTGCACACAAAGTAGGATCAGGAGACAGAGAGAGAGAGAGAGAGAGAGAGAGAGAGAGAGAGAGAGAGAGAGAGAGAGAGAGAGAGAGAGAGAGAGAGAAATGAAATACAAACAAGACGGTAGACAGAGTCAAATATAGATCAAAGTTACGATAAGAACAAGCGAAAATCCACACAACAATCTTAAAGAGAATAGTTTCAGAACAAAATGAAATATTTCTTTACCGGTAGGATAACTTCATTTTATTTCAATCATATCTATACAAGAGGGTTCTGCTGAGATATTGGAGTGCAACATAATTTGATCGACAATGATGTTACAGGTGATTGAACTAAAAATAGAAAAGTAAAGAAATAATGCAAAGCAGATTACCAGTTTCTGTTATGGCGTTCATGAAGAGTTAGACTGATTTAACAAAAAACTCTGTGATAAAACGCTTTCATGTTTTACTAAATTTAGAAAGCGATACGCAATGCCAACCCACTCAATGTATCCACCATTCTTTTTATAGACCTAAAAGGCGATTGAGAATTCGAAGGGATTTATGAAAAATGTATTAGGATTTGAATTAAAGAATGAAGAACTTAATGAATGGAAAGTTTCGAAAAGCCACAATAAGAAAAACAAATCTATTATATTTAACGAAATAATGTGGAGGGTTTTTTTTAAAGCACCAACCTAAGCCAACTTTTGGTATGGCCTTCTCCCTGAAAGGGTAGCTGTTGAGTCCCATGAAGTACTGAAGTCCTGTCACCGTGTTGATGGGATGCAACTGACTGTTCACATTGATGGCATTCACAGGGATGCGACCTCGCCAGCTCTGATGATGACATATAGCATCTCACAATAAGTTAATGCTTTTTTTTTTTTGCAATTCAGCAGCGCATATACCCTACAATTGTTATCCTGTTTAAATGAAAAGAAGGCAATTCTACAATTAGATGAGCTTAGAGTAGAATATGAAACAACCATTAATCTCCACTGACTGTTGAAAGGTTTGATTAATTGTCTAATCCTTCAGAGGCATTGCGCCAATTTTCGTAAGAAGAAAAGTTTTCTTTTTATTTTTGTTTTTTGTTGTTGTTGTTGTTGTTGTTTTTAAATATAATATTGAACTTTATTTTTGTAACTTACTCACTTTGCAAAGTTGTACAGACCCTCTTCCGCCCCCCTCTCCCCCCCCCCCCCCACCCACTCCCTTTTCCCCGCGCACAATCTTACTTGTGCCCCAAATTCACACACACACATAAAACAGATTTTCAACTGTGGGAATTGAGACTTTTGCATTTAAGTACCCTTGATCCTGTTGAGTCAGATATCAGTCATCTTTTAGGGACTGAATCGCACAAAAGAGTAAAAATCAAGCTATCAAAACAATTTTTTTAATCGTGATAACTTGGTTTAGCCATCGACACGAGATTATTAGACTGTCATTCTTTCTAGAGTTCAAAGAAATGAAAGGTAATCCTTGGTGACCTACGTTCTGGATAGAGTACATCATATAGGTCCTGATTGTCTGAGCATGAGATACGTATTTGAAAAATAAAAAAAGGGATAGAGTCGTGGTTTTGGCTCAGATTGATATTTTATTCTTCTTGTTCAGGTAAAGCTTTTTCCGGAATATTTGTTCTAATCTTAAATTAATATAAATAATTCTGCATTGCAGCAGTGACTCTCTATATGCTAGGGTCAAGAAACATTATCATATCTATTAATGAAAAGTTCTTTAATTAAAAAAAAATCAACTTACTTTAACCTTTGTGCTGTCGAAATGGTTTGGTGGGAACTGTAGGGAATATCTGGGATTGGCGAAGTACCCGTCATCGTTCACTGAGCAGATGGGCACGTCGAGAAGACCTGAGAGTCAGAGAAGGTAAACTGTTATATGCGATATAGCTGGAGAGATGGGAAGTGACGTAGAGGTTTATGTGACTCTTTTAATTCATTCACGAACTCTTATATGAAAAAGGTGGAAAAGGGGTGAAGATTGCATTATGTGATTCTTCAATTCTTTAGTAACCATGATTATTTAAAATAAATGAACATAATACAATGCCAGTAAAGTAACGTAAATGAAAATATTTTTACTGATATCCTTTTTTTCGTTATTTTCCGTCAGAAGAGCGTCCAGGACATAAAATATCTTTTGTGCTGTTTTGATCTTTTGTTATACTGGCAACAAAGTTTCATGTCATCGTCTTCTCTCTTTTATTCTAATTAATATTTCAGACATCGAAGCGTTACAGATAGAGGATTAAAACATAAATTTGCATAAAGGATGAGTGAAGATTCTGACTTCTTTCAGCTTTGTCTAAAATGTTATAAAGATTACGATCGTACGTTAGGACTTACAATTTGGTACAAAAAATAAACCAAACCTACCCTCTTTTTTTTTCTTTAATTCTACCGTTGCCTTACCTTTAAGATGCCTGACTCTGCCTGGATGTGGGTTGTGACGGGTGAAGAACGAATTGTGGCTGAGCTGGCCGAATCTATAGCCACCTTGGGTATGAGGGCGCCTATCTAACTCCTTCCGGAACTGGTCTGTCGGTACGGGCACGCCCTGAGACAGAGAGTCCCGGATGAGGAGATCTCCATCGCTTGGCCGGAACACTTCGGAAGTCGTGGCCATTTTGCTCCTGCCATCAACGAGGAAAATGTCAACGTTATCAGTGTGTAACGAATCGTTTTGTGAAATTGTCTATAAGTGATGAGAGTTAAAATCTAGGGATTGGCACCTTGGGGCCCTGAAGAGCCTTGCACAGTGAGAGAAAAAGAGAGAGAGAGAAAGAGAGAGAGAGAGAGAAAGAGAGAGAGAGAGAGAGAGAGAGAGAGAGAGAGAGAGAGAGAGAGAGAGAGAGAAAGCGGAATGGGGGGGGGGGGGGGCTGTGACTATGAGCATTGATGGAGTGGTAATCAACTTGATTAGGACACTAAAGTTTCGCTCAACCGCATTGTCAAACGATTTCAATTTTAGAAATAAAATTATTTCTCCTTTCAATGCATGGCTGTAATGTATCTTCGACAAGTAATCTTATGTTTAAACAGTTGAAAATGAAACAACTGTCATCAAGTACATATCAGTAGAATTCTAACCAAGATTGAGCTCAAAGTTAATATTCCATGAGAAATATCTGCGCAGATCTTAGGTGCTAAAGATAACCGTCCTAATTCCTAAATTACTTTGACCTCAATAAAAAGAGGCAAGTATCCAAATTAGTCTCATGTTTATAATCATCTTAAGTGTAATGAGGTTATACATTATCACTAAAAAAATACTTTCATGAGTCGCAAGTTTCAACATTAACAAATTGCTATTGAGAAACTTGCAAAATGGTAGATGTTCGATACTGTTCTCTTTTAAAGTTATATTATCTACTTGTTTGCTGTCACTTTGCACCTGCTTGTCTCTTCCTTTCTCTTCGTCTTCTTCTACTCTTATTTCTCTTCATTGTGCTCCCTTTTTTAACCTTTCCTTCCCTCGCCCCCCCCCCCTTTTTTTTGTTGTTTTCTTCTTTTTTTTAAGATATAAGAGTTGTTTTGTAAATGGATTGAACAACTCAAACATTAATGCAAAACTGCATGTTAATATATTTAGCACCTCTAACCCGCAAGATCTCGATTTTCCCTTTCCTTCGATCTCGCCTAACTTTCCACCTTGAAAACCACTTGAATACCTTAGCACCCAATCACTATATAGATCTATTGTTCCTTTCATAACGCCTGCAACGGGTAAACATTTTCACCGTCACGAGTTAATGGACTGGACCATAGACTGCTTCCGTCCTGTGGTCACCTCTCGGACGCAAGTAATGTTGTGATAGCTAATGCATATTTGATACAGCCACTGGCCCATTTGTGTCAATTGGGCTAGACGGAGACGAAGAATTCAATCGCTATAAGTAGGCGTGGAAGTTCTGAAAATCTACACGGAAACTCCTTACCGACAATTGAATAGGAAAAATAATCATGGATTGTTGAAGTTTCTCATACAATGCCTGTATGACGTTTCTCTTGTTCAAACGCAAGGCTTTACAGACTTACATAGGTCTTGTTGCTGACACTATAGCTTAACTCGTAAGGAAGTCCAAATCAAACTAACCCATGAGGAGATCATGTGAAAGCATATTTATTTACAACTAACTGTTTAAGGTCAATTGGTTGTAGGACTAGTTAATGAACCAGATGCGGTTGCTTGTTTTTACTAGACCTCTTGATTTGAAATGGGCTGCAGCATGCTATAGTATGAGAATGCATGCGCACTTCTGAGGTGTATGTTATCTGTTGACTTCACCACTGACAAATAACGATTAAACTATTAAAAGCGCAATGGCTTACTTTTGTGGTTTCAAAATTAAATTCGCTGGAATGACAAGGTCCATTCTACTAACCCTTACACTGAAGTATACCATGTACCAAATTTGGTAATCTTAATTTTCTTCTCAAAGAAGAGAGGTGCTTTTTAAAAGCCACATCTAACGACATAAAAGATCTTAATGGAATCAAGGGCAAAGAAATAAAATTACAAAAACCAGAGACTAATCCTGATATTATTTAATTCTGAGAACAAAGTAAAACTATTTGGGATTCTTGTTGCTAAGTTCCCTCTGCTCCACCCGGTGTAGACTTCAAAGATATACAAGGAAAAAAGACGAGAGATGAATAATGTGTGGAAAAGCCTCATAAAAACGCTACGATCAAACTATAAATTACCGTTTATATTCTTGTGATTCTTGTAATAATTTTTGTGATTATAGAAGTGGTGTAGCAGAAGAAGCAGTTATAGAAGTAGTAGTAGTAGCAGTAGTAGTAGTAGTAGTAGTAGTAGTAGTAGTAGTAGTAGTAGTAGTAGTAGTAGTAGTAGTAATAGTAGTAGTAGTAGTAGTAGTAGTAGTAGTAGTAGTAGTAGTAGTAGTAGTAGTAGTAGTAGTAGTAATAGTAGTAGTAGTAGTAGTAGTAGTAGTAGTAGTAGTAGTAGTAGTAGTAGTAGTAGTAGTAGTAGTAGTAGTAGTAGTAGTAGTAGTAGTAGTAAAAGATGTAATATTATTAGTAATGTTGTTGTTATCGCTCTGGTCTTAAGAAAATTAAAATATTCCGAGTATATGAGATTCTGGTGCTATATTTAGAAATCTTTGTTATTCCTAAAGGTGTCTTTAATTGGAATCGGGTCGTTTTGCTGATAAATGTCACTGGCTTTATCTCCTTTGAGAGAATCGGCGCTAACGCAAGATTATTGTGGACTGTTTTAACAGCTTTTGAATAAAAGCCTTTCATGGCTGTTTCAGCGGAAATGTGCACCTCCATGGCAATGCCCTAATCAATAGTCTTACCTTTTGAAAGTTACCTCTCCTGCACTCATTCACCGAAGAGCGCCGCACAATCTCTGTTTCACTTTCTTCTTGCCTGTGATTATTTCAGATCTTTGGCGTCATTTCTATTAACTCTTTTTTATTTAAACAACTTCATGTATCGTTACATATTTTAAAGACATCCAGATTTAAATGTCGCTGACCGTATCGAGAAATCTACTTGAGTCATAAGAAAAGGTTACTTTCATTGCCTTTATGCCATTAGCGAGTATGCGTTCTCTTGCCAGATTAAATGAGCTTGCCACAACAGTTTTAAGGGAACACCTATAGAGTACCGGTACAACCCAAATTTGAAGTGTTTATTCGCTTGAACCAAACTGGCGCGTTTGTAAATCATCAATATGGCACCTAATGAAGCGGAACTTTTTAAAATGGTTAAGTATATGTGTTGACTGAATAGAGCTGCTATCGAAGACCCCTATAGAGTTCATCTAATGTCATGCACATTAGGGTAAGGTTTACTTTCTTTAATGCACATTCAAAAGAATTGCAAACTCACTTTACAACCTAAGCTGTGTGGATGCAATATTTTTTTTTAAAGAAGTTTAACTCTAAGTTTCCCAAAGAATTTTGTGCGGAAACAAAGAAGTGCTGAAAGGAGACGAAAAGGAAGGTTGAAAGGGGGGGGGGGGGGGGGCGGGGTTAAAAGAGTGTATCCCTAACCTGATTTTACAAATCCCTTTCAACTCAATTGAGAAATCTTCTCTTTTGAAAAGGGGGTCTTATTTTGATGTTAAAAGAATGTATCCCTAACCTGATTTTACAAATCCCTTTCAACTCAATTGAGAAATCTTCTCTTTTGAAAAGGGGGTCTTATTTTGATGTTAAAAGAATAGAAGCGCAATTTTCATCAAATAGCATTTTCCTTGGTGCGTCCTGCAATGGTCTTAACGCAAAAGAACAAAATTTATGATAGACCAGATCCTCAAAAAATGAAATTCAACACCCATAACGTCCTAAAACGTTATCTAAAAGTCCATTGAAAACAAAAGAAATTCAATCGTAATCTTTATATGAACACAAAGTTGATCCAAATCGCTGACCCTTCAAGTGGTGAATTCTCGGATTGTTGAATAATCACAGTTTACGGCACTCGCAGGTCCTGATAAAAGTATGGACACAGATGGCTATGGCCGGTCTCAAGTAATTAATTGGCTCACAGATTATAAACTCTGGAGCATAGGCACGAAGATCCCCTACGGAGTTTACAATGTCCCGTCGTGTCCTGAAAAATGGAAACCGCCGTTTTAAATTGAACAAAAGTGTGACAAGATTATCATTTTTTTAAGTTAGTGTAAAAATATTATTTAACAAAGAACCAAAAAAAACCCAAAAAAAACAAACTAAGCGAAACAAATTGAAGAGTGGAGTAAATAGCAGCAATACTTGTTATTTGAGCCAAGGTGAAATGCAATTACAATTTTTGATGGTTGCTTTATCAATGCAATTGCACTGGTTGCATCCACTCCGGTTGAGAACCAATATGCTATTTTAAATCTTTAAGCCAGGCTGCAAAGGAAATTCCTTTTTAGTGAATCGCATCCTAAGACCGCTCAAGTTCTTTATTGCATCAATCATTTACTCAATTGAATGGTGCTTATGATAGAATTATGTGGTTTGAGTCTTAGATTTGGTGTGGGAATGACATGAGCATGCAGAAACAACGACCTACGAAGAAATTTAAAACAGTCATTTTGACTTTGAGATATGTAGAAGTAAATCATGGGAGGGCGAGTAAAGATATAAATCTCCTCGGCAGCCATAAATTATAACTTTTTAAATTTTTTTTCTATCTCCTCATATGCTTTAATCATATATTGTATATTATTCTATTTGCCCTCAACTGTCTTTGAGTAAGTGATTGAGACATTTTCATTGTTTTTTACTCGTAATCTAAACAAATGTCGTCAGTACACCTTGGCTACAGTTGATGCCATTATGCAATAAACACAATGCAAATATTTAGTCGTTTATCATCTGTTAAGTTATAGTTTTTGAGATATGGAACAATATCTAGGAACAGAATCTGAAACAAATGGACGAGATTGAAATGAGACCATGGAAGGAAACTATTACATTATATCCATGTGCCTTATTTCTTTACTTGTTAGAACGACTTGGTTGCTTCGAGAAACTTTGGTCATTATTGCTATAGTTTCTGTGGACTGTACAGTTAAGATAGCCCGAAGCTGGTGAAAACACATGTATATGATTTGCACATTTATGGTTTGTTTCTTAAAGATGTCATATTTGATTGTTGGAGTCTCAAAAAATTTTTTTCAAACTTTTCAAATACATAATTTTAGTGTGCACTGCATCATGACCTGCATGCATGTTTCATTAATTATCTTTATTGACGATTTTATCGTAGAATAAATGTTCTCAAGTAAAAATAAAGGTTCTTAAATGTAAACAAAAAAAAAAAAATAAACGTATTATAACGCCTTCATCATGAAAACTTTTGTTTTACTTTCATAAGGAATATCGTTTTGATGGAATGTTTTAGGTTGAGCACATATGGCCTCTATACGTTGTTGAAAAATATATTTTCTATCTGATGTCTCGGTGGTGATTCATCATTTTGTATTGTTTCAACTGATTGACAAAGAAAGCTGAAGTAGTTTTAAGGCGTTCTTAGCTGGCACGTACCTTTTCGATAGCAGCTCAAATACATGCTTTAGATAAAATAAACCGCTTGTGTAAAGCCAAAAAAAAAAATATATAATAAAATATGGAACATATGCGACAGAGATTTTTATTTAAGTGACAGTCTCCGCCATGCAGGTGATTGATTAGGGGCTCACTTGAACCGTAAATTCTAGCTAAGTCGGTTTGATTTGAGAGGTCCTGTTTACATATTGTTCTCACTCGTGCTTTTCACTGCTCATTCTATATTTACTTTGCTGTCGCTGTCGTTCTTTCTTTGTTTACCTGTCTGTGAATTCTCCGCCGATCAAGATTTGAATATTTCTTTATCTATTCTTGTGCCTATACAGGTTTCCCATTTTTACTGAAAAAAAAAATTGTAAAGCATAAAATGATAGTGTGTAAAATTTAAGTTCTGATTCCAATTCTAATACTGAGTCAGAGGGCTTTAGCCTGACGGAAGACATGCCATTCTATGTGGTTGTGGAGATAACAAAAGCATAACTTTACCCCTCTCCTGGGTAAAAGAATTTCATTGAATATTAATTTCGTAAGCCTTAATCATCCCCACTGGTAATGTTGAATTAAATTAGAGTAATTTATAAACGGTTTAATGAGTTGGGGGAAAAAACCGGAATTTTTTGTCTTTGATTCCAAAAAATCCTTGTCTTTTATTTTCATCTGCTAAAGCTTGAAGTTCAATAAAAAGACAGAAGAGGGAGAAAATATTATAGAGTTTCTTTTAATTAATGGCCCTGTTTAAATAGAAAATTAATAAATATAAAAAGAAATGGGATTAATATTGCGTGGGATCTTTTTTATGCACCATTATCATCATTTTGGCACTATGTTTAATTCTGTGTTGTTATTGATTCCATCGGCTGTTTCCTGTTCTTCTATAGCCATCAAATGACAACGATTGTTTCCCAAGTGTTGAATTTACTCTTTTGTGTCGTTCAAAGGCGATGACAAAAAACCTTTGTCGTTGGTGTTGCAGCTACCGATGTCATTGCTGTTGAGAAAGGTGCGTTCCGCATTATTCTATTTATTTGCTCTTGCTCACTCAATTTCTCTTTTTTTTTTTTTTTGCTCTTGTTCTCGCCGACAAAGTTATTAAGCGCCACTGGTCATGAAACCTTCATCGCTATTAACACTGTTGTAACATAGCGATGCTTTTGAACTTCCCCTATTGCCTCAGTTTACACGCCGCACCGCAGAACACAGACTTGAGAGACTACTGTTTTAAAGCGCGCACAGTTGATAACATTGTCACAACAGCTGCTGCTTCGAGGATTAACGTTGAAGTGGCTGCAGATCAGTCGGTATTTTCTGCACCAGTTTGTGGCACCCAGTGATCGATTGTAGGTTCAGTAATCTGACAAACCTGGAGAAGTTAAAACTCAACATCTGTCGTCCTGGCCGAGGCGTTGATTGATTTTTTATCGCCACTTATGAATGCAATCAATGCCAAGTTGTAAATGATAAGAGGAGTGAAAAAAAAAACATACAGAAGCAAAGGGCCTTTTTAGCTGAGATTCGAAATCAGGATTTGCCATCTATAATGTACAGAATGAAACGTTGGCATGTTTAGATGATAGGTAATAAAGAGATTTTTAGAACATAAACCATTGATTTTTCTTTAAACAAGATTTTATCTTAGTTTTTTGGTTCGTTTTGTTAGTTGGTTGTGAGGGTTTTTTTTTTATATAAATTTTTGGCTTAAATAGAATTCCGCGTATTTTCTCAGCTACATCAAACCATTTGAATTCAATAAATAATTCTAGATCAAAGCGAATTGGCATAGCAATAATTATATCAACTAAACCTAAAGGCAAACTTACAATAAAAGAATACGTTATGTGAGATTTAAAACAGTGTGTCCTGCAGTTTCAATAAATCTTAACCCCTTATGTCTCGTGTTCGGCCAACCGATCCAAAATGAGTTTCTTTCCGCTTGGTGGCACGCTCTATCTAATTTTTAGTGCCAACATCTACAATGTTCAGTACAGGCGAGTCATATTTTTTTTCCTTCTTTTTTTTTTTGTTTTGTTTTGTGCAGAACAAAAGCCGTACATTGTACAATGTTCTGTGGATTAGGCTTGCTGTGTCGATCTGCTGGCAACTTCAGACCACTGCAACGTATGGTTACATGGCGACACGAGGGTGGTAGATTAGGCTTGGTCAGTGCTGGTCAACGGGCTATTCGGACACCTCAGGGTGCGACATTCTTGGAGAGGTTTTAGACTCTTGGGAAGAGGAGAGACAGAGAGAGAGAGAGAGAGAGAAAGAGAGAGAGAGAGAGGGGGGGGGGGGGCAAGTAAGGGCACACAGAACAACTCTGTGAATTAACCAAAAATTAAGATAATCATGATTAGATGAAAAAGTACGCGTTGTATATATGATGTTGATCGTTTATTTAATGGTATGGTTGACATGGTTTAACCAATTCGAACGGAAAAGAAGCTCAATAATTTATTATCAATGCTTTCGGCTACTATAAATAATTATACCATGAATGGCAACCACAGCTAGCATGACAGTATACTTCATATGAGTTCAGGAACAAAAAGTCGATTTTCATTGTTAAAAATATATTTAGTAAAATGACGACAGATTTTAAATAACCGGATGTCAATAAAAAGCTTAACTTATAGAGGTGCTATCTTTTCTGGAAGTAGGCCTTCTTTGTTTGAAAGTTTGAAAAGAACCTTTTGTTCAGAACTAAGAGGGAAAACATTGCGGGTCATGAAAAATAAAACAGATGAAGACAAGCGCCTTAGATTACAACAGTAACAAGAGTAACACTTACTGTTTGTGACATGAAAAAGATGGCACACGGAAAAATTAAATGAAAATTGTTTCCAGGAAGAAAAGGAAAGATAATAATACCCAATATTTAAACCCATAAGTTGTACACAGATTTAGCCTTCACAAAATAAAAGTATCAGTGGCAATTCAAGCACAATTTGTTGTCAACAGTTTTGAACCAGAATCCATTGAAGAAGAGGGACAATCAGTTAAAAACGTCCTATCATGATCTAGATTTACATGCTATTCCACGTGGAATAGATGAATGTGTGTGTGCTCCAAAAACTAGTTCAGACTTGTAAGGCCACAACAACGCATCTTTTGGAGATACTCTCCACCTCTGAGTTGCCTAAAAACTATTGTTTATAGTATTGGTTAATATGTACCTGTGCTCAACACTAAAAGCAATGGTCTAAAAATCTGTCAAGCATGATAGTGTTCCAAAATAAATTAGTACCATCGGTTTGAAATTTGCCCCGAGTGTTTTTGATAAATTGATAAAGAGTCGGTAGTATAATAAATCTATTGAAATGGATAGAAATTGACATTCAGCCATCAAGAATGATTTTAATGCTTATGTTTTTACTCTCTGAAATTTGTGCGTTTGCTCACAAGTTACTGTTTTGAAATTTTGTCTTCTTTTAGCATCATGGCAGCCATATTGAAAGTTAATTTACATTAATTCCCAAGTTCTCACCAATTTTTATATATACATGTATTTGGACTTTCAATTGTTTCACAAATGCACCGGAAAAAGATGTAAGTCTAAAGAACGGTATTTTAATATCTCAAGGAATGGAGATTTCTTGAAGAGGAAGGAACCCAATTTTATGTGTTACGGTTCGCGAATCCCATAATGTAGTATATGTATCAAGAACTCGTTATCTTAAAATTCTGATATAAGGCAGATTCACTCTGGGTATTACACTTTACACTTATAAGATTTCGCATTGCGTGTACGCTAAAACATTCCAGCTTTTAAAGTATTTGAAATATGAACTGTAAAACATTATTTTTATCATCCAATTGTTTTCTTTTGCACCAAATCTAAAGTATTCACAATAATTTTAAAAAATTGGCTACGAACGCATTCAGTAATTTTAGCATAATTTGCTGTTCATGGAGCCTTTAGAAATACAGATTTGATACACTTAGTCAATACTGGGTTAATTTTTTTTTTATTCATTTTGAAAATGATTTATCAAAATGGATCAAATTTCAAGGCCTAGCTTCTAGCTTCCAAAAGTTTATTCCTTTTGCGTTTCAAGCCAAAACAACAACGATACTTATTACATTTACGCCAAGAAAATTGGATTGAAAGAGCATTGGGGACGAATATTATTGTATTTAACTGCTCCAATTTTTTTCTAAAATCATATCTGTGCTGTTTTGCTCACCTAGGAGATCATGCACTTTCTAAGACTGCCTTAATGAAATGCAAATTGTTCTTTCTTAAAATCTGCCAGCCAATAGCTATACCATCGATTCCAATTTTCTCTACCCTCACCCACTCGCCCTCTCGATTTGTTCACCCTCTATCGTTCCACAAATTTCCCTCGCTTTCCTCCCTGAACCCATACACTTGGTGTGGCTTTTGTGCCCTTTCCGACAGTGATATATACAGAAGTAATCACAGCAAGCTCCGGTGATACACGCGAACCGCCTTTATCAATGTCCAGTCAAGAAAAATCACTAAAATCAATGCTCGACGGGGACAATCAGCGCTTGAAAAATTGAACCACCTTAAGCCTGAGATATCCAGCAGTTGACGCCCAGAGCTGGGCTCTCTTATCGAAACTTGGAGAATTACAGAGAGGGCCCGTGTGTCCACAGCAAGACGTGACCCGATCTGTAGATATTGGCAACTGATTTGACAACCCAGCTTAACTTTAAAATGGATGTCTCCCAATCTGCATCTAAATTGTAGAAGTTAGAGATTCTTTTGCGCAACAACTTTGTTTCCAGCAATTATTTTGTCATTACGCACGCGCAAATTAAAAAAAAGTTTAGGGGAAGAAAATTATGCGTATGTGATTTCCAAATTCAAGCACATTAGTTATTGAGGAAGGTTTTGAAAAATCACAATATTCCCCTTGACACAAATAGGTTCGGAAAGTAGATGAAAAGGGAGAAACAAACAGATGAACACAGAGAAAGGAAGGCTGCAGGGAAGGAGATAAAGAGAGAGGAAGATATATATATATATATATATATATAAACCTGTCCTAGTGTGTAATTTATCAAAAACACATTTTTTTTTTTTTTTTTTTTTTTGGGGGGGGGGGGGGGTTGATACAGTCTTTATAAAATACGCACAGTCTCCAAATTTCTGGTATTTATTTATTATAATTGATTGTACACATGTCAATACTTTTGCTGCGAATATTATGACGTTTTTTTGCCGATTCTCTTACGCTTAATTTTTCACTGCTATCGTCTTTCAAGCTATTTTTATAAATAGAGAATGGTAACTGAGAACTGACTATTAGATAAATGGTGAAAATGAGGGATCATCTGGATAAGAAAGTGAGTCCGGAGTATTTTCTTTCCAGCATGATTGCTGTGTGAAGTTAAGATCCTTTGAAGCTAGCTCTATAAGCATGAGCAGTAATGAATGTCTATATTGCTACGAAAGCAGGCAGTTATAAACATAGATAGATGGTGTTAGAAATTTAGACATAGATAGGTTCATAAAGATAAATCGATGGATGGAGATAAATGGAGCATAAGAGGTACAAAATTGTCCTTAATGCATGAATTTTATCCAGCTGAATGTTTTTTCTTTCTCCTGCCTCTTTGTTTCTCTTTCCCTCCTCATTTTCTTTACATCTTTGTTTCTTTATAAATACCTTTATTAACTATCCTTTTTTTTAAATTATTATTTCTGGCTAAAAGTCAATAATTATAATAATTAGATAATTTATGTCTTATTGTTAAGCATTTTTTAAAACTAGCTAGATACACATTTTTACTTTTGGGAATAATTGCATGTCTCTTTTATACTGCAGTTTTTGTTCAAAAGCTTAAAAGCAATTTTTTTTTTAATATAATTTCAACAGTATTCTCATACTTAAGACAAAAGTTCAACCCAGTTTTATCATCCAACTTTCGTATCGAGCTTGCACTTCGATAAGAGAGAAAAGTCGATATCGCAAGAGAGTGTAGTCGATATCTCATCAGCTGTAACTGAAGGACACAGAGTATTGGCATTTTAGACTTAAGACAAAAACGGGCAAACTCATTACATTTATTTTGTTCTCGATATGCTCACAATTAGCTACGCATCCAACTCTTTTTTTTTTTCTTTTCTTTTCTTTTTTTTTCTAGTTTGATGTTCAACAAAAGGTATTTATTTCTGCCCTAGAACCGTATAGGTTTTTACGTGTACAGATATTTCAAACAGTGGTTTGTTTTTTGTTCTTTTTAATTTATAAAGCACATACCTTGTAAGGTTCATTCAGAGCCCGCACTTGAGCGGGTCGCTTTACTCCAAAACAATGCCCCCTTCGTTTTAATTTTTTTTTCAATTCAAGAGTTTGGAAAAATCAATATGTGCGCCATAATGATGTATTCAGTGTCTGTGGCGGCTTGCATAACGGTGTGTGATCAAGACAGTCCGACGGCCTGTTAGATATCTCGGTCATATCAAGGGCAAACCGAGGCTCTGGAGGTCCCACTCCAGGTCTCGTTTGAATAGACTAACTTGTCAATCACAGACACTGTGCGAGTGGAAGACGTTTCAAGAGACAACGTTTTGATCAGGGTGGACGTTTTGCATTAAAAGTACTTAGTAGTTTTATGGTTCTGATTGACAGAATCTCATAGTTTTACAAGTCATATCAGAAGAAATTAATAGATTTCTTTAGGGCTAAGGAAAGGGGGCGGGGATTCGATCGTTGGGTAGATAGATTGATTAATAATAAAGAGAGATAAAATCAGGCAAGCAGAGATAGAAAGACAGACAGGCAAGGAAGGAGCTAAAGAGAAAGAATGAGTATGCTGATGAAGGGAAGATTATTGAGTTGGCAATGGTGGTGTTTATAAGAGCAATTATTAAGTTGGTAGTGGTGGTGGTGGGAGCAGTAATCAAGGTGGTGGTGATGGTGATGGAACTGATGATATACTTGGAAATGGTGGTGATAGAGATTATTTATTTCGTGAGGGTGTTGGTGTTAGTGATTATTAAATTAGTACGGTACTGGTGGTGATCAGAACGATTTCCTAATTTGGTGTTGATATTGATTATGAGAAACGCACCGGTAATTAAGATCCTAATTGTGGAGATAATGCAGGAGTTAATAAATTTAGTCATGCTGGTTGTAAGAGCCATTACTTTGATTATGGGGGATATTATGGAGACGATAATCTGCGGATGGTGATGGTAACGAAGAGCATGGGTGATGGCAGAAATGGCGGCGACGATTGCTTGGTAGGTATAGTTATAAGACATTACTTGCTGATGCATGTGTTCTGGCTTTAAGTTTTGTTTTTGTTTTTCATTATTATTACGAGTCCCTCTTTGTGTATATCTCTTCTCTTCTACCTCTCTGTCTGACTCTCTCTTAGCCTCTTCCTCCCCCCCATTTATCTTTCTATTCCTTTCTCTGCCCTCCCTTCATCCCTTTCTCTCTCTCTCTCTCTCTCTCTCTCTCTCTCTCTCTCTCTCTCTCTCTCTCTCTCTCTCTCTCTCTCTCTCTCTCTCTCTCTCTCTCTCTCTCTCCTCTTTTGTTTTTGCTATTCTTTAATTTTTTCTTGTATTTTTCTTTTCTTTTTTATTGCTTTTGTATCACAATGCATAGAATTGTCAATTTTTATGCACTCTCTAAGACTAATTTTTCGTTCAAATGTGCATTTTTATTGAGGGGAAAAAACACCAAATAAAGATTCTGTAGATCGATGCCTTACATAAAAGATAGGCCAAAGACTAAATCCTTTTTATAAATATGATGGTTTCTTTTGATTCCGAGCAAAAGTTGTATTCAATAATCAAAACCCAATATTGGCGAAAGGCAAACGATTCTGAGATCGTAAATGTTAATTATAAATAAATATTCGCTGCGTTATCTACAAATAATAGAGGCAGCGGAATTTAAGTATAAGGAGAAAAAAATATGGAAGATGATATAAATCTAGTTACTTCTTTCTTCTACCTGACGATTATAAATCATTTTTGTTCACTCTCCACATGTGAGATTCATTCAACAGGTAAAATTATTGGAAATAGTAACATTATCTTTATATCAATCTGGCCGTTTTACATCACTGATGCGAGCGCTGAGTTTGAATTTGAATCTCGTTACATTGCGAAATTGCTGATAAAGATGCGGGCATAAGGTCTCAACTTATGATAACACTTTGTTGATAAGAGGATGTTTCAGAACTCAAACTTCGTTCATTCGTTGATTTCTTTCTTTCCTTGTCGCACATATTCTTTTCCCTGTTTCATTCGGTCTGTCTATCTTTTGATCGACAGTAATAGTTTTCTTCTCCTCGTCTCTCTCTCTCTCTCTCTCTCTCTCTCTCTCTCTCTCTCTCTCTCTCTCTCTCTCTCTCTCTCTCTCTCTCTCTCTCTTGTCCTTTTTGTCCTTTCTCCCACTTCCTCTCTTCCCAAACTATACAGGCTGTTTAAATACACTTACCACGGCTGCCTTTCAGCGCTTAAGCCATTTTAAATAAATTTATGATTCGAATTATTATGAATTTATCGAAGTTGTGATAAATCCTAGAGTCATTAAAGATAGATGTCACCATCGCACGTGTGATTTTCTTTTTTAGTTAATATCATGCCTAATCACACATTTTCCACATGTTAAATGATTATAAATATGCAAATATGTAATGCTTTGAGTGTAGGTTTTATGGGCTTCGTGTTTAAAAAAAATGGAAATAATACAGATACCATCACGGTATTTCAATTGATTCAAAGAAAGAAAGAGAAAAATTATAATGTATTAATATTGATCAAACTAAATATGTTTAGTATCGATTTGATGCAACATCAGTTGGAGTTCAAATTAACAAAGCAGAGCGATAAAACCAACTGATTTTTTACGCAGCGATTAAATTATTACTTCAAATCAGCGATTAAGGCTTTGATACGTTAAGCACCCAAAGTAATTATAAGTAACAAAAGGGGAGAAAAAAAGAAATATGATACAAATTCCTTACCTTTTTCGTGGGGAAAAGAAAATCCTATGTTTTAAATATCACGATAAAGAGAAACCTCTATGCGCATAAAGCCAAGGACGAGGACTGGTTCCGCTGCAAGCTATGGCGAGGCACCCAGGTATATTCAAAAGGTGAAACAACCGTGTCTTAATTCTAGACAAGTAAGTCCAACCCTTTTGTGACAGGCAGCAAGAGTAGTAGCCCTTGTTGCCATGGACTCTTTACTTGAGCCAGGTCGTGACGACTGTTTTTTGGACGCGCACATGCATAGAAGAAGGCAAAATGGTGTGTGTTCACCTAACTGGATCAACGCTATATCCAGCTCTAATTCGACTGGAACGATCGGTCAAGCGGTTGTGAAAACTGGTGGGAAACGAAACAAGACGGCAGTAATTTGCGGCAATTAATCTCCAGGCTTTATTTCCTCAACGAACCATACTACCTCTGCGCTGTAACATAAATTACCGGTAGTTGTGAAGTACGACAATGGGCAGCATTAGAGAATGTATTTAAAATTCTAAAAGAAAAACAAATTTAAAATGCTCCGCCTCAATGATTGTACAAGGAACACATAGAAACATAGATCAATAGATAGATAGATAGATAGATAGATAGAGAGAGAGAGAGAGAGAGAGAGAGAGAGAGAGAGAGAGAGAGAGAGAGAGAGAGAGAGAGAGAGAGAGAGAGAGAGAGAGAGAGAGAGAGAGAGAGAGAGAGAGAGAGAGAGGAGGGGGAGAAGGCTCTATAAACCATATAATAAACCCGTTCTTTTTCCTTTCTCTTATTGAGACAAAGCTACCAAATCCGAAAATCTCAGATCACTACGAAGCTACATAATTCTTTAGCTTAGCACTGCGAAGGTTTTAAGTTCTGACCCGTCAAAAGTTGCGAGTCTCTACGCTTGAATGGAGAAAAATAATGACATTCCTAAAGCTCTTTAAGAAGAAAAAAGAAAATGGACAGAAGAGAAAGCACATGCAAAACAGTTTAGGGCAGTTCAAACTTTTTAAGCCAGCTGAGGATTTCTGCCGAAAGCAATAAATAGATTTAATATTGTAGTAAAGGTCTGCTGTTGCCTGATCTTTGCTTCCATAGTTTATCACTTACGCCAAATTGATTTGATCACTTTAACAGCAACATTGCAATGTTCTATGGGTAGACACATGTACGTAGATGGATAGATAAAAAGATGGTGTTGTAGTGAGTTAGAAGGTTCCAACGAATCGATTAGTAGAGAGATAAGTAGATAGATAGATGGAAAGATGGATGAAAAGAAAAACAGATAATTAGATGGATATGCAGAATAGTTTCAAAAGAAAAAAAAAAAAAAAAAAAGGGAGTGTTTTCTCTCTATAAGTTTACTTTGAGATGTGTGGTATGTTAAATATATATGAATAAGAGAAATATAAAAATAAATGCATAGATATACAGATAGAAAGGTTGATAGTAAGATAGTCCGATAGATATATAGGTAGTTGGATAGGTAAGTAGATGGAGACCCCCCAAAAAATTAATAGAAACACCAGTTGAAATATGGACACGTGGAAAGATCGATATATAATTTTTTTTTTTTATTATTATTATTATTATTATTATTATTATTATTATTATTATTATTATTATTATTATTATTATTATTATTATTATTATTATTATTATTTCTATTATTATTATTATTATTATTTTTTTTTTTAATTTTGCGGGGAGTGGGGGAATTGACCCGCCTGCATCTCATAGGACAACAGAAAATACAAAATTTATCGCAACGTCCCTCACAGCCTCATACAAGGTCAAAACAGAGCTCACAGTGATTAATACAAACGCAGTTACATGTAATAACAAACTGAAATTGAAACCGAAAACACGAGTAGCAAGTTTTGTGTATTGTATATATAATACAATAGGGCAGCTCTGAATTTTTTAACCAGCAGTGCAACCAGAGGCATTTTTTATCCTTTGAAGCCTTATAAAAAATCTTTAAATAGATTGGAAAAGTACAAATCTAAACGTTTCACAGAATAGAATTCATTGATGGTGAAAATCCATTGGTGCTATGCCATTAAATTCCAGTCACTTTTTTTTTCTTTCTTTTTTTTTTTTGATTAATTCCTTAAAAGGCAACTTAGAGAACGAGAGAGACAGACAAAGAGAGAGGGAGAGAAAGAGAGAGAGAGAGAGAGAGAGAGAGAGAGAGAGAGAGAGAGAGAGAGAGAGAGAGAGAGAGAGAGAGAGAGAGAGAGAGAGAGAGAGAGAGAGAGAGAGAGAGAGAGAGAGGCAGACAGACAAACAGACAGACAGACAGACAGAAACGCGTAAGTTCGTTTGCAAGGTTGTAGAAATACTGAATTTCAATAATCATGTTTAAAACTTTGTCATGCAACCATTTAACATATAGATATAGAATTTAACGACACCTGTATGAGAAATTTGATAGCAACAGGCTTTTAGTTGTAGCTTTATAATTCCTGTATAAAAGTGCCAATCTCATCGGTAATGTTTACTACCAAAAATATCGACATGGCTATGGTCCTCTGCACTTATGAGTTATCTCAGACATTATAAGTTAAAGAATTGACTAAATAACCACGTCTAAAAGTTGCTGTTGCATAGTGGTGGTCCATCACCTGTGTTAAAGCATACCCGTATTAGATGATCAATGAACATCAAAGAGAGAGGAAAAGTGTGTGTGTGCGACAGAGGCAGAGAGGAAGAAAGAGAGAGAGAGAGAGAGAGAGAGAGAGAGAGAGAGAGAGAGAGAGAGAGAGAGAGAGAGAGAGAGAGAGAGAGAGAGAGAGAGAGAGAGAGAGAGAGAGAGAGAGAGAGAGTTGGGTGGTGAAAAATAAAAAAAGGGGGGGGGGGGGCAGGGAGGCAGAATTCAGATACAGATCCATAGGTTCTCGCAAAAAGACTAAAATTCATAATTATGTCTGAGCCAAGTAATGGACAAGGGAAAGTAAAATATAATTTTAAGCAAATTGAAAATGAAGTAGTATATCTAACTTAAGATGAAGAACACGACGGAGTAGTAGTAGTAGTAGTAGTAGTAGTAGTAGTAGTAGTAGTAGTAGTAGTAGTAGTAGTAGTAGTAGTAGTGGTAGTAGTGGTAGTAGTGGTAGTAGTGGTAGTAGTAGTAGTAGTAGTAGTAGTAGTAGTAGTAGTAGTAGTAGTAGTAGTAGTAGTAGTAGTAGTAGTAGTAGTAGTAGTAGTAGTAGTAGTAGTAGTAGTAGTAGTAGTAGTAGTAGTAGTAGTAGTAGTAGTAGTAGTAGTAGTAGTAGTAGTAGTGGTAGTAGTGGTGGTGGTGGTGGTGGTGATGGTGGTGGTGATGATAATAACAATAATAATAATAATAATAATAATAATAATAATAATAATAATAATAATAATAATAATAATAATAATGCAGTGTAATGATAATGATAATTTTGGAGATTTCAATGTTCACCTCGATAATCCTTTGCTGCTGTAGTTATTTTTCATTCCATAAAGACGTAACTTCCAAATTGACATGTTTTTATGTCTTATATACGCAGTTTTGGCTCTACATTCGATTGAACTGTGAAATATGCATGCTTTGCTTCAATACAGCGGCGTGGCTGAGGAAGATAAGCTCTCTGTTCATAAATATGTATTAATTTTCCTTTCAAATATTAATTTCTTTTCTGTGTTACTTTTTGAAAAAGAATTATTGTCATTTTCATTTCTAAAAAGAAAAAAAGAAACTTGATTTGGAATTTTTTTTTTTTTTTAATTTTATTCAGAGTTTTGTCTTTTTTAAACTTGATATTGAAGTCAATGCGACTCTAACAGTCTGATTGAGCTCTACTTCTCTTACATTAACTTTTTATCCGTTTTCCCCTTTTACTGCTAATTCATTTTGTTTGTAATTTATTTACTTATTTGCCAACTTGCTATTTTTTCAATTACTTTTTCATTCATTCATTTCCATATTATTATTGCTTCCCTTATTATTCGTGGATTTTTTTCTTCCCTCTAGATATTTTTCATGATCAATTTTTTTTAATTGCTCTTTTTTCAAGCAGATATGTTTTTGCCTTGTTTTAATCATATCCTTTTCCGATTTTGTAGCATCATTTGCATGTTATCTTTTTTATTCCTGTTGTTTTTAATGTTTGATGCAGGCGAAAATGTATGTGCTGGGGGGGGGGGGGGGGGGGTTGGCAATTTTTTTTCCTTCCTTTATGAGCTGCACTATACACCTTAATGCTTTGGTACATGCATGGTATTTATTTTTAACTGTGCCTCTCATTCGCACCTTTACAATCCATGGTAGTTGGTACAAGGATAATTTCTGAAACATTTTTTGCATTGATAAGTAGCAATTAGTATATCTACAAGTATGAAATAATGCCGACAGGCACACCTCTCTCTTGTGATCTGACGCCAAACAAGAAAAACCCAAAGGATATAGGTGTATACAACGTAGAAAACTGAAATACTTTTAATATTATATCTGACTTGTATAAACTTTAGTTATATAGAAGTCTGTGAAGCATTATTATTTCCAAGACATCAATTTATTTCTTTTCAGTATTGAAAAATTCTGTTCTTGTAGATCTACAAGAAGACAATGCTGTGCTTCAAGTGGAGGGCGTTTCCTCATCTGAGTGTGTCTACGAGAGGGGTGGAGCAGTGTATCAATGTTGCAACTGTTGTTATGATTCCTGGCTAAACTTAGCATGTCGGTCAGATTTAGAGTGGATTTAATTTTCATTCCGCAAAGTCCATGTAAGCTATCCATCATTGCCTATCTGAGAAGTAACTGAGTGAGTATAAGGAGGGAAGAATAGCTGGGGTAATAGCCCTTGTATAATATGAAAATGTGTTACATTTTTTGTCTTTGTATCCTGATAATTAGAAAAACTTCATTCTACTGTCTTTGAAATAATTGTTAGCAAAGCAAATCTAAACAAAGCTAAATGACATGTAGATTGAACTGATTAGGTAAGTGATAGTAATACTAGAGGAATAACCTGCCTCTCTTTTCCTTCTACTTAATCCAGAGGTAGCTTTGGGGCTCTTTGAGGAGGCTAGTGCAAGGCAATGCTTTGTAACATTTCAATGAACTCAGAACATTTTCTTTGATCCCTAATCTAAAACTATTTATAAGCAACAATAGTCTAAGGAAAAGTGCTTTTTTAATACTCAATATATTCTTGTCAAACTTTATGACCTTATGAACAGCAAATTATCCCTATAGAGGCAAGGATGATTTTATGTGTGTTTCAACTTGTTCAGTTTGAGATTATACTGGCATTTAAAAAGTGTCAATTTATCCATGTATTAAAATAGCATAAAGTTATAGATATTATTAAAAAAAATTATCACATTTACAATCATCCAACTTTAAGAGAATCTCTCTTCAATTTTGATGAACATTCCTGAGCACAATGGAGTTTTGCAAGGTCTGCGCGAAATAATTATCATATTTGTTCTTTAAACCTTACAGTAAAACTCATTCTGATTATACTGTTCTTTGATTTCAGCCTTTTCTGATGACAAAAAGATTTCATTTGCCTTTCGCTAATGCTGTATGAGCTTCCCTGAGGGATTCAAATTGGATGTATGATCATGATGGAAAACCTTGTGTTTAGTATTTTTGAAAAAGGATGAATAAATAATTTTCAGATGGCAGTAATTCAAATTTATTTCAGTATCATGGGGTAAGAAGATCAAGAACAATGAAGTAGGTATAAACTAGCAACAAAAAAAAAACTAAAATAAAACAGAGGGCAATGTCAGCCTCACATTTACACATGTGGTACCAAGATAATAAATCCAACGGCATCTACATTTTACAGACAAAATGTGTCAATAATTTTTAAGAGAATCTGTCACACTCATATATTATACATCCAACGCATGTTATTCTATCGCATTGTCATAAAATCATGCTTGTGGCATAGTTTTTAGATAATCAAGATACTATGTATCGGGATATGTTACAGAAACATAACTCTACTTTCAGCTAAAAATTTTAGACAGATTTGTCATCCCCTAACACCAGCTTCTGAATCGAAAATTTCTTTTTTTAGAACTTCACAATCTATTTTGGATATTAGTCAGAACAAATCTAAGTAAATGACTTTTATATCTTTGCTGGTACATGTGCTTTGTTAAAACTTTCACGCAAATTTATTTTCTCAGTCTCTTCCTTAAAAACCCAATTTTCCGAGTCCAAGAGAATTTGACTTGAAGATATTTCAGGAAATGAAGCTATCTTGATAAATACATTATCAATATTTTAGCTCTTCTTCAATATTTCCAAAATGAGGGTGTTTGATTACTACTAAAATAAATATTGTATACTATTTCTTTCAGTTATCCTGGTTGTATGAATATCCATCAAGTGAGTCCAAACAAGTTTTGAGTGAAAGTTTTGCTATGATGATTAAAGACACTTCATACTTTACTGCTATCAACCATAAAGACATAAAAAAAAAAATTGCACAGAATCATGTTTCAATTTCTTGAAAATTTTAGAATTTGCTTTTAAAAAATGCATCTCCAAAACCTGCTTTATCTAAGATGCACCTTATGCATTTATAATTCAACATCAATTAAAAACATTTCCTTTTCACATTAATTTCTTTAAAACAAGTTGGATCATATAATAACATGATAAAAATGCAGTAATTGTCAGGAGATAACCTATGTAGAAACATAAAAAGATTTGATGGGTCTCACTCATCATCAGAAGGTTCAGGTGCATTTCTGGAACATTAGAAAGGAAATAAATCGAATGAATCAAGAAATACATTTAAGTGAACACAATTAAATTGTATCACTAACCACTGAGAAACTATCCAAATGAAATCAAGTGATCCAAATAAAAATATTATTATCTCACTTGAGACTGGGATATTTTCAAAAGCTCAAGCACTCAAACCTGAAGTTTTTGAGTATTTTTAAAAATGTATAAAAAAGGTTTTAAAGCTATTGCACTGACATTATTAGAATAAAAAGAATACCACAGGTACATTCAGATGAGATGAACAGCAAGAAAATTTGAATTCAATTTTTTTTTTTCATGAATTTTAAAATTACCATGGTTTTGCAAATTTTGAAAAAGTTTTTGAAATGTCCATGGTGAAATAAAAGCTAACTTCAGTATCACTGGAACTATTTGTGTCAACATCAACTATTTGAAGTAAGAAAGATTTGTCCGCTACTGATCTAGAGCTAGATCTACGAGTATTAGAACCTGCTTCATGACTAAGGGTTCTAGATCTGGAAGTTACTTCAGGAGCAGTACTAGACTAAGCTTTCTTTTAAGGTCTACGCCTGATTTCGTCTTCTTCTATCTTGCTTTTGGCATCAATTGGATCATAATTCTTGTCTAGATCATGTTCGTCAGGATCAGTTTCCTCTGAAACTTTGAACCAATCAACTTTAAGGCCATTGTGATTTATTTTCAGTTTTAGTTTGTCCTACAGTGCTAGCAGTTTAAGTGGTATACTAAAAGCACAGAAGAATAGCAAAACGAAATTGAAGCTAGGCAAGCAGAATGGCTATGTTACCGTCAAGCAAGGTTCCTGGCACCAGGATCTGTCTCAGGCAAATCTGAGCTCATCCTATCACCCCTGCATAAAATGTGCCAAGTGACTTACACTCCACAAGTTAGAAAAACTCAACTCCGTTTTGAGCAGACCATCAATTTCAAGCCAGCTTTAACAATACAAACTTTCCTTGTACAGTGCAATTTATTCCTTGAGGAATAGTTCAGTTTGGATATAATACCTAAACTTAATTGTTATGCCCTTGCTCCTATTTTAAAATGCATAACAGTTCACACTTATTTAGAGCAATGTAATTTATTCCTTATCATATTGTGGCCATTTAATTTTGAATAAAATAAATGAAGCTATTTAAAATTTTATCCTGCTCCTATTTTAAAATGCAAAGCAGCTGGGACTTGTTTGGAGCAATGTTATTTCTTCCTTGTCAAAATGTAACAAATGATTTTTAATAAAATATGTTATGTCATTTATAACCTGTGTCTGCTCTTATTCTTTAAGTCCAGCAACAGCCAAGACTTGATTGAAGGTAGAATTAATTAAAGGCATTATTGATCAAATGAGCAGAAAATGCTTTTGGCATTGTACAAAAGACTCATACAATATGTGGATTAGTTTGGGTCTGATTTACCTTAGCTTCTTCACAAATGAATTTCCTGTCAAAACAAGCCATACAGTATTATATTTCAATGAATGTCATTTAAGTTGTTATACAGTGTCCCCTCAATACAAGATACTTTGTGCCAATGTAAGGTGAGTTTTTCTTTGAATTGTTGGAAAATTATTTTAAAGAATCAGCTAAAATGTGAAAATCCTTATACACGTGTTGATCACAGCTGAAGTAAAAATTAAATTGAATAAAAGATATCACTAAAAAAATAATTGATCAGCATCAATAGTCATTAAGTAAAGAAAAGGGGGGGGGGATGCAATTCTTATTTTCACTATCAAAATGAAAATTTGAATAATCACCTTTTCTCAGCAGATCCAGAGCGCGAACGAACAGGACGAGAGCGACTGTCTGACCTGCTACGGCGATGATGTTTTCTGCGGGAACGGCTGCGAGAACGGGAGCGTCTACGTCTAGGGAAAAAAAAATCTTGTTATGCTTCAAATTGCAGCTTAAGTTTTTACATCTCCCTCTAAAACACATTTGAAAATTAACATTAACTTTCTTTCCTACTTTGCCATAATCAGAACTACATGTCTTGTGTATATCTAAATGTGCTCTGAGCATTAAAAAATGTTCATATTTGGAGCACTGCACTTACCTGAAAGCCTGTTTATGGTAGAAAATGATAATGCATGAAAATCATAATTTTTAATAGAGGTGAAAATGTAGTTAGAGGCATTATGTCTCCTATACCTGACCTTTGAGTCAATTCCTAATCAGCCTCTGCAAATTTCTTTTTTTTTTTTTTTAAATAATCTAATATTAGGTTTATCTACGGTATTTTTCTGTTTGTCCAAATATCAATCATTGTGGGTGAATGTTTTACATCACACATTTAAAAGCCAGTCGAGACCTCTATTTCAAATAAAAATTAGAAACATAAATACCCAGTGATTTCTTTGTTCTCATTTTGTCCAGCAAATGATGCATCTCTGACAGATGCAATTGACTTCCGAAACATCTGGTGATTATTTTGTTAGAAACAAAAGAAACATAGCATATTCAATGAACATATTTTACTCACTTGTCTCTAGAGCCAGAACGGGAACGCCTAGTTCTTGAGCGGCTACGCTTGGATTTTTTACGTGAACTGCGATCCCTTGATCTTGAACTGAAAGACAATTGTTTAATACATTCATTATGTTATGTTTAATTTTGTCTTAGGTTAAATAATTTAGAATTTTTTAAACTTTGATTTTCAAAACGTACATTCTCTACTTTTTGTGTTGAACTCTCTCTCTCTCTCTAGTTTTCTTTGCTCTCATACATTTTCTTTCTTTATTGTTATCCCTTGCTTTTTTTCTCTCTTTTTTTCTGTTCCCTTCGCTCCCTGAGCTATAGAAATAAAGAAGGCAGTCAAACAATGATAGAGGCTGAGACAGACGGTGCTAGACCTAAGGATCTAAAGATGCAAGTGACTGTAAATAAATAAATTAGTATGGAAAAATCATTCACAAACCTGGATCTAGCTTGAGACCGACATACAAGACGAAAGACTTGAAAGCCTGTGTTGATGGGTGCCGTATCGAGGTACAGGTTTGATTCCTGTCTATTCCACCTGTCCTTATGTTTTCACAACTTTCATCTTATTTGTTGGTCTCAAGTTAGATCTAGGTTTGTAGTTGGTTTTTCTATACTATTTATTTCTTTATTTACAGTCATTTACTGTCTCAGCCTCTATCGTTTGACTGCCTTCTTTATTTCTATAGCTCAGGGAGCGAAGGGAACAGAAAAAAAGAGAGATATGGCAAAGACAACAAAGAAGAAGCCAAAGCTTTAGACTGGTTTGTTAGGCTAACCAATACATAAAATTTCTTAAAACTTGCTTCAGAGAAGTCTCTTTGAAAAATATGGTATTCAGGTAATAATTTACTGCACTGCGTCACTTTAGTGATACTTTAGTTGCGCCGCACTGGCCTCAGTCAAGCGATAAATAGGTCACGGGGTTGGGGTTATCCACCCAATGTGAGGTCAAGGTCGGCCGCACTGCTGGCATGCACCAGTCTTTTGTCATAATAGTTCATTTTAATACTATCTGCAAGCTTCATTTTATTATCTTTTCATTTGATCATTCACTAAATAAAAAAATAGTAAAAAAAAGTTGTCATTAAAAAAAAATTTGTAAAAATAGCTTTGATAGAAGCTTTTATATCAGTCATTTAAAAAGATGGAAAAATGACTTGATTACTGGGCTAATTAACATGATTAAATGACCGCTAGCGGACAATCGGCTCCACAGAACTTGAAAAAAATGTTACTGTCAATAAGACAAATATTTTTCTAAACATTCACGCAAAAATCATATCCTCAGCACAAAAATTGTGTCTGTGAGCTTGGTTCAAATATAATTCCCTTTAATTATTACTACAGAGTATGTTCCTCTATCGAGTTTAAATATCCAAACCAGGAACAATGGCGAAACACATTTTATCATTGGTGTTTTTGAATTTTCTCTTGCGCCTGACCAGAGGGTTTAATAGGTGTTGATGAAGCTATGGGGGTAGTTGGAACGGTGAGTGTTTGTTGATCGTTAGAAGTCATGTCTATGTCTGTTGCGCTGTTTTGTGGTAAGTTTCTAGATCTATATTCTATGTTTGTACCTCTGTCGATCGTTACTTCCACTGTCTGGGTGTCTGCTAGTGGTGCATCTAACATTCGTTTTCTTAATTGTCTCTAGTGGGAGAAGTGTCTATGTGGTCTCTATTTTCATGCTGATATAACTTGTGGGAATCTTCTCTATCTGTCTCTATGCCATAACTGGGCCTGCTCGTACCTACTAGTTCTACGCTAATTTCGTTATCTGTATGGCTACCTGTCATCGTTTCAGTTGTGTCTGCAAGTGTAAGTAGTGTAGTGTTGTGGTATCAATCTGTAAAAATTAAAAAAGTGGCTAGTGGTATGAATGTCTGGGTGGGTTTTATTTTCAGTGAGTTCTCTCTCGGTGAGTCTCTCTAAGTTTGAGAGCTCGTGCCTGCTTTGTAAACTCCCATGCCTTAGCTAGCTTAGAGAGATGATATCACAAAGATGGGTTAATAAGGATTTTTGATTGTCGAAGTCACACCATAAATCTGAAGTAGTCTGTGTCATAAATAAAGATCTAGTTCTAGACGCTTTTATAGATGCCTCTTCTTTTTCCACGCTGATATGTTTGCCTTACATTATATGGCAACATATCGCGATGAAAATCATTGATTTCGGATCGATTCCAAACACCATACGAATGTCATCACTAAGTTCCACGCCAGAGAACGACTTTTTAATTTAATATTGTTTTTTCCCTTCTTATTTAAAGTCAGTTGGCCACATGTTCGGCACATTTCATTCGCATAATTATATTGATAGTGACGATCTTGAGTAAATTACATAATGGTGTAAAAAAAAATATTTAAAAATTCTCTATTGTTTCTGAGGATAAGAAACCTGTTAAATCAGAAAGAGAAATGATATTTGAAAACAGTTGAAGAAGAAAAAATGATATCTATGGGGCCGTTTGCCAGTAATTGTCTTATTAAGTGAACGCAATAGAAGTATAACGGTAGAGTCGATCTTGAGCATGCTCCATAATGGTTTAAAAAATTATTTAAAAATTCTCTATTGTTGCCGAGGATAAGAAACCTGTTAAATCAGAGAGAGAAATGATATTTGAAAACAGTTGAAGAAAAAAAAATGATTTCTATGGAGCCGTTTGCCAGTAATTGTCTTATTAAGTGAACACAATAGAAGTATAATGGTAGAGCCGATCTTGAGTATGTTCCATAATGGTGTAAAAAAATTATTTAAAAATTCTCTATTGTTGCCGAGGATAAGAAATCTGTTAAATCAGAAAGAGAAATAATATTAGAAAACCGTTGAAGAAGAAAAAATGATTTCTATGGAGCCGTTTGTCTGTAATTATCTAATTAAGTTGATAAAATAGAGGTAAATTTATAAAACTTAATTAAGAAACTAAGTGCGCAAAACGAAGCTCTAAAATAAAACCTTTTGAAGATAAAAACACGGGAATTTCACAAAAGTCACAAGACAGAGTTTATAAATCGAAAGTCAAGAGGAAACCAGTCTAGCTCGTTAGCAAATCTGACCATAGCTTGTTAAACAAAGGCAAACTTTATTACGCATCAAAGTGCAGTGCGCAAAATATCGGGCGCACTGGTTTACCCTGCCTAGCAGCGTCAGCAGAGCGTATCTGACAGTGATTGATTCACTGAAGACGGTCCTTGGTAAGGAGATATGCAGGCAAGCAGGCCTAAACTAAAGTATCGCTGAGAGCCGATTTTGAGACGCCGTGACTGATACCCAGCAAATTCCCACAGAAAAAAATATATCTTATTTTCTAGATAATTTTGGCATTACATACCCTCTCCTTCTACGGTGCCTATCTCTACTGCGTGACCTCCTCCGATCACGATCTCTACTGCGGTCTCTCCTGTCTCTGTCTCTATCTCCATCACGATCATATTTATTTCGTGTTGGACTGCGGTCTGCACCTCTTCCACGATCGTTATCTGCATCCATTTCCCTTCTTTGTCTCATCTCCTCTCTCTGAGCTTCCCGTAAAGCTCTTCTCTCTGTGACCAGGTTCTGCCAAAAAAGTAAACATATATGTTACAAAGGAATAGATGCAGTTCATCTGCAATTGCAATTACTTGGCATCAATTTTTTCAACTATAATAATCTTTTCCTATTCAGGGAAAGACAATGGCTGACATGCTGCCTATTTGCACTTAAACTTAGGAGAAAAAAACTTTTAAAACATAGGACAGGAAATACAAAAATAAAATCACCTAAGCATGGCCAATTTTCATCCACTCATGAGCACATAAAATTTTCAAGGCCAGAACTTAATGATAAAAGTTAGCTTCTACAAAAGAAAATTTTAAGATCCATCAACTACTGATCCATAACTATGACTCGTCTTTTATTGTGTCCATAGTATACGGTAACCAGCATAAAAAAATTTAAAGACTCAGTTTGGGTAGAAAAATATTGACTTATAGAGACCAAAATATAAGACTGCAATGTTTTATTGCCTCTGTAGTAAGTCAAAAACAGCAGGTAAGGTACATCATAACAGTGTTGATGATAGAAGATAATAATATAAATTTTTTAAAGGCCATTCATATTATATAGGCTGTGGCTAAATAAAGTGGACAAGCAATGCCAGTAAATGGCTATCCACTGGTAATGATTATCCATTTCTATTCTCAAACAGAAATGAAATTCTGCAAAATAGGAAAGAAAACTGGAAGACAAACCAATGCCCCATTGGATTTCCATAGCTTCAACAAATACACCCCAACTCATCTTTCGGTTTCGAAAATAGATAAGGAAGTGATATTATTAACAAACTGAAAATCTCAATGGCAAAAAAAAATAGAACCATAAGATCAATTAAGCTCTCTCCTAAACTCACAAGGCAAAGGGGTAAGAGCAAGTGCCACCTGAAAATTCAATGGCCTCTCAATTACCTAACTGTTCAACAAATAATAATAATAATAATAATATTTGCAAAAATGGTGATTGATTTTCAAACAGAGAATTACCACTATTACTGGGCTGTACTATATGGATGCCTTTCACACATCCATAAAACATTATTATGATAAATTTTTGAACATTTATCAAAAACATGAAACAGTCAACAGCCTTTGATAAATAAAAAAAAATTAACTGTCAAAAAACACATGAGCGGATCATAAAAACAGCGCATATGAACATTTGTACATGACAGTCAAAGCAAGTGACAAACATAAGCAAAAATTAAAAGAAAAGACAATAAATCTTCAAAAGATTGATGCGCAGACGAGCAATAAGGGGTTGGCATCAACAAAAAGAATGACTGATCATATACATCTAGAAAATGCAGGTCAATGTGTAAGAATGAGAAAGGTGTTTTTGAAAACAATGCAAATTTATCTATCTTTTTAAAGACATAATTATTTTGCCACAGATGTTTGCAACTACTTTTGTCTATTAAGTACAATAGCCATGTTAATATTTCTGGACTTACAATGACAAAAACAGGGGTGAAGCATACATGTAAGTTCATTATTCAAGCTCACCTTCAACAGGTCCAACTTTTCTCTTATAGTGATAAAGCCTAGATGTAACTTGCCCCCAAAGTGATCTGCTAGACGGCGATCATTGTCATGGATACCAAGATAAGCTCCACATACTTCACACACACGCAGTTTTTGCTGTTGGTAACTGGATGCTGGCATGGAGTTGCGGAACTCAAGCTGAAAATTAAAATCAATGAATTTTATTAAGATGTAGGCAAAAGTACCAAAGGTCAGTTCTTTAACTTCCCAATCATGCTTTAGCTATATTGCAGGTGTCAGAGCACACAATGTTCCCAACCACTGAAAATCATCTGCGCCGCAGTGATTAAACAATTTTTCGCAAAATTCCATTAGTTAAAAAAAAATAAACAGATTTTGGTGACAAAAACTAGTTCCAGAGAAGAGAAATTCAAAGTAATTGGCTTTAAAAATTCATATTTTGTATGAAAATGACTATGCATTGTAATAATTGTCAATCATGTCATGAACAATTCACTTTTACCTAAATTATTTCATTCTTGGGCTTAGGGCAGAGCAGAGAACCTCATTCTCCTTGTTCTAGTCAGTGCCCTCCTCACTTTCAGAGTGAGGGGTAGGTAAAAGCTTGGTTTTTTTTTTTTTTACTCAAATAAGGCAATAATTGCCGCGTCATCAAAGGCATTTTTTCAGCCAAATTACACTTCTGTCACTTGCATGAATTTTGAATGTGCCAGCGATACTGCCCAATTAATAAGAATTAATTTCGTTTGCAGCTTCAATCAGTTCCATTTGATTGTCTTGAATCACAAGTGGGATAGACGAGACTATACGTCCACAACTATTACTAGTATTTTTAGGATACTGCCCTTTCTTTGATTCATGATTTTCTCCTATTTCACTTTTTTTTTTCCCTCTGAAGTTTCTTTTTGGTGAGTTTTGATATGTTTGGCAAGATTTTGTTTCTTGGTTTTGAATCGACCCTTTCTCGCAACACCTTAACCGAAATGCAGACTACACTGTTTTGACATGTGCTTAAGCTAGTTCAACAAGACAATAAAATGAATGCGTGTGTGGATGCGGGGTCAGACCCAAAGAAAGGTCCAAAAATCCTTGTCAGTCATCAGTTGTAACATGATTGTATTACATTTTAAAACATCAATCAAGCCTGATCTCTGTAATTAGTTAAAATAATGTCTACTTGATTAATTATATATAGGCACTCTGCCAATCCCTCCCGTCTCATGAGTTTTGCACCTCCTTGCCCTGGAGTAGGGCGGTGTGTGGAAAAGAAACAAAACAATGATGGCTGGCCGTAAACATGGAAAAAAAAGAGGTTTGAGTCAAAGTCAAAGAGATAGAGACAGAAGTAGATCTGATAATGTGTATTCTACCGCTTAAAGCCTGCATAGGACTATCAGACTTTTTTCTCACCCATCCCTCTCGCTTTCAAGGTCTATGCTGCTACATCACAAGGGTACACAAAATAACAAACTTTGGAAAGATAAAAAATGTAGTTCCGAACTGTTCAAGAGCATTCTAAAGTTTAGTGAAATTACAATGCTTCACAGAAGCGCCGCAGACAACAAGCAATATCACCAACCAAGTCTAATAGAATGTGCAGAGTTTATGATTCTCTGGACGTCCTGTTTGACCTGATGACTAGTGCAGTGATGAATGAGGTGTTGCGCTCAACACCAGAAAAGGGTAAACACCATTGCTTACTGAAAATGCCATGTTTACCATTCCAAGGAGTCTGTGTTTACTCGGAATACAATCCCAGCCGGCTACAAGAGAATTTGCTCTTAACATACAATTAAAAAAAAATTTTTTTGCAAAACGTGAATTACCGATCAAAAATATGTTTTCTTCCATGCGCAGATTTTCAGCCATGGATTTCCGTGGATCCACGGAAAATTGTGAGGCCTGATATTGCTAGCTGAAAAATTCATATCCACATTGAATTTGAATCTTTAAATTTGGAAAAGAAGTGAAACTCACCTCAGCTTGGGTTTTTTTAACTTTCAATGCTTCAACTTCTTCCAACATCTTCATAGATTCTTCCACTTGACCCTCTGCACCAACTTCTTCAGCCTTAGCCATGAGTGTGCCTATCTGTTCACCAAGGGCGTGAATCTGTTCTGCCTGTAAATATAAATAAATAAGTAAGGTAACACTTAAATCTCAGTATAAAATTCAAGACTGCCCCCCAAAAATCAAGACCAATTCGAACTTATGTGAGCACTTATAACAACGATTTATCCTACACTCCCTGTACAATCTTAAGGAAAGTGAAGACATCTTCAATTTAGGGTCTTTTAAGTCACATCAGGTTTGAGAACTCTTTTTGTTGGTGTTATGACAACATCCATTGAGTCAATTAAAGAAAAGGAACCATTGGAGCATATGTTTGCTAATTGATAAGAAAGCTTTCAATAGGTTTGCAGACTTAAATAATGAAAGTCAACACTCAGCAAGAGGGTCCTCCAAAAACGATTTTAAATATGAAAATGATTTAGAACTCGGGTTTGGAAGTTTCTCTCGTCTTGAACAGCCTTGAAGTAAATTTTTTGGTTGGGAAGCATTTTCCTTTAAATAGAGCATTACTTTCTGATTTTCAACCCATCAGTGAGCACAAAATTTGAGATGAAAGACTGTACTATCTCTCACTGTGTAGTCCTCTCGTTGGGCAGGCTAGTAGTGAGCTGTTGAGAAAACATGTTCAGAGTCCCATCTGGAATCTGCTTTTGTACATAAAACTAAACAAGTTTCTGCCATCACATTGTAATTTTGCTTGAAGAAAAGTGCTGTGCTTTTCCCCTTTTGTATGAGTAATTAAAGGTAGAACATCTTATTGGTTTAGTGTCGACAGTTTTCATACAAAAAACACAGAGGTTTCATGCCTGTTCTCACAGGCTTAAGCATATCTTTAATTTAAACAAGGGACCCTTAGTCCAAGATTCTTGAAAACTATGTTGTGCATATTGACAGGCATCTAGATCTATATTTCACACCAAAAAAGCTGCTTGTTTATAATCTATTCTAGATCTAGATTTAATTTAAATTTGATGCTATTCTAAGTCAGTGTTCTCCATAAAAATTCATAGATCTAGCCAACAGAAAGAAATTGATAGACAGCTTCATTTGAAAGGCCAAAGGCCTACTTTAAACAAACCATCAAACTCATGCGTAATTTTTTACACAGTTACGGTGCCAGTAAAAATTTTTCTTCGTTGTGAAAAAGTTCCATTGAGTTATTGTTAAGACTAATCACAAGTGGGCAAGTGAAGGAAATGGGAGACTTGCCAGCCTGAGAAACCGGAAAATTTTAACAAGTGACAAAAGAATCCAGTAAGGGTAGTTAAAGATTTCCTGAACATACTTTTTTAATCTCTGGACCATTTTAATTTCAGTACCGCTTTTCCTGATATTGAATGAACAATAAAATTCAAGACTTTTTCCTGATTTCAAGACTAAGTTTATTCCTGGCAAAATTTAAACATATAAATAAAAGTGGGTATCTGATTAGGCTTATATCTCATGCATGTACAAAGTTACATGTTTAGACTTTTACAGCAAGTTTTTTTTTTCAAGTACCTTAACATTTGCATCTTCACTCAGTTCTTCTTGAGTTTCTTTCAAGCGACGTTTTGCCACCTCTGTCTTTCGGTCACAATCTGCAATAAAGCTTTGCAAATGTTCCATGGCCTGAAAAAAAAAAATTTGTTGAGAATAATATCAAATGCTTCCATGCCCCATGATGACCCAATTGTTTAATAGATTTTAATATTTATATCATACCTAATGTATTTTCAAAAGGAAATGCAACAGTATGTCTTTTTATTTCAAAACAAGCATGATTACCTGTTCAACCGAACATGTGGGAAGAAAACTGCATTGAACAAATGCAACCTTAACATTGATAACAGATTTATATCCTTCAGAGTTATACATCTAATAAACGATAAGCAAAGTTTACCACAATATCAGATATATATCTCCTTCAGAGCTATAGAACTACATAAAGAAAAGCAAATTTTACAACAATAATAGATTCCCTCCACAGGCACTTGAAGTACAGTTTTAAAATACATGTATATAGAACCTTGAAAGTTTGGAAAGAGCGTGCTAAGCTATCACCAGGTAATTCAATGACGCTTTTGTCTTAAGCTGGAGTAGAGGAGGCTTAATTTCATTTTATTTTCAAATTTGTTCAGTTTTTCACGTCATTGAAATTAAGTTTTTTTTTCTGCATAAATATCTAAAAAAAAATAATTTGTTTGGAAAGAGTTATCCGATTTCAAAACTTGAAAACAGTGTTATTTGGTTCATCATAAAAAATTTGGCTATGAAAATTGATGAATTAATTACAACGAAAATATCAAGAACTTGCAAGAGAATTTTCTGGTTTAATTCCATAACTTTTCTTAATTTTTTTTTGTACTGCATGAGACACTGATTTTGGCAGATCAAAATTCATTAAACTTCATTACTGTGCATTGAGTGGTTTTGGAAGAGATAGCATAGAAATAAATCAAAGTTGCCTTTTTGTAATATAGATTAAGTGCAGGGAATGAGCAGATAGGGTGGTAAAGGAGACAGCAGTTGAGGAGAAAGAGGTGTCAACTTACATACTAAAATAAGGTATATTACCATCCTTGGCAGAATACTCACGTCAATGTCATAAAAATAATCTTTGGTCTTTGCAGCCAGCTCATAGTCAGCTCGCAATGCAAGATCATGAACATTTGGGCACTCTCCAAGGTCCATGCGCTGTAAAATCAGTCCAGCAAAATGTTCAAATAAAGATGATAAAATGAGAATATATCTAGTCTGGATTTGTTGGAGACTCATAGACTTAAAGGCTTAGTTATCTAAAAAAAAAATAAAATCATGAAACAAAAAGGAACTTGTGGCTTGTCCAATTTGAAGATCATCTTGTCACAGTTATTTCACTGACAATATATACTTACTCTGAGAGCCAACTTTAAAGGCAGCATTTGACAAGCTGTGTTTGCTCATATTCCTGCTGCACCCATAAGGATTAAAATGAATGCAAATAACTTAATGACATGATCAAATTTCAAGGACAAACAGAATCATGTTAAGAAAAATGTATTTTAAACAAAAATTAACTGCTTCACACCATAATTTTTGCAGCATGATCTTCATAGATGTACAAAATTGATACCGAAAAAATGACCCATGAGATAATTAAGATACAGATGGCTGTGCAGTGTGTGTGTGTATATATATATATATAAATATAAATGACTTCGTTTTACAAACTTATAAAATAAAAATCAATATACTGATATTAATATAACTCTGAACCATACTATGTGGCATTTAATCCCACTGCTGCTCAAAAGATAAGGGTCATGATGGAAGTTTGATATAAACAAAACTGAAATGCCAAAACGTACAATAAACCACAGCCAGGATCAAAACACCACCTGCCCCAAAAGCTTTGTAGTTAACATCAATTGGTAACCTGTTATGACTTTTATACGCCATGCCTTTCTTGTTAAATACTCTTTCCATGAATGTCCTCCAAGAACATTTTCATTCAGTCAGATGTAAACTAAAGTGACTTTTCTAGGCCCAAAAATTTCAAAAAATCAGGATCTAATAATAATATGTAAGAGATGTTGAAATTGTCTGGTCCACCCTTTAATAGCATGTGTTTCATCTGTATCTGAAATAGCACTGATTAATTTATATAACATTGAAAAGATAAAGGACATCATAAAGTGATCTGAGGTTGACGACTAACAGGGCAGTTTCTGCACTTAACACCAATCAGACATGGCATTGAAACAGAAGATGGCGATTCAAAATGGGTCCAACTCACGGTTTCTTACGTACCCACTCCTAGCATGTCAATGAATGTAACAGTATGACACACCAACCTGAGCCCAAGAAGCTTTTTTGAAGCTAAAAAGGAATGGAGAGAAAAAAAATGGAAATTAAAATTATTGAAGAAGTATTTGAAATAAGAATGGCAGGCCAGCTAGTGCTGACCTGGCACTTTCAATCCCCACTCACCGTGCTAGCCAAAATGTCATGAGGGCAACAGCTCAGTAGGAAGCTCTTACATACCCGAGGGTCATCAAACTTCACACGATACTTGTCATTATCTCCTGCATTCAGTCGAAGGATCAGGGAAAAGAAACGGAAGGGTAAGAACAAAACATGTTAGGTTTCATATTTAGCACAGGTTTGATACATACATGAGTTGAGACCAAAAAATGGTCTTTTCCTGCCAGAGTCCACAGTCCCAATATCAGTTCTTCCATTTTTTCCATTGTTAAAGCCTAGTGCTTAAGGATAATTATGTGATCAGCAAATAAGCTTTATTTTGAGGAGAGAGAAGAATTTAGTAGACCTTACAGCAATTTTATACACACTTTGAAAATGAAAGTGAAAAAAAGAACATGACTCTTCCCTCAGAACTTAAAAATCATATAGATTTTTTAAAGTAGTTTAAATGGACAGACTAAATACATACAGTTCACTTGAAGCCACCATGGATACTGATGACACAACCCACTGTTCATTATGGTCTCCATGGGAAAATGATATTTCTACAATATTAGTGGATTTTAACGATTGTTTAAAACCAAGATGGCCCAAAGATTATAAAAGAAAAGAAAACAACCATTAATGAAAAAGTGCTTCTGGTCAGCTGTTGAAAAAAATACCTGTGGAATATTTCAGCTTCCTTTAAAGATAATTAAAACAATCAACCTTCCTCAAAAAAGTTACTCTTAAAACAGTATATCATATAATGAAAATGTAAAAGGTTAATTTCCAAAGACAGACCCATTATATTCTGTCCAATTCACTTACAATGACTTAACCCTAAACATGTAACTAAAGCTCTTTATAACCATCAACATGTTGATATGAGGGCAAGAAAAATCCTGATAAATACAAAAAAAAAATTTGATGAGCACCAAGAAAACAAATAATTCAGCATAAAATGAATTGCTTAATCCGCCACAAATTGATATCTTTAATGATTTTGGTCTAAAAATTTGTTACAGCTCTTTGATTTTGATTTTACATCTAAAACAAATTTTTTTACCGTCAAAGCAAGACCATCAATAAGATAACACCATAAATGGGAATAAAAGCTATTTGGCAACATCATTTCATTCAAAAAACTATATGATACAAATTCTAACAAAATTAAGTTAGTTTACCTCATGAATAAGAGCAATTCAGCAAAATAAGAAATAAATAAACCCTAATCTTTTAAACTAAAAAGTTTTTACTCAAATATAAGTATACTTTTTTAGTATGTATAAAAAAGCATGAAGGTAAAACAATTCAGAGTGCAATCTTTCTCAGGCTATGTGGCCAATTATTTAAAAAAAAGTATTCTTCTACTCTTGCGGTAACTGCTTAGACGATTTCTAAACAAAATTTTTGGCAGTTTTAAAGTGAAATTACAAATTTATTTTATTTAGACTTTTGAACTTGCATTTTAACTTTAAAAAGTTTAATGGTAAAATTGTATAGCTACATAGCAAAATGAACGCAAAACAAGGGTAGAATGGCTTACTTCCCTAAGTTTCAAACAAGTGGAGTGTCACTTCTTAACTTCATTAGCAGTTTATTCTATAGAGATAGAATTATGATTATTAGACTTAGATGTCAAAGTGTTTAATTTCCACCAAATTAGAAACTTCAGATTTCCTATCTGACTAAGCAAAACCAAAACAACAATATCAATCTAGATCAAGATCTCAAATTTGGTCAATAAAATTAAATTTAGACAGAAAAAAACATACATTTTAAAACCACAATCCTGTTTTAAAACAAATTTTGCTTTCCTTCTTTTCCTTTTTTATTTTTTGTAAACATAGCGATTAATGGAATTGCTGAATGAGAATAACTAAGCTCCATCATTCCCAGGCCTTGACTGATTCAAGCCAATTCTCTGACTATTTGACTTCTTGTGCCTTCAAATCTGTACTAGCGTTATTAAAACTATTATCACTAAAATAGCGAACTGCCCAGTTCATGTTACAAGTTTTCTTGATACAGTACACCTCGAATCCAACAAACTCGGATTCAAAGAACACCTTGCATTCAACGAACAGAATGAAATAGCCGTTTTTTTCCTTCTTTGACTCTCTTAAAATACCTTGCATCAAACGAACTGGTCTTAGACCCGTCCTTGGGTTCAACGAACTACAAGTATTGGCAAATCCACTATAGAATGCTTTTCTGGTTAGAAACTATGTATTTGAAATATAATCAAAAGAAATGCTTGGAGTGTATAGGAGAGAAAAGTATTGATATACAGGGAGAAGGTAATAAAAAGAGGGGGCAGGGGGAGAGAGTGGGCATGGAGCGGCAGCAAATGCATGGTGAGATCATGATACAGGATCAAAGAGCCAAAGTGGCGGTAACTTGGACAATGGTGGGAGGGGGCAAAGTGGTTTTAAAGACATGATGTTAGTTGATAAATACAAGGGAGGTAATTGTGGTAATTTCACTTTGGTTGGTTACTTCCCTTGTGGTGCATAGTCTCATGGCTCCAACGAACCTTGCATTCAATGACTGTTAAAAATGACCGAACTATAGTTCCTTGAGTCCGAGGTGTACTGTATATGTTGTTTTTTGTACTTCAAAGCTTTCCCATTTTTTTTTAAAAAATAAATATTTCTGGGCTACTACCACTGCATGGGTTTCAATTGTAACATTTTTACCATATATGCTTATAAATCTGCTTCAAGTGCTTTTTTTTAGTAATTTTACTCCTATTTTTTCCTTTTGTCAAGCTCATACAAAATCTACATGCTGTAAGTGTAACAATAATTTGTTTCTTGGTTATGAACTAGCTCATCATGAAATGAAGATCTAGATTTTCATGAAAAGACTCCTTTTTTAAGTCAACTTTAGCAGACCAATGCAATTTAGATAGTATTCTATAACATATGTATATTGATGACCAGTTTTACTTATCTGCCTTTTACTGGGTAACCCATGGCAATCAAATTGTATATTTAACAATTATTGCGAGTTTACAACAAAGAACCCACACCATTTTTTAAGGAGAGACATGAAAAATACACATAAATTTGTGTCTACTAAAACTGAATTTATAAGGGGCTTGGTTCACTTTGTTTCATAAAAATAAAAAAAATAAAAAAGGATCACATTAGAAACGAACCCTTTCAAACTTATCTTGGGGTGTTAAAAAAAAACTTTTTAAGGACTAGTAAAATTTAAAACCACAAATTTTTCAGGAAAATTCACCAAGGACTGAGAAAAAAATTTGCAGGGAATGTTGATTTCCATTCTTTGGAGACGGACTTAAATTTTTTGGACAGCGTGGCTTGTTATCCCACTAATATTGTATTAAAAAATTGCGCACATAACTACAATTGCCACTTCTCAGAATAACAATCGCCCATATAGTCACACTTTGAAGATACCTTTGTCCAGGACTTTAAAACTAGAGTAAACCATAATTTTTAGAGAAATGTTAAAGCTTTGTGTTGTAAAGTAAATTAAATGAATATAGAGTAAATAAGATAGAGAGAGAGAGAGAGAGTGAGGGAGGTAAATAGATATGTAATAGATACAAGATTTTCACATTGAACTGTAGCAGAAGAGAGTGATCAATGATATTCAAATATGTGTTACTTTTGTGTATAACTGTGCCTTTGAATACTTGTAAGCGTAAAAATAATTTTAAAATGTCTACCATTAAGCAGCACTGAGGTGCCTCTGTACAAATATAAAGACATAAGAGCTTTGAAATTGTCCAACGACAACGAAGTTCATCACAAAAGTAAAGAAAAATATGTAGGGCCATCCTTTCTTTAAATCCAGTCTTTTAAGTTTAAAAACACGGGACCACAACATGATATTCCATTTTGATATACAAAATGGCAAGTTCCAGAATTAAATGATGACATTAAAGTTAAACACAAGGCAAAGAAAAAAAATTATTTCATACCAATAAGAATCGATACAAAAAGTGGTAATCATAAAAAAAAATCTAGACTCTAGATTTAAGCTAGATCTAAAATCTAGATTTAGCTGCTGATGAGACTACAGTGAGTGTTAAATTTCGTTATATTTCCATCTTACTCTCAATACAAGTTACAACGGCAGCCTTTTACAATATGAAGCTTTATAATTGTATTGCAATTTTAAACCCTCTAGGTGGGGGGGGGGGGAGGGAAATTCACCAGTTTTCCTATAGCATACAACAAATTACAATATCACTTTTCAGTTACCCACTTTTCCTGTTCAAACTTCGGCTTCAAATCGCTGGTATCACTCCGTTCTCTATTACTGTATTAGATTCTAGATCTAGATCTAGATCTAGATCGGATATTAATCAATATAGTCTAGATATCTAGATTTTATAATATATATTCTTGCAATTACATCCAGACTAGATATAGATCTAGCTCTAGATTGGCAATCTAGATCTAGATCTAGATCTAGATCTAGATTGCCAATCTAGAGCTAGATCTAGATTAGTTTGGTTATATTCTCTTCATTTCTGCTGACCATACCAGCCTTTCACTAATTTCATGAACTTACCATCTCTCGCAGTCCCCATCAATTCGTCGAGCATTGCCCGAATTTGATCCTGCGCAGTCATCTTCAAGGTCCGTTTTAGATCACGTAACAAGATTGTATGTTTTCACTCAAAGATGGAAAAGGAATCACACCCTATGAACTAGTGACATGGAGTTCAGGGATAGAACTGTTCTAACATTTCTGCCTCTCACTTCTCAGTGCAAACGTATGAAACGATATATGATTTCCTGACAACTTCCTCCCTGAAGTAGGTGGGCAAACACTGTGGATTATTTCGGATAATATCCAGATTCGAACTGGGAAAAAATATAGCCGATATTAGGCTCTGTACTGTAAAGTTTATTTAGAAAACTGTAACTACGTGAATGCATCAGCTCAGCACTCATCTTGATTTCTTTTCCTGTTTCCAACCAGGAATATCTGTTAACAACTAACAAACAACTGATAGATAACTATGCGATTAAATCAAAGCAATTAAAAATAAGAATTCAATACGTATAATGTTTTAATTTTTTTACATCAGATTTTACTCGTTGTGATGGTTTCACATAGTCAATAATGACAAAGCAGTCGTATCTTTGTGTCTTTCTTACCTCGCCTTCGAAGGTAACGTGAAAATGTAGTCTTAGAGTTATGTCTATGATACGGTAGGCCTATATCCCGTTGGGTATTAATATTATAAAATCAACACATTTTCAGTCACAGCCCTGCAAAATAATGTTTTTATAATCTAAATAAATAGTTTAAGATGAATCGAGGGGCTAAAATCTGGGTTTATTTAAAAATTATTGATATCTTTTTTATCTAAGTATGTAAAAATCTTTGAAGATGAGCCCTCATATAAGACATTTTCCGAATGTTTTCCTTCTTTGCAACAAATTTTAGATCATTTTTGCTATTATGTTATGTGTATGGTTACTATGATGGATTCTGGGACGATTTGTAAAAAATTTATACTTTTAATTTTAAGCTTTTTGGTGGGGAAGGTTTTAAGTCCGAAGAGACTACAAGATTAAGTAAAATTTATTTGGGGCAACTCATAGACAACGAATACTTATTTGAATAACATAGATTATCAGCTTAATATCACATTTAAAGAAAACCTTCTTAGTTATTTGCATGTATATACGTGGAGTAGTCATTTCACTTATTAAGGTATTATTCATTTGCTTTTGTCACGTATAAAAAAAAATGTTGTTGTTTTATGTTCTTTATTTACAGACTGAACAAAATATTATTAGATTTATTACTACTTTTCAATGGTCGATATATATTTTTTTTCAATCAGGATCCGGTAGCTTGTTTCTATAATTATGACCGATTACTATTTCTGAAAACGGCCGGTCATTCATTTGCAATGGCTTGCATTTGGCACAGATTTGATATGCCAAATAAGCTTATGAAAAGCATGGAAAGTCTTTTCTGTATATAAGCGTCTATCATTCCAACTTTTTCTGTTTTACCTGCTTATGATTAAAAATTAAATATTGAGGGTTTGCAGAGCTACGGATTGTGATTTGGAAGTTATTGTAACGCTAAAGATATGTAATAGGAGTAACAGGCTGCATAAATTTTCTACGATTTTGATAACTAAATATAAATGTACAATCCCTTCCCTACTCTCAAGTGAAGATACAATAAAACAGAGTAATGCTGCTAAAAAAAGTCTAGATTCATGGCTTTATTGAGTGCATATGCTGTGGCACAATAACGAATAATTAATTGATTTTATTTCTACTGACTAGATGTTCATTAATGGTCTAATAAAAACAAATTAATATTTCTACAGCCTGGGTGTTCATTGACGGTCTAATAAAAACAAATTTAAAAAACGGTTGTTTTAGTTTTTATGAATTAGGTTTAAAGTAAATAAAACTATTCCTTGTTAAGGAACAGAAACAACGCAAATGTAAGCTCTTGTAAGTAACATTTGCTTTGAGTTAGGTTAGGTATAGGACTAGGTCTGTTGGATAATCTAATTTTCTCGCGCAAATATAGTTTAAATGTTTTTTTTTTTAAGTAATGAAATTATGCAAACAATTTACAGGAAGTATGTAATAAGTATGTAATTTCAGATCATTCCAAAGCTTTGGAACGATTTGGATTTCTTGAAGCCGATGTCTCTTATTAAAACAAAAATGTTACATAAAATGCTTAACTTAATTTACTGCGTGATTTTGGCAAAAATTATGACATTCTGAAAACATGGCACAATGACAATAATTATGTTTCTGGGGCTGAAGACGAATACCGGTATTCCTTTTATCCTGTTTTGATATCCAGGCGCACAGATTCGTTCACATTGCAGTTGATGGTTCATTTTCAAATGATGTTACTATTTATATATGATTAAGCGTTTGGATGAAATATGTTCGTTTCATTTTTTACCATATTTTGGTACATTGATATCTTAGCTCATTCAAGCTCTTCTGTTACCTCAATGAAAAAAAAATGCCGAGGCATTTTCTCCTGCTTCGATGGGCTCTGTTGTAATTATTTGATTTGTTGATGATCTTACATTTTTTCAAGGGTTGAAGGTATTTGTAATGCTTTGATATTTTAATTTATTTTCAAAATGATTGTGGTTGTGAAGTAGGGCGCACAAAAAACAAACAACAACAAAAAATAATTCAGGAAGTGTTTGCTAAGTACAATGTGTATATGAGACCTTATTCTTATGAGGAGTATCCGCGACATCCTTGTAAAAGAAGGATTTAAAGATCCTTGTCCTCGTCAAACAAGTTTATCGCAATTACAATCCCAGTTTTGTCTAAAGTAGACACAAAACTATCATAATGTCAGAATCACTTTTGTCATAGCTCTCTTCAACATAATTTAGTTAAACGCAGCGGGCTCTTGAAAAGTCGATGAGATTTAGCATAAAGTATATAAGAAGTTTTCACCATAGTCCCGGTAGTTTTTCGATCCCATGGAGTACTGATTATAGATTTTTTGTTGCTCACATAGTTTTTCTACATTTTTTACTATTATTGCTGAAGATATGAACGGGATTTCTGTTTCGCGATCGTATAATAAACATATAGAGTCAGCAATATCTCCAAATACAACCCAACTTGGCCAGTTGATTCTATTAAGTTGGAAACCTTTCTCAATGACATGTTCCTCGTCATTTCTTTTATATCATGAAGTTACTAACTACTTCGGAGGCAGAACTATGTAGCATAATAACGGCAGTATGCGCGAAAAGCCAGGATTATTTAAAATACTCGGTTTTTTCTTACCTTTTTATTTTCATGTTAAGAACATCTTTAAGGTCCCCGACATTGTTCCATTCTTTTTAGATATATTCATTTTGTAGTGGCGACTGTAGAAATTTAAAACACTTTTTTAACGATTTCTCTCTGAAGATCAGAAAACGTTCTGTATTTTTCTCAGTTTTCATAGCTTGACCATCAGGGCGGAGGGGCTTTGTTTCTTTCCTTCCTTAAGTTAGATATTGTCCTTTTTGTGGACCTGTCTGGATCTTAGGCGTTTCGCGATTATTCTTATTGGGATAAAACTTACCTGAATCTTTGAAAAGTAACAGTTGTTATTTTTAAATTGATCTATCATGATCGGATTGCAGTTTGTGTTAATTCTGGCAGATAATGCATATATAACTTAGGGTGAACTTTGACAATGATACGGATAGGCCTATAATTATATCATGAAAATTAAAGACCATAAAAAAAAAGAAAACAAAAATAAAGAGATAAAATTTTAAGTCCAAGGAATAAAGTAATTGATACACATGAACTCGTTTGCCACTGCCTTTAATTTTTTTTTCATAAAATCAATAAGATGCTGAAAACAAATTAGGGTTTATCTGCTGATATACTATATTCCATAAACAAGCTTGAAAGCCAGAAATTTGTGAATCGGCGTCGAGTCTATTCCTCGTGTCTGAAGGGAGCGGTGTCGGAAAATGCCAAAGCTGGAGGATGATGTGGTATATATCAAATACTACTTAGTTATCAATTATTGAATTTCAATCGTCTTTCCAATCGGTATAAAATAACCAATTGGATTATTATCTTTCGTCTATCTTTCAAACGGAAGCTTTAAATCGCAGAAGAAGATAGTTAACTCGTCTTGACGATTGATTTGCTGAGCTCCTGTTAAGAGTGGAATTCTCTTATCCCGTTCCCTCACGTGCATGTTCAAATTTAGAGAGGAGAGGTGTCTACCTTAAGACTTTAAGTTCCTCATGTCCCCTGCACGCAACAAAAAAGATATAAATTTGCTCGATCAGCACCTGAAAGGTAAGAAAAGGAGAACGTGTTCATGGCTTAATTTCTAGCAAAATGATTCTTATATTAATGGTATTCTAAATGGGGATGATTTAAGCGAAGAAACTTCATGAATAAAAGTAGTCTTCATGTCTATGTGTTGGATCTTCTGTCAACTCTCTCTGTTTCAATACTTCCCAGCCCTTTGCTCATCATGTTGCACGGAGGCGAAAGTGCCTGTGACAGAGAAAGTAACGTGATTACAACACTTTTTTTTAAATGACGAAATGAACGGGAGGAGACGAAACAATTTATTTTGTAAAAATCAGTTCTGGAAGACTTCTTGCAATTTCATTAGAATTATATAAAATCCTTCCATTTATCTTTTGACAAAGTTTACCAATTTTTTCCCCCATTTTACCACTTTTGATTTTTTAATAGGTAGTTTATCGCATTTTACTATGACTCTGTAGCAAAGGAAGAAGGAATACAAAGAAGTTATATATTGATTTGACATTAATTTAACCAGTGCTAACAGCGCTTGACACCCACAGCTCAACACGGGTTGATCGCCAGGCACACAAACCTTTGCAAGCAGCTTAATATTATTGATTGCAATGATACCCTTAGTATTTCCATCAAAACTGGTCCCAACTTGCACAGAGTGAATCGCCACCTAAGAAGTCAAACTGCTGCCTATCAGCGCATAAATTTAAATTTCCTTTTCAAATAAAGGCACATAATGCACTGAATACAGGATAGCACTGCTCTCTTAGCTCAATACAGAGCAGGAATCCGCATACCTAAAACAAAAATCGCACCGCTCGATCTCATGGTGCGCGCATAGATTGCGGTATTTAAAAAAGAAGCAAAAAAAAAAGAGAAAGAATGTAGCGATGTAATATAACAAACGCAATTAAAAACAATAAGGATAACAAAATGTAAACAATAATAAAAGTCAACACCCGAACAAGATTCCTGATGGAACCTCTTGAGAATTTCTCGTCTCAAACTTCACCAGGAAATTTTCCCCTGACGAAATCAATAATCATTCAGATTCTCTTGGTGTTCACTCATATCCCGGTCCAACTTTTAGATAAACCATGATCTGAGTGCCCATCGGCTAAGGTCGCCATTGATCGTCAAATCCCTCCATTTTTATGGTGACGCATTCCCGAGCACATTATTATCAAATTCTAATATATGCCAATTTAGTCCATAAAATATGAAGCCTAAAAAGGTAAGTATGTTTGGAAATATGTACCAATATTTCTCCTATACTTTTATGGTGAAAATTAAACCTTAGAGGTATTATTTTTCAATAAATAAAGAACATCATTACTCCTTATCAAGACCATTGCAAATCCCCATTTATCGATGTGTAAACAAACCCATGCCTAAATCATATAGACATGTAGTAGATATCTATTTCTTTCATATCCTGAAGTCGGGTACTTTGACAATTTGCAGATCCATGTGTCTAACGCTACAAATACAGAGCTTGGAATTGGATGTTAAACACTGGTATTTTGAAGAGAATGATGTAGATCTAGATCTAGATGTACAACAAAGTCAGACTCTAGAGCCAGTAGGGGCATATTAAAAAAACTCACTCATATAACTAGATCTAGATTAGATCTAGACTTGGATCTAGTTATAGATCTAGATCTAGATCAAAATTTAGTGTAGTGCTTTGAATCAAGGGTATAATTGCAGATATCGGCCCAACTCACCCTAAGCTTAAAAATTGTAGGCCTATTTTTCTTACTCTTAATGAATTTGATGCTGAATACAAATATGAAGGTGTTTTTTTTTGGCGCAAATAAATACTTTTCAAGATATTTAGCATTTTTGAGTTGGTCTAAAATCCCATAAAGCTACAAGAATCGATTTGGTTGGGAAACATTCAAATGTTACTGTAAAGCCAGAGGTGGGCTGATATCTGCAATTTTACCAAATCTAGCATGTGATAGCCTATATAGATCTGACTAAATATTGGGTGTCGGAGAAAGTCAGTACTTGGACATGATATAATATGAATATATGAATTTTTGGTCAATGGGTGTCGTATTTGACTCATTCCAGGAGCATAGACTGGCCCTTCTGGGCAGCTTTGATCCCTGTCATAATCTAATTTTAAGCTCTCTAGATTTTTAACGTTGTTACTGCTCAGCTGCCACATGTAGGCTTACAAACAAAAAAAATTGGCTCAGACAATATTCCGAGATGGGAGCTGCAGCGATCATAGTATTGAAGGCTTTCGTGGGCAAATCCAATTATCCATACATGGGCTTATTGTTGGAGTTGTTAGGTTTGCCTTGACCTATCTACAGAGTATGATTAAATATCATAGCTTTTTGTAGTCAAAGTCAGCTAACAGCTGTACTCAGTACTGTGACGTCATATCACTTGGCACTGAATTTTTTAGCTGCTACCAAAGTCAGTCTCGGAGTATATTCATCGGTTTGAAACCAATGAAGGGACCTTTTCTTTGTAGAACACTACATACCTCAACCTCATTGACTGTTCACTTAAAGATATAATCTCAGTTACCAGAGAGGCACTACAACTTTGCTTAAAATATCAACCAATTTAATGAAAGTCTATATTATCTCCCTTTGAAATAAGGGTACAAGATATGAGAAGCCTAGGCCCCAGCGTCTCAAAATTGTTTCTCATCGATACTTTAGTTTAGGCCTGGTTGCCCGCATATCTCCTTACCGACAACTGTCTCCAAAGAATCAATCATTGTCAGATACGCTGCACTGCACTTTGATGTGTAATAAGGTTTGTCTGTGTTTAACAAGCTATGGTCAAATTTTTTAACGACCTACACCAGTTTCCTCTTGACTTTCGATCTGTAAACTCTGTCTTGTGATTTTTGTGAAGTTTCCATATTTTTATTTTTAACAGGTTTTGTTTAAGAGCTTCGTTTTGCTCACTTAGTTTGTTAATTAGTTAAGTTAACCTCTATTGTTAACCTCTTAATTAGACAGTTACACTTACAGACAAACAGCGGCTTACAAATCGGTTTTTCTTCTTCAACGGTTTTCAAATATTATTTCTCTTTCTGATTTAAAAGGTTTCATATCCTCAGCAATCGTAGACAACTTTTAAATTCACTTTTTTTTGACCATTATCGACCATACTAAAGATCGTTATCAATACACCTCTGTTGTGTCCACTTAATAAGACAATTACAGATAAAGGGCCGCATACAAATCAAATTTTTCTTAACGGTTTTCAAATATTATTTCTCTTTCTGATTTAACAGGTTTCATATCCTCATCTATCATAATCAGTTTTTTAATGAATTTTTTTACACCATTATGGAATGTAAGAAAGATCACTCTATCAATATGCGAATAAATGTGCCGAACATGTGGCCAACTGACTTTAAGTAAGAAGGGAAAAATACTTTTTAAAAAGCTGCTCTCAAGTGTTGACCTTAGTGATGTCATTTGCATAGTGTTTGGGATCGATCCAAGAAACAATGATTGTTTTTCAAGATATGTTTGCCATATAATGTAAGGCAAAAATATCAGCGTCGAAAAAAGAAGAGGTGTGACAACTATAAAAGTGGCTAAGCCTGTGGCACAGACAATTAGAGCTTAATTGTGTGAATTCGACGAAAACAAATCTCTTATTAATTCATCTCTGTGATATCGTATCTCTTTAAAACCTAGCTAAAGGCAGAGATGTTAGCAAAGCAGACACCAGCTCTAAAACTTAAGTGATACAACGGAGAGAGAACTCACTGAAAATAAAGCCCACTCAGACATTCATACCCCTAGCTACTGTTTAGTATTTACAAATTGAAAACACTTGCATTTGCAGACACAACTGAAACAATGACAGATAACCAAATCAGTGTAGAACTGGAAGATACCAGCAGACACAGATAGAGAATGTCAGTATGAAAATACAGAGCTCATAGACACTTCTCCCACTAGAGACAATTTAGAAAACAAAGACACATAAGATACACCACTGGCAGACTCAGGCAGAGGTAGTAATGATTGACAGAGGTACAGACATAGCATATATGTGATTTTATATATCTAGAAACTTACCACAGAAACATGATTTGTCAGCGCAACAGTCAAAGACATGACTTCTAATGAGCAGCAAGCACTCCATTCCAACTACCCCCATAGCTTCATCAACTCTTATCAAACCTTCTGGTCAGCCACAACATATAGTTCCACATTAACAATGATACAATATATTTTATTATTCACCATTATTCCTTATTTGGATATTTTAACTCAATGGAGTAACATACCGTGTATTAATAATTAAAAGGATTTATATTTGGACCAAGCTCACAGACACAATTTTTGTGCTGATGATATGATTTTTACCGTTACGCGAGTGTTTAGAAAAACATTTTGTCGTATTGACTAAAATTTTTTTCAACTTCTTTGCGGTTGATTATCCATTAGCGGTCACTTAATCATGTTAATTAACTCAGTAATCACATAATTTTTCAAACTTTTTAAATGACTGATCAATATAAAAGCTTCTATCAAAGCTATTTTTATAAAAAGAAATTGAATGAAAACTTTTTTGTTCTATTGTTTTGATCAAATTAAAAGATAATTTAATGAAGCCAACAGATTGTATTAAATGAACTGTTATAGCAAAAGACTGGTGCATTCCAGCAGTGCGGCCAACCTCACCCTTGCATTTGGTGAATGACCCCCGACCCTGTGACCTATTTATCGCTTGACGGGGACCAGTGTGCCCCAACTAAAGTATTGCTAAAGTAACGGCATGAGGCATTGTGTGAAAAACGAATATTGGTTTACTATTTTGGCTTTTTACCATATAATTTTATACGATATAGGCACTTGAAGTTACTGACACTTGGGAAATCTGTTTCCCTTAATCTTGGTTAATGTTAAATACCAAAGAGCAAATTTAAAGGAGAACAATTCATCATATGGCCCTTCTCTTCCCTTACTCCTGCCTACCCCCTCAATACAGATTTATCCAACATGGTGTTAAAAGTTTCTAATACCTCTTTTTCATCTGATCCTGTTTTGATGTTAGATATAATTTAAAGTAGCTTTATTGGTCAAGTTTTGTATTATTTGATTCAAAAACCAAGTTAGTTACAGGTTAATCAGTACCACAGCATCTTGTCACTGTGATGGCAAATAAGAAAGGGAGTGGTGTACTCTGATGTAAAGAAAGGCATGATGTATGTGGTTCCATTGTGGGTGATATTTGATATGCTGTTGCTGTGTGTCCCATGGTAGAGCCAAGGAAGTATGATCTGTCAGTCAGAACGTTAAACAAGTTTTAATCAGTTAATCACTTAATGTCTCCCAGTCCCGTGGTTTTGTCAAGCACCTGCCAAGTCCAGTAGGCTGACCATGTTAGTTTGGGCTCATTTCCTTGTTTCTCCTTTCATAAATCAGTCAGTGCGTTTCACTTTAGTCCTTACTTTCTTTGCTTAGAGATAAATTGAAATTGTGGGTACCAGTATTTAACTTAGGTAGGAACCCCATTAAGTCAACCAGACTTAATTTCAAAGTATAAAATCATTTTATTTTCATTGCAAATTCCTCTCACCACAAGAAAGGCTAGTGTTATAAAATGAAAATGTCATGCCCTATCTTTTTAAAATTATTCTCTCAAAACCTGATTTCTTATCTCTATGTCTTTCCTAACATCATTTTTAAAACAATGAGCCATTTAATAATTACATTTTCAACCGCAAAGAAAGTATCAAATTTGCCTAAAGCATTTAAAATATGGTTTGTCTTGATTGTAAAAAAAGCCTGTCTAGAATCTATGTTGTTATGCAACTCTGTTGACACAATACAAACATAGTCATTTTGCTCTGCCACAGGTATTTAGAAGCTAACTGGCTGTGGCAGCATGTTCTTCCCTATCTGTCAGACACATAGTGAGCAGGAGTAGGGTGTTTTAATTGTCATTTGTCACTGTCTTTGTCTGCCTCTCTTTTTTATTTTTGTCTGCTCTTTAGGCAGTCTGAATCTCTTTTCTCCCTTCTCTTTTTGCGGATATGTATTCAAATCAATGCCTGTTGTGGTGTAAACATTTAGCTTGTTACACAATTATAATTTCAACCAGGGTATAAAAAATGGTGGAGTATTGTTGGTTTTTTTAAGAACCCAGAATATTTTATTTGTTGATACTGGAAGAGGCAGTGAAAGTGTGCTCAATTTTCTTTTTAAAATTAGTTAATTCCTGGTCTCATGAGTTGGTAAGGGTAAAACTGGCGTCTGCAAGCCCAATTTTATCCTTTGAGTCAACCATGGGCAACCTTGTCATTTTCGAAGGTGAAATATTCAGGTGACTGTAGCACCATAGGTCTGTTCTTTTTTCAGCAAGGCAGCATTCTTGTACAGACACCATGCCCCAATGTGTGTGAATCTAAAATCTTTAGTTTAAAGTGGATGCCATTTAATTTAGATAAATAGTATTAGATGAAGTCTAATATTAGTTTTAAAATTTCAATTTTTACTTTATTTTTATTTTTGTTAAAGAGACACATATCATACATTTTGCCATTGTATGTTTTCAGACTTGGTCAAATCAGACAAACTGTAACTAAAGATATTTTATAATTTGTAGGAATTTGACATCTGATTTTTTTAAAACAATTCATTGCAACATAACCAACAAAGTTATTTATGGCCCAAAAATACATGATTAAGTTATTTATGATTCCTCTAATGCAATTTTCCTTTTTCCCTTGCATATTCTCCTTTTTTAATTTTAATAAAATTAACAAACAATTTACATTGCAGAAGTCCAAGAAATCTATGAAGAAAAAGAAGTTGCCAGAAAAAGCATTGCTGTCAGTTTCCACTCCTTCAAGTTCCAAGAAGGGAAAGACTTCCCAAGAATCAAAACCTTCAGAACAGCGGCTAATCAAGAAACGAAAGCTGTATGCAAAGGAGGCTCTGCAGGCAGCATACAAGGCTGTCAAGGACAGCAGCATTTCGGTTAATGCAGCTGCAAAACAGTATGGGGTTCCTTTGACCACTCTTAGAGACAGAGTGGATGGCCGAATTAGCATTGATACTACAAGACCTGGACCTCCTCTGTTACTTGCAAAAGATGAGGAGGCGGAGATTGTCCAGTTCTTGCATACTATGGCTCGCTATGGCTATCGCTACACTCGCCTTGAAATGGGGGAAATTGCCACAGACCAAGCTGTGGAGAAAGGCAAGAAGAATCCTAGGGCAAATGGTTTAACAACAAAGTGGGTGGACAATTTTATTGGTCGCTGGCCCAGCGTCAGAGATTTAAGCTGCAAGTTTAAGAATAAAGCCGACGCTGAGCACACAGTGCGTACATACTTTGATGAGATAAAGAACATCATAGATAAACATAGACTGTTGGACAAAACGGACAGAATTTTTAACATAATGGAAATTGGACTAGTCACAGAGCATAGTATCTCAAATCATTCTGCAGGGAAATCGGCCCATAGTGCTGACAGCGTAAGCTACACAACAATGATAGCTTGCGGCAGTGTCTCTGGCAAAGTGATGGCACCATTCTTTGTATATCAGGCAGTGCGCTTAAGGCCAGAGATGATGCGTGGGCTTCCTAGCAATGTTAACGCAGCTGTCTCTGACACTGGGAAGTGTACACCACAGATATTTAGACGTTATCTGAATGAACATTTTTTGCCCCAAACTCAGCGGACAAGAGACAGTGACCCAATCTTAGTTCTCATGGATGGTTGCCGCAGCCATGTGTTTGTCAGTCTGGCTGAGTGGGGCCGCTCAAACAATGTCATCTTTTCATTTATCCCAGCACATACAACACACCTTCTTCAGCCACTGGAAGTAGAATGTGCTGAACAGGTTCAACAGAAGTATGAAACAATCTGCAGAAGGTACCTCAAGAACTACACAGGCCCCTGCATCAGCCGCAACAGTATAGGAGAACTTGCATGCAGTGCTTACCTAAAGGTGATCACCCGACATTCTCTGGTTCATTCATTCAGGAAAGCTGGGGTATATCCAGACATTTCATCTGATGAAAGTGAGGAGGAAGTAGATGACAAAATGCAAGAAGATTCTTACCATCCATCTTACTACAAGGTAGATGACAATACAGAAGATATTGTAAGTATATGTTGAGTTATAATATAAGTATTTTTATTGTTGATAAATCTGTCTTACATTTGTTCCTGTATGTTTCTGCCTTTATTTTGTCAAAAAAGTGTTTCATTCTCCAAATACTCTAGTCAAGGGACAAGAATCATGAATAATTTATAATGATATAAGATTTTTGGGAATGTTCAGTGAAGTGCATCTAACCAAAAATCTCAAGTCGTTGTTCATTTTTCTTAAATTTTGACCTCTTGAACATATGCACAAGATGTGGCAATCAGTTTCCTTTTTCCTAGCACACCATTGTGCCTGAAAATGCATGTGCAAAAATCACTGAGTCAAGGATTTAGACCGTTATTTCCCCATAGTAATCCAATGTCATTTTTACTCTAAAGTGGCTTGTTGCCAAAGAAGAAACTAGTGGAAAGCACTTAGTATTGAACTTTCCCAATCTAATCTTTTCAAGAAACTTTAAAATTCTTAGCTGACCATTTGAAAAATAAATTATACCCACACATTGAAGGGAACATGTATGAATTTATTATAAAAGGGGCTAAAGAAGATTGAAACTTTTACAAAATCAAATACTCTCAAGATACTATTTTCTAGCAGTAAAGAATCACACAAAGACATCAAATGGTTGGATTGAAAGTAGTGGATCTGCAGGGCATATACTTTTTTTCTGTCATGTTGTAACCTGTTCTTGTTTGAGCTAAGTCATACTTGTGACAAAATTATCAAGATTTACTTAGATTTATATTGAATTGTTTCTTTGAAACTAAAAATGGGAGAAGGACCAGCACGCTTGTGGAAAAGATGTCTGCTTAAGAGATAAACTTAGCTTAAAAGGCCAAGATCTTCTGATGTTTCATTTGGATTTTATTCTATGTGACATCAAATATCTTTGCAACACCCGCATGTCATTTTTTTTAGCTTTTCAGTTTTCTTTCTGTCTTTCTCCTTCACTGTTTTCCAGTAAAGAGACAAGTTCCTATTTATATTTTGTTTGTATCCTTGTTTATCTGACTTAAAAGAAAATTCCCCATTCATAATTTTAATGATTAAATGTTTTTTTAATGAGTTTTAAAAAAAAATATCTTGTTAATTGGATCTATAGATTCAAAATATATGTAAGTAGTAGATCTTAAGATGGGCCTATTTCATGCCTAAGACTCTAAATTGATCCATGCACTATGCAATCTCAGTGTTCTGCACATTATTTCTTTCTCTGAGGAACAGTTAGATTGGTTACGTATGAAATACTTAGTAAGTTAGTTGTTCTCAGGGTCTAAAAATATAATTTAAAATCGACATAAACAGGCTGTACATTAATTTAGATTGAATTTGATATTTCAAAAGGTAAATGGCTAAATGCCAGATCTATTATTTGTTTGTTAAACTGATGGTTAAGCTTCTTTCATGTAGTGTATTAATGGTGGCTAGGGTGAAAAAAAAAAACCCCATGAAAATCTGCATTGGAATGAATTGTTTCAAAGAAATAAGGATTGGTATGAGACATGGATCTTCAGATGTCACAATAACTAACTTAACAATACATGTACTAATATTGAAACATGGCTTGAAAGCAGCAAACAGTGTTTGTTATTATTTCTTGTTTCAGCTCTTTGCCAAAGAAATTAAACTTTTGCTGTGTTCCGCAATTTGGGATTTATCAAAATTAAGATATTGAGTAATCAACAGACATTTTGCAAATTAGCAATGGTTTGATTTGAAGAAGAAGATGCAGGCACTGGTAAAAAGATAAAAAGCCTATATATTTGTTGTGGTTGGTTAAGTTCTCAGATAGATGAAAGATCTGGAATTGGAAACCTGGAGCAATTTTGAAAACAACACATATTAGATTATTGTTGGCCAAAAATTTTTGGCTACATCTTGAAGGTGGATTGCCTCTAGCCAGGTTGCACTCGTAAGAAAATGAGAAGAGAGAGTATGGGGGTTTAGAAGCAGAAGTCTATGTCAGAATGGATTTGAGGGAGCAGAAAAGATGGAGTTGAACTTTGAAGATGTGGGTTTCTGGCAGTAGAAGGATAATAGCAGGGAGAGAGGAATGTATTAAGAACAAGAAGTGTTTGCAAGAGAAGGAAGAGATTTTGATGAGAAGAAGGGGGAAAAAAGAGGCTGCCAGTAAGTGAAGAGGTAAATGGAGGATGCTTAAAGGGAGAAGGGGGTGATGAGGCTGCAGATGAGGTAGAGTAGAAGGGAATGACCACTTAAGAGAAATCTTTCACCTTTCAGTTTATTCAGGAACTCATGGATAAAAACTGTTCTGAACAAATTAAATGCTAAACATCAAAATGAAAACAACCAAAGATCAAAAGTGTTGATTTTTATACATTATTTTAATAATTTCTGGTTAATTTAATGGCCACATTAAAAAAAAGAAAATAAAAATATGTACACTTAAAATATTTTTATTGCCCTTGAAATTTCAAACATGGTTTTCTTCAACTTATCAAATTCCTCAGAGAATGAACAACTAGTGTAACTCCTATGCCACATTGTTTCAAAACCTGAAATGAGAAACAATTTTTTTTTGCCATATTTCTTCTTCAGCCTTTCACAATCTTATTGAAAAATGTTTCTTTTTCAATGACACAGAAAGACGAAGAGGTCTACACAGGGGATCTTGTGGTGGGTCACAATGAGGAGGTGACAGAGGAAGAAGTAGTTACATCACAAGAAATGATTTTGATTGACAACGAAGTTGATCCTGCCACCTGCACCAGTGCACAACACTCCGAAAATGTGGACAGCATCTTAAGTAGCCATGAGCATAGTGAACAACAGCAACCACAAGCAGAAGAGGAACTTGTAGTAACTCCAGAGGGGCAGGTTTTGATGAGTCATGGGGGTCAAATGGTGATGGCACCCAGTGGACATATTTTGATCCAAGGAGGTGAGATCTTCGTTAAAGATTCAGAGGGTAGTTTTTCACGTTTGCAACCCATACAGCTGATCCAGGACGAAAGTGCCACTTCTGTTGAAGAGGAGGTCAGAAAGAGCAATTCTGATCTTGGAAAGATTAGCCCCCTCAAGCAGTGTGTCATTAGTGATGGGAAAATTTTAGATTCTGCTGCGATGAATGTCTTGCATGACTCTGCATTTAATCCCATGGACCAAAGCACGTTGGGCTCGGAGAGTCTCAGTCTCATCTCTCCCATTTCAGGGAGCCAGGATCATAAGCTACACAACCGCCATTATCATCTGAGCCCTTCAGCTTCAGACAACAGCAGCAATAGCAGCAACAATAGCATATTTGCTTCTATAGAGGAGAGAGGGCTGAACCTTAAACCAGACTCAAGTCTTGAACTATCCTCATCATTTTCTGTCAATGGAGAAAGCAGCCGAGGTAGTATAAGCCCTGGAATTCAAAAAGTTATCGTTAAACAAGAAGGTGAATCTGCAAAAAGTGCAGAGAAATCATAGCACTGTGCAATATTGTTAAAATGCGTACCTATCCTCATGTCTTGATTTTTAAAATACTTTGTAATTGATCTGTGTAATTTGTAAAATTATGTTAACAAAAACTCAGTATTGGACAAGTTTGATCGTGCAGAACTTTTTATAATCTTTCTAATGATGTAGAAGTCAAAAAGTGATGATTTTTTAAAAAAGAAAAAAGAAAAAATCTTTTCAGATCAAACCTGTTTGTCTTCAGTGGAGAAAATTAATGTTGAACCAAGATGAAATTGAAGCCGCAAATCAGTGCTTCCACTTCTTGAAAATGCAAATAGTCTAGTTATCTTTGGCGTTTGAGGTCCTATCTTGATATTAAACAAGTGGATACCCCCATTATCAATTAAACTGGTTCTGCAGGCTATAGATAGAAATTACCGTATTCCCTCCATTAGTAGCGCCATCTCTAACAAACGCCCCCCCCCCCTCCCCATCCAAGCAACACTTAAAAAACACCACTTTCGAGAACAAAAGATTCTTATTAAACTCAAACCCAAAACATTTATTAAGCGATAGATCTGATGATAACAACAGACAACACATGTAAACAATGAATGACTATGATACTGCAATTGTCATCTCAAATTGGGGATGTCAAAGTCAGTACTAAGGCGTCTGAGGTTAATGTCCTGGACTATTGCAGTCCTCGTAGTCATCGGACTCGAATGACGCATCGCTTTCTTCACCCAACCATGGCACTCTAAAACTAACTAGAGGGGGGGGGGGATGGCAGCGACGGCGGAAACGGCGGAAACGGCGGCACTTTGTCTTTGAAGAAAGTCATCCAAAACATTCCTTTAGACGCACCCCTCCCCCCCCCCTCTTCATTTTCACGCGCCCGGCGCTACTATTGGAGCGAATACGGTATTTTGTATTGGTTTCAGATTTTTTGAGTGGAAAAAAAAGCCAACTGTTGATTTAAAGTGTTAATATCAAATCTTTCTTGCTGCAGTTATTGTTAATCTCAATATTACTTTGTTACACATGTTGCATCTTGTCTTTCAACTGTTTTCTAAAAGAGAAATACATGTATTTACTTACTGCATGGTACAGATTTGAATTTTTCTTTAGAAATTATCCAAGTAAAGGAAATGAAATGACTCCAAAGCATAGCTAAGATAAATTAACTGAATGCTTAAAGGAAATTGTGTAAGAATGGGCATACAATACACACTAAACGCTATCAAGTATCATTCTTTTTGTGGACAACAGCTTGACTGCTTGGAATTTGCAAATACAGAGTAAAACCAGAAATTTGACTCATTTAACAATCAACTTTCATGAAGTTCTAAAAAATGAGAATTAAAACCATGTAGGTAACGTTATCTGGGAATACTTCTTCAACTGTGCTTCTGTTCCAATTGAAAATTATGATGATCTGAATTTTCAGGTGCAGCAAATTTGATCATGACTATGTTCCTTGTTACCTGCAAAACCTAAAACATGAATAAATCCAAAGACCAATTGAAAATATGTAAAGAAATTGTGGTAAAAATGAGGGACCAAGAGTTAAATTGAAGTGGAATTTTATTTACTTTTGTTCTTTTTTCATCTAAAACCCATAGAATATGAGATATGAATTTTTTTTTTAATATTGCTAAAAAGCGACTGTTTATGTTGGATCCCAATTCTTTATTGATATTTTACTTTACATTTATAGAGCCCTTAGCTCAAATCATGGTTTAAAGGTAAATTCATGCCACATTTTCAGGCTCCATTTACCTCTGGTTGAAAATAAATGTATATTTTGCGACTATTTCTAATGTTTTAGATATTTGAAATTTGGTTTTGAAAAAAAAACATTTGAAAGTTGATGAAAATTGAAATCTTTTTTGTCTTTACTACAAGAGAGCAAATTGTAATAGCTTTTCGTAGAAATCTGAGAGTTTTATGTAATCATAGTCAAGGCATGAAATATGTATTGTTCTTATTTTAAACAAACACCTTCAAATACGGTATTAGCCACATGCAGATTATTTTGAGACAGGTTGCAAGAAATAGTGTTTTTTGCTTATGATTAGACATACATGTTTCTCCTTATTTTGTACATAATGTTGTTTGTTCAATATTCTAGACAATTGTCATTTTCTTTTGTCCCCTACTTTTCAATCTGGTGCACAATTTTGTATTTGTTTGAAGTAGTATTTATTAAAACACACTTTGCCTTTAGGACTTGTTTAGCATGTACAGTGGAACCCATATTAAACAACACCTTGAATAGCGACAATCTTTGCTATAGCGACAGATCTGAAAATCCCCGTTTTTTCCTCATTATTTAAGTCATTAAATTTATTTCTGCAACAACGAGTATGGATGCCGCTTCCCCTCTATTAATGACAACTAGATCTGAGGGTACAAAGGAAAAGAAACGCCAAAATTTTTCATGGGAAAAAGATTTCAAGCATTTTGTCTTGGCCTGCAGGCTTGCTGTATCTTCCCACAGTCCCCTCCTGTTAAGTGTAGTCTAGGCCAAGTATCAGTATCACTTGTATAATTATACACTCTCTAGTATCACACAGCATGTGGTCCTACGAGTTATGCTCAGTATATCTCACCCACAGCAAAAATTTTCACAAACCAATTGAGTCTGACCAAGAGAGGAGAGGTGGGGAAATTTTTGAACACTGTCTTGGGACCAGGGTGGGGTGTCAAGCGGGTTATGTAAGATTGCATTCGATTACAATTCTCAACCACTCCTGCACACCAGGCCCCACAGAGGAGAGACTATATTACTCTGGTCTCAGTCTTTGTTACAGGCAAAACCTAGACTTCTATTCTAAGTTCTATAGATCTACAATGCACTGCAGTCTTGTCTTTCATTCTTAATCAATTGTTTTTCGGACTCTAGTCCTCTACTTTCAATTACATGTATCATCGGAACCATGTCAACAAGCACAGCTAAGAAGAGAAAGCGCATCAAAGACATCAAAGCAGTAAAGCAACAAGAGAAATAAATGCACAGATGATAGTGAAAATTATTAGTCATTGCCAATGTTTATCTCCCATTCATCACAATTAATTCTTCTATATTAATGACAACTCTTGATCATTGACAACACTTGCTATAACGATACTTTATGAAATGACCAAGAGTTGTCGTTATTCCTTAGTTCCATTGCACTATGATGTAGATGAAATTTAATGTACACTTTGCCCGACTAGGATTCTACTACTCATGTATTTAAAGCCTGTAGGTTTAGCATTTTAGATGTAGGTGAAATTAGTACTGAAATATAAAAAGACTCAGAGAATGTCTATTAAGGAGAGGCCGGCTTCTTCTAGTCGCAAAATTTTTTTATCATGCATGTTGGCAGACATGGTAGAAAAGCTGTGTTGTTGCATAATCATCCTTTGAACTTTTCAAACCCTTCCCTTAACCTTCTTTCTTTATGTCTCTACTCTAAGTGCCCAGCTTAGGTGGCTTGCTTTCCTCTCTTACCCTCTCTCCCTCCACATCCCTTTTTCTTTGTTAAGGCATAAGAGGTAAGACTCTTTACCGAGTAGTGAAGTAATTTTTTTAACTTTAAATGATACTCCCTTCAACAGTGTACCGAATTTTCTCATGATAAATTCAATGAAATCAAATTATTTAGGTTAGGAAGTCACTAAGAAGTAATAAACTTTGTGGCAGCAGCATAAATAGATATTCAAGTATAAAAATGATTAAATACAGGGAAAAATTTATATTGATCATGATTTATTAATTGTTGCTAAGAATGTGTACTGTACATTTTTTCTTCTCTTGATAAATATTGTGAAACTTGGTAATAACAAAAATTTCAGTTCCGAAGGAATACTCTTGTTCCTACAGGTTAATAACTATTGAAAGAAAAAGAGTGAAAGCAACCAAAAAAACCATTGTGGCTCACTGAATGATTTTAGTGCGTTACTCGAGAGCTGATCCCATGCAGCAAGCGGGATGGCCTTTAATAATTTTTTTTTCTCTCTTGCTATTGTGTTTAGTGCTTAAGTAAAAACCCTTTATGCAAGCACAGCATCTTAGTTTCGAATTTGTGTAGACTGGAGTGGAAAAGAGCTGATACTTTTTTTTTAATTAATTATTTTCCTGAAGTCACTTCTGAGAGGCAAAACCACACTAGATCTAGTAAACTTTCACACGCAGGCAAATTACGTTATAGATTTATTGTTTGGTCAGTTATATCAAAATTGTCTTTATTTAAAAAAACATAAAAAAAAAAATTTAATATATAGTATTCAAATTTGTTTTATTTTAAATGCTTATTTTTTCAAATTTGCATAACCAAATTTCATGTATATTGACGTAATAGGAATGTCATGGTAATTTTTTTAAAACTGCTCCTAAAGTTGAGTGAGTTAATAGATTGTTAAGCAAATAAAACCACACTAAGCCTGTTAGAAAGAGAATGGCATTTTTAATTATCAAATTATCCATCAGTTTTATCCAGTCAAAAATATCTAGCAAACTTGTTATTCCAATCCTCCCCGCCAATCATTTGCAGAGCGATGACAAAGATTAGCCCCATTATACTTTACAGGCCAATCCTGTGCTTTTGTGGGCTATCAATCACAAAATAGTCAGCACTGTCCCTCACCCTTTGCTCCAGTCCAGGCATTAGTGACAGCATCGTTTAGCTTTCTTCAAATTCGAACCATTGCCAATGATTTAACACCCTCGTGATTATCTAACCATATCTATCTGACTTAGGCAAAAGAGAGGGGAAGAGGGAAGAACATACCTACATATGTTGAAACAAAACTACATGTATTAAAAAGAGGGAGAGGCAGACCAAACCTCACCCTTTGTCATTCTTATTATTGGTTACACCGCCTCATGAAGAGTAAGAAATCAGCAGAAGAGAATGACGATGCAAGGCGATACTATTGCTAGCCACACACAGGCAAGCATGGTACTTGAGCTTTAGCTCACCCTGGGGTAACTTGTCTAGTGTCTTTGTAATGGCTGTCTAGCTAGGTCTAAATCTAGCTGGCCATGAACTCGTCATTTCACCTACGCTGTTTTTTTTTTTTTTTTTTTTGTAAAAGTGAGGCACGAAGCTCATGTTGTTATCAAGGTTGTGCCCCTTTTCTCATGTTATCTGGAGAATAATTTTTACGACCGGAAAAGGAGAAAATAGGATTTAAAATTGCCTCGTTTTACCCAATCTTGATATTTGTTGCTTCCACTGTAATGTTAAACATACTTTTTAATTTTGGTTTGGTATTTGTAAATATATACATATTGTATAAAATATTTTTAGTGGAATCTTTGGATGCTGCTCTCTTGGCTTTGCATTTTTTTTTTTTTTGTGGATGTGTCTCTATTGCTTGATTTGTGCCTCTCACTTTTCTGAGAAGTGAATGCTCTGTCACAATCACGTACAAATTTAGTCTTGTTGTAAGCCTAGATATATGTGAATAAAGTATAAATTTCATAATTATTGCTTTTAAACACTTGCCACGTCATTACATGTATACTGACAGCTGAAATATAATGGTCTTTTGCTTTTTTTTTTTACAATCACTCTTTACCCCCTCTACTCTTGCTAATTTGTTTGTGAAACTTTATCTTTTATGTATAAATGTATAGTTGCTTTGAGATTCTTTAACTAAAGCAAAAGAGCAAAGAAATGGAACTGCCCTAATGTTGTAAACTATCAGATTTCCATCATGCTGTTAATTAAATGATGAAAGACCAACCCAGATTCATTTTGATTTTATCACTGCTATTCAACTTTCAAGGCTTAGTTTGCGGATTGGGATCAACTGTTAGTACTCAAAATATTTGCTATTGATACACAGTGGCCTGTCATGGCCTGTAGTATTAATATCTTGTAAAACCATTTTGATGATCTTAAAATACAAACTTCCTAAATCAGATTGACTGGTAGGCATACATGTATTTGACTTAAACTATAAAATCAAATTGGTTGCGATTTAGCCTAGCCTCCAACTCCAAGTCAAATCAATGGGGATTTGACTTAAACTTCAAATTTGGTAGATACAGATGTGTTTTGCTCTACTTGGCTTAAATTCTCCCATCTTTACAGTTTTTGTTGATCATTGCCATTTCTCCATGGGTGATAACCAATAAAAATTCACCAACTGCGCTCAGTTTGAAAAGGGATGGGTGTATATGAATTTATAGGTTTAGATGCCTGCTTTGCTTTTTTTTATTAAAGGAAACAGCAAAATGAAAAAAAAAATGTGTAGTGATTAATATATTCACTTAGGATGTAGGCATAGAAGACGAAAATAAACCTACATTATTACATATTAGGATTACACTTTAAACTTACAGCCAAACTGAGTAATCGCATCTTTTTGAAGTACACTAAGTTTAGTTTTATTTCATGTTATAAACCTGTTAATATTGACTTCAGATCCTTTTTTTACCTTTTTTTACCACTTGAAAAATCGGTGATACTTTTCTCTTAAGACTGTTTATAAAGCTAGCTATCTCAAGGGCAATAAAATGCATGTGAGTGTAGTTGGATGATACAGTGACGTAGTAAAGGAGAAAAAAGGACATCATACCAAACTAACAAGGTCGGCCCTAGAGGCTTGTCATGACTTATTCATTGTCTCAAACAACTTAGGACATATTAATTTAAGACTCACTCAACAATCAAATGACACTGACAGTCTTTCCTACTTCATAACTGACAGCTTATGAAAAGTCATCAACGAAAGCTGAGGCCTGGAACCTTACACACAATATGCTCTCAATTCATGATTTTGTTTACATTTCTGTAAGCTTCCTTTCTCATTTTGCTTAACAGTACATGTACCAAGAGGCTGTGATCAACCTGTAACTAGATTGGTTTGGTCTAGTGATAATGCAAAAATTGACTTATCACGTTACTTTACATCCAACACCACCACTAACTGCAAATGCAATGCATATGAGGAAGACATGAGTCGGTGGTCATTCCTAGTCCTACTCTTTGTAAGGACTCTGCATTGAAGGTGGAGAGTAAGGGTAGGGACGAGTAGAAGAGCTAAGTGGTAGAATCACCACTGTTTCTTTTGTTTGCTCTTTGGTGATAGTAAAAACTACATGCAAAGAAAACAAGTTCCCCACAACTATTGTTACCAATCTTGTAAACAATCTACTGAGACATCCCTAAATTGCAATTTGTTCTTCACATTTGTGCATAGAGAAAAAAAGTGTCAACTTTTGATTGTCTGATATCCGCCAGGCTACTGAGATGGGGTCTTCAGATAAATAGGCTTGACAGTGAATGCCTAATTTCATGAGCGATGCAGCACTCAGCTCAGAGCCCCAAGCCTCACGTAAGGGCATTGCAGAAGGCAGGTCAAGGCATTCACTGCTAAATACATGTACATGTGGCTTTTCCTGGACGTTATGACAATTATGGGAAAAGTGGGAATGGGCAAAATCAAGAGTTTTATGAAGTGATGGAGAATGCTGTTTAAACAGAGTCTCTCTTAACGTTTTAGACTAAATGCTTCTCAGGTTTTTCAGCCTTAGAAAAATAGTAATGCTGATGCATCTTACAAAAATGGCCCATATTCAACTTAGACTTAACATTGATAAGAAGACCATGTTTTTTAACTTAATTATAATTAATAAACTCAGGTATGAATTTCATACACACTTCATCCCCCACCTTCAAACAATTCCTCTTATTCCATTTTTCTACATATTCATAGAAGACAAAGTTTTGGTAACAAAAATATACATGCACAAGCATCAGTGGCAAGATTATTTTTTTTCCATGAAATTAGCATCTTAAAGATTCTTAATTTTAGTGTTCTATTTCTCCTAATCTTCTTAAACCTGAAAGCTCATCCAGTTTCCAATAGAGAATGGATGATTTGCTGAATAATTAATCGGTTAAAATCTCTTGTATATTGGAAAGGAAAAAAAAAACAGGTCTAACTTTAATGAGTGCTATCTACTTAAGATCATGTCAGTTCAAATGGGATACATAAAAAAAAACAAGATTCTCACAATTTAAGAACAAAAATGCCATGCAAGAATCATAAACAAAAATCTGAGAATAATAAGATTAAGACGGATCACAGTTTTCTGCTCATCTGTGGAGATGTCTGACAAAACTTCACTTTTAAAACCAACTTTCTTTTGGGTTTAGATTAAAAGAAATAATTAAATATTCATATATGAATGATAAGTTAGGTAAAATAGGAAGTTTGCCGAATGCCTTAGATCTAGGTTTGTGTTAAATTATGTGTTGAAGTTGACGATGCGTAATAAACCATGGTGAAAGCCTTGGCTTATCTTAGAAAGTTATTTTGTTATGCACCCATAGGCTTATGTGGTCCTTCTACTAGCTGTTTTCTGTAAAGCCCTATCTGCCATATAAACCACTGCATGAACCTGTTTTGTGCACTATTCATTTCACACCTTGGAACTAAAAAAAAATTGTTGACTTTATCCATTTCCAGAAAAGTCCAAAAATTCATACAGTGGAAACCTCATAAATTGTGTGGGAATGGATTAAATCTTCGAATTTAGAGTATTCGAATTGCAAAAATGGGTATAATAGGGTCTAAGACTCATTGAGTGAGTGTGTACTGAGCCTGCAACGGGCAACCCTCCCCGTCCCACGTTGCTATCAGTATCAGTACTGGCACTTAATTGTTAGTGCATCGCTCCCTTCTTGATCCTATAGCGCACTGATCAGCCTTTCTTGGCAGTGATTGCCATTGCTTGCTGCTTGAGAGATGCATGTAGCACTTTTGTGATGCCTTATGAGGTGGTATCGACTTCAAATTAAGAGAATCGAATCAGAAATACTTCGAAATACAAGTCCGATTCTAACAAAGCCAAAGAGAAAAAAATAACCTATCATCTTGCAAAATTCGGTTTATGAGAAATTCCAATAATCAGACTTCGGTTTTTTAAGTTTCCATTGTATTATAAAAACAGGTGAACTCCTTTACTTATTATAGTGGTCTCCCTCTGCAGTGGCTCCATTTTGTTACTTATACTTATAGTGTGGTTAATTTATATAAGTTATTTAGGCAAAGAGAAAACCGCACAAAGCGAAAAGAGGTATCTTAGTTATAACAACTTAGGTGTACTACATATACACACAAACGTAAAAAAATACAATTTCTGCTATGGGCTTGGGACCACCATTACTTTCGTACAGAAAAAATAATGGCCTTATTTAAAAAATTGTTAAGCATCATTGAAGGCTCTGAAAAGAATGCTATCGAATACGGCAAGTGGTGGTGGGGAGAATGCAAAGCCCTGTTTGCCACAAATGCAATGATGCAAGCTCCCGCTTTTACAAGTTGCCTGTGTAGTATTGACTTCAAGAAAGAGTTGACATAATGCAGATTCCACTGGTCAAATGGTCTCTTTTGTACATACGCTTAACAATAAATATAGTGCCCAAGACCTACAAATGACACCTTACTACTCACCTTAATAGTAAATTCAAGGACTTTAGGAAACAAATAAAAATAAAATTTGAAATCCAAGCATCATATTTTAGTCTAGTTGAGAACTCTATTTTCATAAAAACTTAATTAGCAATAAGCTATTCAGGTTTTTTTAAAATTAGGCAATGAGCTGCATACTGATTCATCGAACATGTAAATATTACATGAATTTAAGGGACAGAAGTCTAGATTGCCCTGTTAATACTGAAATCCAAATTTTTTCACTAATTCATGTTCTTGTTTTTTTGGTTAGTTTACCTAGATCTTAAAGTTACTTACTTTGAAAATAAAGAGCAGAAATCCATCGAGATTGTCCTTGACAAAGTTTGATTTTAGAATCTTGAAAAATTCTGGACTTAATTTAGGTCTAGTAGAAAGAATATATAGATATATATGTACGAAGCAAATATTAAATCTTCATTCTAATGAATAAATTCTGGATCTTTATCAAGATTTGGTTTAGATATTCTTTGCTAATAGGTCTTAGAAGCTCAAGAAATTACAAGTATCAAACATCAATTAGAAGTAGAACAAGAGGAATGACCATCTTATCAGCACTAAGCCCATGGTTGGAAAAACTTTGGAGGAGTAAAGAGTTAACTTGTTCAAACTGAATTAAAATGTTAAAATATTAGATACCCTGACAAAAAGTGTATTCCTCAACTTAAGAGTTAAAGATGAAATTAATCTCAATTGTCTTTTTATGTGTTTATCTTATGATTAATTTTGACATGAGTCTGTGTAATAGATGATATTCATTTGATGAGAATGTTAAACATTGTATGACTGCCGGTACACATAGAAGAATTGGCCAAAGAATGACATCTGATGATGTCAACAACACAATATTTGTTTATGCCTAATTCATATTGGTTCCAATCCTCACCACAGTAATCCAAAATGTTAGTTCTAAAATACCGAAAAATGGTTGTGAATCCTTTTATGTTTTAACTAAGACAAGTTTTTATTTTACTTGTATCCCCATAACATGCACTATTCAATATGAGAATTATTTTATTTACACTTGTGAAACAAAGCTATAAAAAAAAAAAAAGAGTAAACGACTTCGATATCTTGAAAACAAATTTGGTTGATTTAATAGACCTGTTTATACATTCAGCTCTTTCTGCCTTTATGAAATTAAATGAATTGATTCAATAAAATGTAGTGACGCTATGAAATGAGACATTTTTTGGTAGAGAAATTTTGGGGTAAATGCAATTTTCCTAAAGAAAGCTTGAAATTTCCGCTTTTTATGCTGCTTTTATTTCTAACTTACATGTTGTTTCAGAAGTATAAAAACTTTAAATAGTAAGGATTTTAAACCTTGTTCAGGAAATTGGTGCTGCAAAATGTCTCATTTTGTGGCATCGCTACACAAATACTTTTTAGGTACTAAGGAATTAGTCTGATAAGAGGCAAGTAATAAACATTAGCAAAGTTCTGTATTCCTTAAAGACCTTTAATCTAATAACCATGGAGATTATTGAGTCTGAGATAACATTAGACTGAAATCATTTCTAATACAAAGTAACTTAAGTGGTACCATACATACAACAGGAAAGTAACTTCAATTTCTTTAGACTTTGAAATTAACTTGCAATACATTGTTTCCTAACAAAACCAAGTATTGCCACTTAAAAGAGGTTTGATAATATTTTGGTGTACACTAAGTTGGTATGATCAAAATCATAGGGAATATGTTGTCAACATCTTTGGAAGTTATGTCTTCCAAGCAGGCTTCCTAAATCTTATTCACCTTAATTTGAATAACGAGATTTACTATTTGTGAATGAGCTATGGGGTCAGCTTCATTCAGTTCAAATTCAAAATAATAAAAAAAACCTCCATTTTTTTTAAAGTTTCAGATCAAGACCTTGAAAATGTGTCTCATATTCATAACAAAAGATGTGCAACATTTCTCTCAATGTCGTGTTATTTTTGCACTGAAATAAAGAGTTAAAAGAGGCATGTACTTTCTTTCCTATACTTTAAATTCATATTCATTTGAAAACAATTCAATTTTGCTCAGGTTTAAAGTCTTCAATATGCTTTCTGATACTGCAGAGCAATTTAAAAAATAATACAGCGAAGTTAATCAAAGGAAAAATGAACTTAAGGAAGCATGTAATGTTAGTACTGTGACAATGCCAGTCTCAATCACTCTTCATGCATCCCACAACAATGCCAATTTATCCCATACAAATTACATGTATATTTACAAAGTAGATGCATGTGTAATGAAATAAGCACTAATATTTGTTTTTGATACTCTGTGAAACAATAATTAATATTCCAAATAATTGTGATTATTAAATTGCATGTGACAGAAATTCAGGCCATGACTGTTTTTACAGTATGTATAGACATGTGGAAAAAAAAAGTTCTCTCGACTCGTACATATACATATATTCTTTTAACTGTAAGAAAAAAAAAATAAAGCAGCACAAGGAGCATCTTTGACAAATGCAATGAAAAAAAGGAAATAAAAAGTAAGATAAAAATATTCTTAGTGCAATCAAAACAATAAAATAATATTTATTGCACACTGAAGATTCGAGCAACACATTTTTTTCTAATAAGCATAGTTCTTTTCCTTGCATTTGAGAAATTTTTTAATTTCAAACAGGATCAAAACAGCTGTCAACAATCTTGAAGTAGGAATGGTAATTTTAAGCGCAGTATCAAAATCAATACATTTAAAAATTTGTCCTCGTATTCCTTTTTTTTCTTCATGAAATTCAATTACTTCATAGTTACATTCTCAAATAGGAGGGAAAAAATTGTTACTTTAGGATTATCAGCCCATGGCTTGAGGGAGAAATGGTTTATTGAGGCAGAGGACTTTATGAAAAAAAAAGTGCAGTGGAACTCAATCCCAAAGGCATAATTACACAAACATATCATTTCCCAATTTATTACTACCTATAATGAGGCACTTGTAAAATTGAATTCATTTCACGCAGAAGAATTTGCCCCAAATGATGACCAGTAAAGCCAAATTGGCAAATTGTCCAAAAATAGTTTAGTTTAAAACAAAGGTCAAAGAGGCCCAACATATCAAGTGAGCAGAGACATGAAGGGTACGGATACATGCTGTACATATTTTTGTGCATATACACAGGAGTAATGCAGCATAGCTGATGGTGATCAGCAGTTACCTCATGCAAAGAAGCCTAGGATGAAGTATAAATCATAGTCTACGCCCAGTAATCTCTATAGAAGACAGGGTATGAGTGTTCGGATTTCCAGATCGAGAAGAAAACAGCTTGCAAAAAAAGCATGCTCTCATTCTCAAAAATGACCTTGGAAAGCAATCAAAATGCATGTAAGTCACATCAGAGGAACACTCATTCAGACACATTAAGTAAGATCCCTATAAGATTGCATGCCCAAAATCAAATTATCATCACTGCTGATAAAATCCTATTGTAGTCATACATTATGGTAAAGACATTACAAAATAACTCACCCACAAGTTTCCCTGATGTTGATAGATACACAATATTAGACATCACTTGGACTACTTTTGGCTTGACATGAATAATGAAATGGCTTATTTCCATTATAAAGCTCAAATATTACCTTAACACTCAGTCAAAAAAAAAGAAATTAATCAATACAGTGGAACCCATATTTAACATATCCAATAGTGAAAACCATTGCTTTAACGACAGATCTGAAATTCCAGATTTTCCCTTTATTTAAGTCATTCAATTTATTTCTGCGATTAGTATTTTTATTACTTCCCCTCTGTAATAACCACAACGAAAATTTTTCATAGGAAAAAAAAATCTTGAACGTTTTGTCTTGCCTACATTGCAACGGTACAAACAAACAAGCAATGCAAGCTTTCATGCCTTTTCTCCACACAGATCCCTCCCATTAAAGCGTAGTCTAGCATCACCAGAGCTTTGACACCACACAGCCTGGGTCCAGCGAGCTGTGCATGGTATGCAAGATCTATGCATCTCACTCACAGCAGTGATTTTTGCAAACCACTTACCTCCCATTCACCACAATAAATTCTTCTTTAATCTCTTTTGCGGGAATAACAGCAATCCTTGCTATAAAGATACTTTATGAAAAGGTCAAGAGTTGTTGTTATTCCTGAGTCCCACTGTATTACCAAAAATTGCTTTTCATAGCCTGAGGATTGACAATCTGAGAACTGCTATTTATACTATTTAAAAGAAAAAAATCCCCAAAACCCAAAAGAAAACCAATACAGTTCAATTTGAAAGATTTTTGAAATACAAAATATTAGATATATAATAACATGCTTCGATTTATTTGGCTTCAAGCACATTCGATTTATCCATATATTTAACCTTCAAAGTCTGAGGTAAGAGGATTGCATTGTGCATCTACATGAACTTTTTACATGGATCATTTGACTTCATTTTTTTCCCCCATTAAGATGACTTCTTCATAATGCCCATAGATATCAAGTGGTTGTGTTGGTAGACTCCTCAGTAGGAGATTTGCAGGAATTTTCCAAATACACATTTGGAAGGTGAGTTTTGGACCTATATTTTGGACTTTTTCTAATGGAGTCTTGTTTAAAAGGCCATAATAAATGAATTCGTTCTGCCAATAACATGAAAGGAACAGATCAAAACAAATATACTTTTCAGTTTCAGTGATATTAATTGACATATTTCATGCTTCCAAAAATCTTATAAGAAAAACAAAAACCAACTGCTAGCTGTTACAACTAACAAAACTGTATGGGTACATTCAAAGAAGCTATTATGATTGCAACATAGAAAAAAAAATAAAAACAAGATGCAATCAGATCACATATGCTGGAGATCTAACTAATTAACTCAACTTGTATCTTTTGATTGACACAGAAACATTAGATCTATCTTCCACCATGGCAGTTTGCAACCCATTGACATATCAAAACATTAGTCTCTGGAAAGAAATACAGCTCTAGTCACAAAAGATACAGATGTTTGGATATAAAAATATTCCATCAGTCAGGAAAACAACTAGCAACCAACAACAAGGCTTTTATGTAACTGAATACATAATTAACATTTGAAGCCTACATGCCATTGATGATATTCTCAATGTGTCAGTTTCTATACCACATTAAGATCCAAAATTATTTGACTTGAAAACAAAACTATAACTTTATAAAAGTAATTGATCATTTAATTTGTGATATAATCAAGTCTGAATCTAATTTCTGACTTTTTACAAACTATGCAAATAATCTTCATGTATTTGTCTATCAAACAAATTAACTACAGACAGCACAAGTTATTTGACAACAGATGCAGATTTCTGGTTAGCTAATATGATGCCTCTTCTATCCATGTAAAATAAAATTTCTATCTGTTTCTCTTTGTCCTTTACTTAGGATCAACTATCTTAAAGAGGCCAACTAGCCCATTTAACAAATATAAATAATGTGAAAACTTAACTCCAATCATTTCCATTAAAAGAAAAAATGAACTCATAATAACAGCCAAGGGCCTCAAAAACAAAATTTGTGATTTATAAAAAAAAAGCTGATGGAGAAGAAAAAGGAATCAAAGCTTCATATTAATTTTATTTCAAGATATTATTCTTTTAACTTTTACTCATCACAAGGTGCGAGCAAAACAATACAAGGCAGCAAAAAAATGACAAAAACATGAAAGCACCAAAGTCTTGTTCAATTCATTTTATACATATTTTGAATTTATGATATAAAAAAAAAATTAACTCAAACTTTCATTCAAATATCACACATTTTGTTATTGTCAAATATAAATAAGATTTAATATGAAATGTTTATTTATTATGTTCGGAATGGAGCAGATAAATGTCTTACAGTGTCCATAAAGTGATGTCATACAATTTTGTTGAACAATCCAAAATCCCAATTTTTCCAATTCAAACGGTTCAATAGATCAAGTCCTCAAACCTCTATCATAAACAAGTCACCCAAATATCTCTAGTTACAGTGATTCTTAAAGGCCCTCCAAAGTCCACTATTGCACTGGTATGCCCTCTATATCTCCAACATCAGAAAATTGTTCGCCGCCAATACTGTAAGACAGTTTGTACTTTAATCTTACTTTCTCCTGAAAGAAGACAGAAAAACATATCAAATTTACATCCAGATTCAGCACACCAATTATTATTTCATCAAAGTCATGCATGTAGAAATTTGAAATATATCAAATATTAAGTTGACAATTTTTGTTACATGCAAACTTAACTTCGAGAAAACATACACAAATACAAAATAATATGAAACTGTTTAGTGCATCACATCACACTCAAATTTAAATAAGATTATTAGAAGGTACTGGTTTGATTTGTGTCTATTTTCAATAGAAAACACAACATATTTGAACTGACTTGTAAAGATTACATGCTTTGTCCTTTAAATTATAATGAAATCTATCCTGCCCTACAATTCAAAGCACTTCTGAGTCTCACAAAAGTAATGAGTTGCACATTAGTAAATTGACTTCAATAAAGTATTCTATTCCAAGGATTTGAATGCTTTAGATTGTAAGGTTGGATTTAATCAATTTCAGTATTTTTTTGCTTTCTCTGGAACTCCAGTACTTTGAGCATTCTTATTGTGTGGCAGCTCTGTAACATCAACTATTAAAACTTGACAGAGTGTTCTCTAAGCCTCTTGTGTTTAACTTAAGCGCACAGATATAAACCAAAAACACTAAGTTGGAGTTATACCTTTCTGGGATTGGCCACCAGCATAACCTGTGTGATGGCCGCAGGAGGAAGAATTGGGTTGTATGCAGGAAATTCTGATGCTGAAGGAGGCTGAAGTTTAACTTTCATGATCTGAAATAAGATATTTTATCATTAAATAAAAAAACCCCAAAAACATAACTTTAGATTTTTACTTCTGCTTTTGCTGCTGACCATATGCACCATAGTGCAGTATTGATGTGAGGTCAACAAAGATGGAGAGTCAGGAAGCAGGGCAGCAGTGGTTGTAGACATGACTCAACATACATAAGGACATTGTAAGATTGAACAAAAAAAAAAACAACATTGAGCGAAAGAGATCCAAGCAGCTTTAAAAGTTCATTATGTTTAATTTAAATTTGAAAAGTTGAAATCTTGAAAACAATATTGTTTGTTACTACTGATGATCTTTAAGGCAGATATCTGTGGACGATTTTCATAAGCTGAAGACAGACATCTGGATGATTTTCATAAGCTGAAAATTTAAAAAATCTGAAAAAAAAATCCCTTGAAAGTATGAGAATTTAGACTGATGTAAGGGAGAAGCCTTAGAGAAGTTTAGACCTATTAGATCATGTAAATTCCAAAATTTTGGAAGTCCCAGTCCATCATTTCTATGTTTGTATTGATGAGTTGCTTTCATAAATAACTAACATTGTAAACTATTAGTTGATAACCAATCAGAGCCAGAGCTTTTTAAAGAATCATTTATCAAACTATTGTTTTAAAATAAAAAATTTAAATGAAAATAACCTGGGGAACTTCTAATCTGGCTGTTCTGTCTAAAATTTTTGAAAAAAAAAGTTGTTTTGCATATTCATGATAAGATCTGTTACTGCAATCAGCCTATAGGACGCTGATTGTACTAAAACTGCTCATTTTCACACCAATGAAGCGTTCATGCTGGAGCATTTGATTGCTCAAAAACTATAAGACTTGCTTCATTTCTTAGCACCACCAGGATACCCTGTACTCTATTTTTAATATATTCAACCTGATCCATCATGCATGTTTATTTTTTTCAATTAATATGCAGACTGCTCTGTCCTCTTTACAGATGCTTTTAAAGCACGAACTTGGTCTGAAAATCCCCTAAAACATTTTACAAGATTTATGGAAACCAAGATGGTTAACAAGGCAGTTTGTAATCCCTCAAGCCTATGTCATCAAACTCACCTTCGGAACAGCTGCTTGAAAGACAAAGCTTGACACAGAGCTTTGATTAGTAGACATTGTGGAAACAACCATAGTGACAACATCTGGTCTTGGACGAACAGCCGCAAAGTGAACCATAACCTTTAATCCATTTTTCTCATAGGCTTGAACTGATGGTATGTTTGGAGCTATGGAATAATTTATTAAAGTTGTTCTTCATAAAAAGACAAAAAGTTGCATTGATATCTACCATAACATTTCTTAAAAAATAGATTAAGCACAAATCCTTCAAAGATGCAAAGACAGAAAAATTTAACTTTCAATTATAACTATTCAAGATGGGAATTTGACTGCTCCATAACAACATGTTTTCTTCATTACACAAGCAAAATTTACATTTTGATTCAAGTGGTTTTCTTCATATAATATATGACATAAACTTTGAAGAGCATATTAAAAGAATGCCATTACAGATCTTGGATCTTGAGTAGATCTGTATAAAATACAATAATATGTCCTTTTTTTTTAAACCAAGAGAAAACCACAATGAATCCAGATCAAAGAGGAAAGAAGTCTGGGTCTCTTTCTCCATCCTCCCTCCCCACCTCCAACATACCATTCCATTAATCTTACTTTCGGTTTAACTTTTAATTCATGATCCCAGCAAACTAAAATTAAAAAAAGAAAAAAAAATCAGCATTAGAAGCTAAAACAGACTCACCTGGTTGGATTTTCTCAAGGGGAACAAAAACATCAGTCAATGGCAATAACTCTGGTTCTGGGGCTGCACTGACTAAGGGGGAAAAGTCAGCTTCCGTGGGAGCAGTGTTGGTAGCTGGTGTCTGAACTTGGCTTTCCAGGGCCGTTGCTGAAGGAGCTGAGGATGCAGGCTGAGGTGTGAGAAGAGAGTTTGATGCTGCAATGAGAGGTTGGGGTGTCTGGATAGTAGACGCTGCAGTAGAGGCTGCTGCTGCTGCCGCCACGGCAGCTGCTTTGTTAGCCGCTAGCTGATTCATGGGCAGCTTTGCTGGAACACTGGAGGGAGAAGGAGAAGGAGGGAAGAAAAGAGAACACAACACACATTTTAATATCTATCTTTCTTAATTTCGCCCTATCTCAGACTTGTTCTTTCATTCAGAAGACAAGTGACTGTTTTTTTTCACCCTCCTGTTTTTAGTGTGTCTTGATTGAACTTAATTCTCTACATACTACAGTAGAATCACTTTAAACCAAAAGCCGCTAAACTGAAAAATTCGATGAACCGAAAAAAAATAGGTAAGTTGTGCGAATTTCCTCTTTGCCTTTGTACCCTTTCCCGCGATAAACCGAAATGCTTTGAAACGGCACTGCCTTTAAATTGAAATAACTTTTCTCTATTTTTTTCTCTTTCTTCCCCTTCTCTGTATTAACCCAGAGGGAAAAAATCAAAACACACCCAATGCCTAGTACACGTAATTGTATGAAGGGAAGAGTAGGTGTTTTCGACAATCTAATAGCTGATGGGGGGTGGGGAGGGGCACACCGCTCAAGCCCTACACTAGACCTGCAAGCACACAGTCGATGAATGGGAATGAGGAGGGGTGGTGGCGGTGGTAAGCGATGGTGATTGGACATTCACGCAAGGGATCGCCACTGCACCGTCTCGCTCGCGCAGTCAGTGGTTGTGCTTTTGCAGGTGTGTGTGTGTGTGAATAGAGGTCTAGTGCTTTGTGAGACGGTAGAGATAGACACACGGAGCCTTCTTTCTTTGTCCGACGCACTGATACTGACACTAGTGACAGTGACACTGCATTCTTTGTAGAGCAGTTGTATGTTCTTCAATACGGGGGACAGGCACTGTGACACACACACACACACATACCGCAACAGTTCCAGTTTTTACATCGACGCAGTGCTACTGATCAGTACTTGTACTCTAATTTCTAATTCGCATTAGGCCTACAACTTACAATAGTTTTCAACTTTTAGCTTTATCCAACTCTAAGACGTCGAAAAGAAAGCACTCTGCTTACACATTGGAATTTAAACTTAAAATCTTATCCGAAGTGGATGAAAAGAACCTAGCGAAGACAGAGATCTGTAAAAAAAAACATAGCATCCCAAACTCAACGCTGTCTACAAATACAATTTTGAAAAACAGGGAGAAGTAACAGAAGGTTCGTGAAGATTCGAAATTTTGCCCGACTACTAAGAAAAAGAAACATTGCAGTCATGAAGAGCTGGAAGAAGCAATGTTTCTCTGGTTTCGACAAGCCAGGGCAATGCATGTTCCATTGTCAGGCCAAGTTATTATTGGCAAGGCAAGAGAAATAGCAGTTACTTCCTCTGAAAGATGACCGAAAACAAAACAAGCTTTAAACCAAAATGGTTTTAAACCGAAATGAATTCAAAGGGCCCCAAAATTTCGGTTTAAAGTGATTCTACTGTATATTTCAATATCTTTAATCTTCGAAAATGTTGTATATTGGTTTGTATTTGGTGATTTCATTGTTCATCAACAATGAATTAATGGAATTGCTTTGATTGGTGAAACAGAATATGAGCTACAGTTATCATCAATTTCTCCAAGAGTTATGATCGAAAAAGATCAAGTTATAAATGTTCATGGTTATTTTTACGAACAGCTGCATGACTGTTGATATGCTTAACTCTTGCAGTTTAAGAAAGCCAGATGATCAAAACATGTTCTAGAGAACAACATCTTCAAATTTGACTGTGTAGTACTTGTGACTTTATATGCACTTGTGGATTTTCAAACTTGCCTCAGAAACCTAATTAATTTATTTTTGTCTCATCAATTAAAAAAAAATAGTTGTCCCTAAATTTTTATGCATTATAATTCCCTTATCATTTTTTTTTTTTTGCTTTCTGCAAGGTTCAGGTGCCATATACTTGAATGAATAATGAATAAACATACAAAAATAATGTCATTCAGCATGTATGCACAAAAGATGCCAAAAACTATGTAAGTTAGTTCCATTTTGTAAAAAACCCCCCAAAAAACAAACAATCAATGCAATAAGACACGAATATATTACTGCAGCAACATATCTTGGTGATAGTAGGATAAACATATAGTAAAGAAGGCTTCCAATAAGATAAATGACATGAACAAATGTGGATAAAGTAGCTTGCCATGCATATTTGTACAACTATTTTGAATAATTTTGCCCTTTTATTTGCAAATATAAATCCATCACAGCTAGTCTTCTTTCACAAACTAGCACTTCTCCACAGCTGCACCGTCTGATCAAAACATGATCTTCTTTATTGAAAGCATACATGTCTGGCAACAGTTACTTGTTAATGATAGTTCAGAATTAAGTATTTTTATATGATTCAATTAGGATAGTGTTTAGCTAATTTAAAGCTAAATTCCTTTCCAAAAATAGAACCATTAGCCGTAAAAAAAATAAAATGAATTGCATGAAAGATTTTAAGTCATAAAAGGTTGCATGACCCAAAAAATTATACATCTTTGAACAAACAGAAAATCTTTCAGCATTATTGTCATTAATATAAACAAGAAATTGTAGAGCTTCAAAAAAAAAAAAAAACATAAAATTTAACAGATCAGAGGCACCACAGGCAAAAAAAACCAAACCAAAACAAAAAAAACTATAGACAGAACTAAAAAAAAGTTTTGCATTAACCTGTCACCGAGTAGGATGTTTCTAACATTTATAACAGTACCCTTGGGTGGCAACTTATGGGACATGCACCAGGTCATCAGTTGAGTATTTTTGAGAACAACATGCAAAATATGCCATAAAGGCAAATTCAATTTAAAGGAAGCATTCACAAAAATTCATCCATTATATCCCATGCTGAATATTTAGAGACACACCTTGTACCCCCCCCCGCCTCCACCTCCCAATAAAGAAACCCCTCTTTCTCTCTGTTCTTCATATTGTAGGGACCACTACACATTGCTTATAATTGGTAGACCTAGGACTGCTAGACACTTCCTACTGGGCACGGATAAAAAACTACACACTACACAGCTGCCTAAAAGACTGAAGACCGGTTTGCTTCGCGTGGGAAACTCAAAAAAACTGTGTCTCTTGTTCGTCTGTCTGATGGTTGGATTTTGATCATCAAAGTTATCAAAATATATCGACGTTGCTTTATTGCATCCTAAAACTGGTGACCCCGACGCTGAATACGCACGTCTTCGATCTAGACATTCGCACACTGTTGCCAATTCTTTTCGCTCCCCTAGATCTAGCTTAGATTTCACAGAAATTATGTCTCAGCCACACGGTGAGTCTACACAGGCACTACTTGCTGCCTTAACAAGTCAACTTCAGTCAATGACGGTGCAGCCCAACATCAGCGCAGTTTCTCTTAAGCTACCAGAATTCTGGACCACATCGCCTGAAGTTTGGTTTGCACGAGTCGAGGCGCAGTTCGGTACCAAAAATATATCAACGGAACAAACAAAATATGACTACATTGTCAGTGCGTTAGATGTAAAGACGGCTGAGGAGGTACAAGACGTCTTGGTTAATCCTCCAGATGCAAACAAATACAGTGTTCTCAAAAGAGCCCTACTTAAAGCTTTTGGCAAATCGCAGGCCCAGCGGGACAACGAATTGCTGAACCTCAACGGTTTAGGTGACAGGAAACCAACTGCCCTGCTTCGGAAAATAAATGCTCTAAATGATGACCCTCAATCGTTAAAAAGGGCATTATTCCTGTCCAATCTACCTACTGATATACGCAGCATTCTGGCAGGCCAGGATTTCGGTGATATCCAAAAACTCGCAGAAGCTGCTGACCGGATTTGGGAGACACGAGGTGCATGTGTGCAGCAAGTTATCCACACTGCCGATAGCTCTCCTCCTGCTCCAGTTACAAACGAAGCTGTCTCCAGGCCTAGATTTCAGCCTCAGCGTCGCCCTGGATCCAAAGCCCCATCAACACAAGCTGTGTGCTATTATCACCTCAAATTTGGCCCACAAGCTCGTCGCAAATTTTCGTCCTTGCTGCCTTCGGGAAACGACAATGCCAGCCGCTAAGCGTGGCAGCAGCTGGCAATCCGCATCAACCAAACACGTTTTCTGTTGTCGACCGCTTATCAGGACGCTCCTACTTAGTAGATACTGGCGCAGAGGTATCTGTGTACCCTGCGTCGGTCCAAGAACGCAAATCTCAGCCACCTTCCTCTACCCTCACAGCAGCCAACGGAACTTCCATCCACACATGGGGTAAGCGCAAAGTTTTCCTTGCGATAGGCCAGAAAGGACAATGCCAGCATGAGTTTTACCTCGCTGATGTCACTAGTCCTATCCTTGGTGCGGACTTCTTCATAAAACACGGACTTGCCATCGACCTGCGGGGTAAACGCCTTCTGTCCCTGGACAATATGTCTATTTTGCTTCGAGAGACCAAGTCTCCCCTTACCCTATCTGGTTTGGGATTTCCTCTAAAACATGAGTATGACAGGCTGCTTCAACATTTCCCCGAACTCCTCACGCCACATTTTCACCAATGCAACAATAAACATGGTGTGGAACACCATATCATCACTCAGGGCCCCCCAACTCATTCGCGAGCACGTCGTCTCGACCAAGCAAAACTCTCTGCCGCTAAAGCAGAGTTTCTCCAGATGGAAGACATGGGCATCATCCGCCGCTCCAAGTCCGCCTGGTCCTCACCTCTCCATATGGTTCCTAAAGCTGATGGTAAATGGCGTCCATGTGGCGACTACAGGCGATTGAATGCCTCCACAGATGATGACCGCTACCCTCTTCCACACATACAGGACTTTAATAACCATCTGGCGGGTTGCAAAGTTTTTTCCAAGATAGACTTGATAAGGGGATATCATCAAATTCCTATGGCCCCATCATCCATCCCAAAGACAGCTGTTGTCACCCCTTTTGGACTCTGGGAGTTTCTCAGAATGCCTTTTGGCTTGAAAAATGCGGCCCAGTCATTTCAGCGCCTTATGGACGGCATAACTCCGTGACATACCTTTTGCCTTTGTTTATCTGGACGATATCCTGGTTGCCAGCCGTTCATCCCAGGAGCACGCGCAGCATCTTGAACAGCTTTTCAAACTCCTGTCTGCTAACGGTCTTGTCATCAACAAGGCAAAGTGTATCTTCGGTGCCGAGGAACTTGAGTTTTTGGGACATCATGTCAGCGCTATAGGAATTGCCCCTCTTCCTGACCGAGTAGCTGCCCTTCGTGATAGCAAACCGCCTCAGAACCGTACAGGTCTACAACGCTTCCTTGGCATGATCAACTACTATCATCGCTTTCTTCCAGGACTAGCTCCTATTCTTGCCCCACTCCACGCTCAAGCGAGTGGTAAAGGACAAAGTATTGAATGGTCTGCTGAGTGTCAAGCATCTTTTGATAGGGTCAAGGAAATTTTAGCGAGATCTGTACTGTTACATCACCCGCTACCAGATGCTCCCACTAGCCTCACGGTCGATGCATCAAGCACTGCTGTAGGCGCCCAACTCGAACAACGCCAAGGTCAATCTTGGGTGCCGCTCGCTTTCTTCTCCAGGAAACTGTCCGACGCGGAGAAAAAGTATAGTGCTTTTGATCGAGAGCTGTTGGCAGCCTACAGTGCCGTTAAACACTTCAGGCATTTTTTAGAGGGAAGACCATTCACCCTCTATACCGACCACAAACCTTTGACTTTTGCCTTAAGCAGTGAAACTGATCGATCTCCACGCCAAACAAGACATCTAGCGTTCATCGCAGAATTCACCACTGATATTCGACACATTAAAGGTAAATTCAACGTGGTGGCAGATGCCTTGTCCAGAATCACCACAACTTCCAACGCAGCAGACACAATAAACCTCTGCCCTGTATCTACCTCACATCCCGTGGAGGTCGACTGGACTGACTTCGTCCAACTAGCTAAGGACCAGATCCAGTCTGGAGAAATGGCTTCCTATCGCACAGCCACCACAGGCCTAATCCTCAAGGACATTGATATTGGCCCCTCTACGCTCTTCTGTGACACTTCTCTGGGAGTTACGAGGCCAGTGCTACCCGTTTCTTGGACTCGTCCTGTTTTCAACAAAATCCACGGTCTGTCTCATCCCGGGGTTAGACCTACACAGAAAGCTATCGCACAACGATTCGTATGGCACGGTATGAAGCGTGACATCCGCCAGTGGTGTAAGGAATGCCCTGATTGTCAGGCTTCCAAAATCCACCGCCATACACACTCCGCACTCACCAAACGTCCCCAACCATCTGATAGATTCCGGAGCCTCCACGTGGACCTTGTAGGCCCTCTTCCTGAAAGTCATGGCATGACTTACCTGCTCACCGTCATTGACCGCTTTACAAGATGGCCGGAGGCGGTGCCCCTTCCTGACACACAAGCTTCCACCTGCGCTTCAGCCTTGCTCCATCATTGGGTGGCACGGTTTGGAGTTCCCGAAGATATAACTTCAGACAGAGGGAGACAGTTCACCTCCGCTTTGTGGACCCAGCTTAGCAGTCTTCTTGGCATCAACGCCAACACTACCACAGCGTACCATCCACAGGCCAATGGCATGGTAGAACGTTTACATCGCCAGCTCAAGGCATCACTAAAAGCCCGCACGACGAGCTCCAACTGGTTTGATGAACTCCCAATGGTCCTGTTAGGCATTCGATCATCCTGGCGGGTTGACCCCGGCTGCTCTCCTGCTGAACTTGTGTACGGTTCGACATTGCGCATACCTGGCGAGTTCTTACAACCACATGATGCGCGCACTGTTGAACCAGACGTACCATTCCTGAGACATCTCCAACAAACCATGCGTTCTTTTCAACCTCCTACACCGCAGTTCCACGGGCAACCATCGGTCTACGTTCCTGCCAACCTCGCTCCAGCCAAATTTGTCTATGTGCGTAAAGACTCCCATAAGCATCCTCTCCAGTGTCCTTATGACGGGCCTTATCTTGTTCTGAACAAGAGCGACAAATTTTTCACTGTGGACATTAAAGGGCGTCCAGAGACTATCTCAATTGACCGCCTTAAAGCGGCTTTTGTCACACAGCTGACCACCGCTAGTGACACTGACAGACCACCAGAGCCCCCTTCTGCAAAACCACAGGCAAACTCTCCGCCTCAACCTGTCTTGCCCACCAGTTCCCCTTCAATGGATAATTTAGTGACAAAAACTCGCTCTGGCAGGTCTGTCCGTCTCCCTTCAAGGTTTAGGTAGAATTACTCTGTTCCTAACTTCATCGCTTATACAGTTACAAGTGTTTGACTTCGAGACTGTATCCCGCTGGAAGGGGGGTTATGTAGGGACCACTACACATTGCTTATAATTGGTAGACCTAGGACTGCTAGACACTTCCTACTGGGCACGGATAAAAAACTACACACTACACAGCTGCCTAAAAGACTGAAGACCGGTTTGCTTCGCGTGGGAAACTCAAAAAACTGTCTCTTGTTCGTCTGTCTGATTGTTGGATTTTGATCATTAAAGTTATCAAAATATATCGACGTTGCTTTATTGCATCCTAAAATATGATCACCCTTCTTGCATAATTCACCCCCCCGCCCCCACCCCCTTTTCCCCATTTGCCCAAGAATAACTTTGATCAACTTCCCCTTCCAACCTCTTCTCCCTCAACCGTTTCCACACTCTCATTTGATATTTCACACCTTTTTATGCACACATCCTTGTTCTTTTCTCATTTCTGCTCCAAATTTTCTTTTAAGTCTTCCTATCTTTTCACCACCTAATCAACCTCAATCTGCTTTCCTTAACAAAAAACACCTCCTGCACTAACTGAATTTTATTCCCCATTTGACCCCTGCCATATACAAAATGAAAGCACTAGCTTAGCCCCTTTTTCAACTCATGTCAATACAACTTAACCTCCCTCTCTCATCCACCTCCATTCCCAGTTGTGTCCACCAAATCAACACATAATACTTGCTTCTATTCTTTTAGGACCTTGTTTTCACAACAGGCTTTTATACATAATAAGTAGAAATAGGTGTAGGGCAAAAGACAAACTTTATCACTTCCCTTATTTAAGAAAGGGTTTTTGACCTTCAATCCACTTTCAAATTTCAAAATCTGTACACATGACTTTAAGCACCAGAAATGTATTTTTCTCTGAACTGTTATGTTAAGGATTATAACTGAGAGCACAAACATCAGAACCAGATATTTTTATGCAGGTTTCCTTTTATTCTGTTTACCTTTAATATTGTAAAACTAGGTTATTTTTTTGCGCATTAAAAATACTTTAAAGCTGACTTAGTGTTATATGTCTTCTCTTTTTTTTTGGGAAAAGCCTCATAAGATATGAGAGAGAGACAGAGAGACAGAGAGAGAGGAACAGAGAGAGAAACAGACAGGGCAGAGTTAAATTAGATCCAAATCCAAAATAGGAAAACAAGGCTCAAACCAGAAAGTTAAATAAATAAAAAAAAGCAACAGAACTCACTTCCTCTCCTTGTACATGCTGAAAATAAAATACATTATGAGATGTCCACTCATGCATTTCATTCATAAAAATTATTTTTCAAGAACCAATAAAGGAGTAAGAATACTGCTGAAAGCTGTTCATTGAAAATTACTTTTGGAAAAATAATCATAAATGATATTTTATTCTTCATGTGATAAAATAATATTCTGATCTCTACAAAAAAAAAAATTGAACAGAACCACATTCTAACAGTTCTGCTAATGCTTGCGAGGTATAACCATACTAAGGTTAGGCACATATAAAACAAAGCTGTAGAATGCTCCCTCATCTTCATTCCAAAGAGGACTGTTCCTCTCAAAACATGCATGATCTCATTTTGAGAGATATTCATCACCGTCCCTATCAAGTTAGTTATTATAAGCAAAATAAGTTACTTTTAACTAAACTGAAATTCTGTATATCCCTAAGTCTCTACTATATTGATCAATAAACAACTGAGCACTCAAATTTGGGAACAACCAAGAAATTCTTTTCTTTATTATTACAGATATAAAGTTAGTGTTTTCAAAAGTAAACAAACCAAAATATCTTTTCCAGATAAATACTATAAAGTATAAATGCTTTCCAACAGAACTCATCCAGACCTTTAAAAAATTTTTTTAAAATCACCACTCCTGGCAAACTTATGGCTACAAAATCTGTTAAAAGTTCACAGATCTCAAATTGAATTTATGTAAATAGGAGCCTTTTAAAAGAAAAAAAAGATAAGAACTTCGTATTATGTCTCTGTTATAAGAAACACATACAAATGAAAGGGATGCGGGTTAAATAAATAGATGAGCACTAGTAAGAGAAGATTAATCGGTTTTAAACAATACACGTTAAACAACAAAAATTGCTCTTTGTTTGAACTTAAAAATTTAACCTAGTGAAATACTTGCCATATTAAGCAAAGAGTGTATTCTTAATACCAAATGTCTTGCGCCTGAGACAATATTTTGGGTGTGACACAAATCTGAGTCAAGCACTAGGCTATCAACAAATAAAAAAAGTGTTAAATGGAAGTAAAAAACCAGCAAGGTCCAAACAAACTTAGTAGGCAAAAATAGTGAGCTTACGTTTTCACTGGGAACGAATCTTTGCTGAGTTTGTAGTCCTGAAGGGATTTGTCTAAGATGTCCAGGTCAGAAAGGGAAGAGTTACCGGTGCCTGCAGTGCCATTAGAGCTGCTAGATTGAGAGAAAACGCTCACTATGGGCTGGGAAGTGGCTGGGTGAACACCGTTGGAGGTTGCAAAGACAGACTGACCAACTGAAGATGGTGTGAGGGCTGGGGCTGCCCCAGGGGCCATGGGCCGCACATTGTGAGAGATGGCACTGTATGCAGGTGGCATGCCAGCTAATCACATGGAGAAATAAAAGCATAATCATAATTAAGAGTCTACACAAGTAATTTAAGTTGGATATCTTGTGTTGAAACGGATGAAATATGTTGCATAGTACAATTTGATGAGAAATAAACATTTACAAAAAGGCATATTAGAGTAATGTGCATAAGATCAATGAAAAAAGTTGTGCCTTAGAAAAAAAAGTTTGGAACACACTAAGAAGCCCATGTATATTTGCACCATTACATCTTTATTTCTTAAACATATTGCATCATGTCCAGGCTTCATTTTGCAGTTAATTTCTCCCACAGAAGATAGGCCATTGCATTTCCATGCAACACAATTTAAATTTTAAGAAGTATCTCAGTCTTTTTCTTCCCTTGAGTGGAAAACTACCTTCAAGGACAGCAGAAGTTGACAGTAGTGTATGCCAAGCCTTCCAATCCTGGATCTTACATGAAGATAGGTCATTTCATTTCACATGCAACACATTTTAAACTTTAAGAAGTGTCTCAGTCACTCTAAATCCTACTATTTATAGATCTAATTCTAGACAATAGTACATGATTTTTAGCACAGCCAACTAACCCAAGCATGATTTGTTATCGTACTTGAACAATGAATCCTTATTTGAATGTGCACTGATTAAAGATTGCATATAGCACACTTTGTAAATATATTCTTACTTTATTCTCTTCTTCCTTGTGGTAATGCCCATGACATAACCTCTGTTTTATACGTTCTTAGTAAAAAATTCCCACCCAAATATAATCAAGTAAGATTTAAATTAAAAAAAAAATGTTTCATACACAAAGTTTGTTTAAAACTTTTTTTTTTTTGTATTAGTAAAGTGGGAAAGTGGAATTTGGATTGAATCAAGCAAATAACCAACTTGGAAAGGACATGGAGCTTGCAGCAGCAGGCTGTATTGATGTCATCCCTCCAAATGCTGCCTGAGCTCCAAAATTTGTCATTCCAATGCCTGGTGGGGTGGCAAGTCCTGCCATTCCTGACAACTGGGCATGAAGCAGATATGGTATTAAGATTGAATAGTACATTTATATTTAGGACATAAATATAGGAAGACCACGTTCAAATTAAAATACATGTCTGAATTAAACGATTTGCATTCTAAAAAACATTTTTTTCCCTCCCAAAATTACCATGTTTAAAGCAAAATGACTATTGCAGTCCTAGAACTAACAATGGTTCAGTGTAGATGGCCAAAAACATTCAAACTGTTACCTGACAAATGTACTTGAACAAGTATCAAGAACTACTGCACTATCCAGTGTTCTCATTGGACGTTTTCCATATCATATGTATTATTACGTTTATTAACCTGCTCATTTCTAAATGAGGATTAAACTATGATTGAAAATAAGGTTTCCCTTAGTATAGCTAGCTAGATTGCCGACTTCCAATAATATTCAAAACAAGCTTACACTTTAAGAACAATCAGGATAATGTTAAGAATATCACGACCTGACAATTTTCATACTTATCACACAAGACTTTTAAACCAAATCTACCTGTTGCTGTTGAGGTGCAGCAGCTGACGGATTATTAAATACACTTCCAAGTTCACTCATGTCACCCAAACCTGGGATAAAGTGAAAGACTATTGATGATAAATGAAAGAATGGCTTGGTATGGCATTATCCCGTAAGAACATGTAACTTAATCTTGCTCCTCAATCTGGAATAAACATTTCGCTAAAAATTGTGATGAAATAGAAATAACGATTGTATATTTGAAACTAGATTGCATATATGTTTCCTGTCCGTCTCCTGCTGTGATAGTATAGTCAATTTTGTGTACTTCATCTCAGCTCATTAACTTCCATGATTTCCAGTTCTTCAAACCCCAAGAATATCATTCATCAGATAAGCAGATGATGGTTTTCATCAAGCAGAGATGCATAAATATTCTATCTTTTGAGGTATATGTCCTTGAAAGAAGTTTTAAGCTGTTTTAAACAATATAGATACTACATATCTTATATATTTCTTCAAACTATCTAAGCAGCAAAAAAGGATGCCTATTGAAAAATATATCGATTTCTTTGAATTAAAAAAAAAAAATGAAAAAGTTATTATTAAGTTGAACCAGCTGATGTAGGTCAGAGAAATCAATTACCAAATGAACGGAAATCATTTTCCAAGAGACCAGAGGCTGAGTTTTCAGTAGAAGCTGAAGCAGTTGGTCTAGTGCTGCTGTCAAAGCCCAAGTCATCCAGAAGTGAAGTGTCTGTTAAATGGAGCATTAACATAGGAGATAATTTTCTGCTGTTGGAAGTAAATCTTGAATAATGACAAAAGATAACCACAAAAAAAAAAATCATTATAGTTTATTATTAATAGTATCTGTTACCATAAAAATTATAAAAATAGTAATATCAAATGAATGAGCTTTTTCATACATTGCTTTCCTACAAAGTTACTAAAAATACTTTACAAAGATTTTCTGACTGGCCAGTATCAATCAAGAAAGCTTTCTAAGCTTACAAACAGCTATTGATATGAAGCAGTGCAAACTCTAGGAAAACAATAACACTTTTCACTGCCTATAGTCAAAAATTTATTAAACAATGAATGAGGTGAGAAAATTAATTTAAAGAACATTTCTCGACAATTCAAAAGCACATCGAGATGAGCCAAATCCCAGACTCCCTGATCTGAGAGCCTATACCATGAGACCTATGCAACAGTTAACCTATTGCTTCCTTTGTGAGCAAGACTTGGTTACATTAATTATTTGGTCATACTACCACTATTGTGTTCCCACCAATGCAAATGCCATTTATATGCTGCTAAGAGGGCTCACCAACTCACTGGAAAAAAGATCATAAAATGCTTCGATATCTATTATACATGAAAAAAAAAACTTTTCTCATGTTTCAATTACAAACAAAAATTATCTTAAAACAAGGTGTGAATGAAAGACAAACTAAGGCTTACGTACATTATTTTAACAAATTAAGAGCTCAAGACCTGAAATGAATGATTATATACCTTTTGCACCTGCAGTGTAATCACCAGCTGGTTTCTCTCCTTCTACTTTCTCTTTGTACAAAGTCATGACTCGAGTCACTGCATCATTAGCATGCAATATATCATCTGAAAGAAATGACACACTTCGCATAAAAATCTTAAACAAACTAGAGGCGTGAAAGCATAAAATGTAAAAAGGAGCACTTTAACCTTCCAACTGTTTACAGCCGATTAGATAGCCCATTAATACGCTTCTGTGGCGTTTTGTTAAGTTGACCTTTTCAGTGACAAAATACATACTATTTCATAGATTAAGAATCTTTTTCCTTAAAGAAGAAGAGTTCCATTGAAAACAAAATGATACTTCATTGTTTGAAAGTGGATTTGCCCTGAATGTTTTCATAGCTCTTAAATTACCCTGACGACACGCACCTTAATCAATGGCACTTGGAGTGTTAAGAAAAGGATACACATATGAGACTGAAATAAAGAGTGTGAATAACTCCAGGCCTTTGAACATTTTCTGAACTCCTTAAAGCTAGCTCGGGTAGATGCTTACACTAAGTTTTGTCTCATAACAATACAAACTCTTCTCATACTACATTGTTATTTTACATTTGCACATATATATATATATATATCGGCAACAAAACAGAATAAAGATAGAGGATGCTGTGACCTGACTAAACTAACATACTATTAATAAAAAATAGCACATAATTAATCAATAAAAAAATTAAGCAACATTATTATCTTTTTTTTTTCACTTTGATGAATACTTATGATTACAGGTGGGGTATTAAAATAATGTAAAAAAATATGAATACATTATTTAACATCTATCAAAATTACTTTTTAAATGAACAGAGCAGCAATAAAGATTAAATCCTGTTACAGAAAAGCTCTTGACCAGATATATAAATAAATAGACACACTTCTCATATGGTGAGATTGCTGTTGTCTACAACAATAACACTTCATACAGACTATATCATGATTCCAAAATATCCTTTACCAATAACTCCTAATCACTGCAATGAGAAATTTTGGCTCAGGTAGCCTTTTCTTTACTTATTTCTTTTTTAATTGTAATTAAAACTTCAAATTAGTAAAATAGCAAGAAATGGCCCATCACCAGAAATAAAATGAAGAAATTGACATCTAAAAGCAGTAATATCATTTCTAATGCAAAAGTCAGCGATCCATTCATTTTTTCATTTGTAAAAACAACAGAGAAAATTGGTTATTACTTTTCAGATGAGAAAGGAAATTTACTATCTATACAGAATTCACATAAACAGGACTCATAAAAAAAAATCAAGAAGAAAGTGCAATTTACCAGATCTGAATGTTTTGGGTGACAATTGTCTGAGCAATAATTGGCTATTTCACACTCGGAAATAATTTCACAAACTTAATCCAGTGCAGGCATAGCTTACCCAAAAATTTGGGAGGATAATATGGACCAGTAAAACCCAGGGAAAAAAAAAATTAAAGATGTACAAGAAACAAAAATACAAATAAGGACTATAATATATCTCGTATGCTATACAAATAAAATATTATAAGAAACTAGAAAAAGAGGCTATTAAACAGCAATTCCGCAAAACCACAGCTTTTCTAAAATTTGAAATTTAAAAAGTAGAGGCTTGATTAAATAGCCAATGTGATTTCCCCAGACCTTCAAAACTCATCTTTTCAAACTTGATTTCCTGCAGTACTTCACACTCAAAGGTGGGTTTTTTAAAAAATTGTATCAAATCACATTCGTGCCACAAATATACTCCTAGGATTATAAAAGCTAAAAAATTTGGAATCCTAGAGCTCTTTTTTCATGACTGATATATTCATGCCTTAAATTCTCATGGCATGATTCTCTTTTTGTTACAAGAGAGGAGAAAAAAAAAGCCTTGACAGCCAGTTTTCCCTTTAATTGTATACTTACTAATTCCATCAGTGTCATTTTCGTCTGTATCACTAGCAAGACGAAATAAACTTGGGCGAGCCTTTTCTAGGTTTTCATACAGCTCCTGCAATGAAATAAAAAATTCAAAACTCCTTTTTTTCAAATAAAGTTAATTTAAAGTATAGTGAAACCATTCTGTTCATAAATGTTTCATTGAAAGCTGATGGTACCCTTTGCCCATTTTTTGGTTTTGATTTTAGCTTGTTCTGTTTATAATAATACAAAAAGAGCCTCTTTTCAAAACTGCAAAAAAAAAATTGCCACACAATTGAAGATACACATTACAATTTTGATTCCTAATTATTTGTTTAAATCTTTCACTTCCAAAACAACTTGAAGGAAAAACAGTTCGTTAATAGGCATTAAATAAGCTCCAAATTTATCCCAAATAAAATTTAAAAAAAAGTCTTACTTTCATCATCTCAAGCTCTTCTTTTGATGTGGCAGAAGCTGAATACTGGTTGATCATCTCAGTCAATAATTTCCCCTGGTTCCCAACAGACTCCAGTTCATTGATTCTCCTGGATTTTCTTTCTGATTTTTCAGCATCCTGACCATAGCAAGGGAAAAAGAAATCAGCAAGATCTTATTTGTAAATACATGTAACATTGTCATTATTCGTTTTATGTTAAAATATATGAACTATTAAAGGTTAAAAACAAATTATATAAAGGAGAGGAAAAAAAATAAACACACACATAAGCCTCCTCAGGCTGGACCTTTAAATCTTTGCTTTTTATTTTATACCATAGAATCCCAAAGATCATTAACATTTCATCATATTTCAAACATATACAAATATGATGTGTAAATCTTTTTTTTTTAAAAAAAAAATTCACATGAAAAATAATAAAAGCAGTTTTAGGTAAAAAAAAAGCAGCTCATTATCTGACCTCTTTGACCATGTTTTTGATGAGCCTGTTGGCCGCTTGCAGATCTTCTGGGTTCTTACTCCTCAAGAGCTTCTCCAAAGTCTGTGAAAAAAAACCCCTCAAAAACTTATTCCATAATGAGTAAAAAATACAAGACAGTATTTATTAATGACACGAAAACAAGCCTGGTACAACAGAGGTTCCAAATAAGTAGTGTACATACTTCTTTCACTAGTTTCAATCTTAAAAGTGAATGTTAGCATCAAATATAATAAACAATGCTACCAGAACTTTATAAGACTTTATAAAAATGCATTTTCACAGACCTTAATAAACCATATTGAATCAGATCAAAAGAAAAGGTTGATTTTATTATCATTTTTTCAAAATATTAATTTGAAACACAGGAGTCACAATATCTGAAAAAAAAAATATGAAAATATATATATTATGTAATTTAAAAATAACTCTTCATGCCATTTTTTATCTTATCTATACAGTGGCACACCTTAGCTTTTTCATCATCTTCGAAATCAGCTTTTCTGGGCTTTGGTGGGGGGAATGGGTCAAAAGTCTGGAAAAAGAATACCAATTAAAAATAACATTAACAAGTGAAAAAGGAAAATACATGATCAAAAAAAAAGAATCTGTAAAAGAGCAAATTTAAGATTTTAAGTGTATTTATTTTCAATGAAGAAGATTTAAAATGCATCAAATTGCACATTAACTTTTCAACATAATAAGTGTGAAAGCAAAAAAAAAAAATTTTAACTTAAGCATGAAGAAAGCTTTGCTCTATGAATTCTATGCAAAACTACAAAAAAAAAAAAAAAAACACCAAAAAACCAAAAAACAACCCAAAACAACAAACTATTGTAAACTAATACCAGCCCCCATGAATAGATGATTTTGACCAACTGTTAGAATCCACTAGCATTTGATCATCATCAATGCTAACCTACTTATAATAAGACAGAAAAAGAAAATGGAACTAAAATTTGTACATAAAAAAAACAAAAAAAAACAACAGCAGGAAGAGAGGAGCCCATGCAAACAAAGATATTAATAAAAAAAAAAAACCCCAAAAAAACGTGCCAAAGCAAAATGGAGACAGATATGAATAAATCTAGAGATGCACTGAATTAGGCAAGTTCACCTTGTGAGACAAAAAGAAAAATAAAGATAAGGGTCATATAAGCAACAATTTTGTATCCACGTCAGATTTAACTAATTGAAATCGAAACTAAATATCCAGCACTGAAACAAAAATAATAATTTTATCGATCTATTTGCCACACAGAAAATGGATAAACCACCTCCCTTCTCACTAATAAAAAAAATAAAGGGAAAAGAAAAATTACAATGCAAAGAGCTAATTTTTTTTTAACCTAAGGCACATCAAAATAATGAAATAAATGTAAACAGATAAAGAGCAAGAAGTTTTCATTCAGATCAAGCAAATGTCACTTGCCTCAACCAATCAGGTACGAACAAAAAGAAGAAATAGTACGAATATCTAGAAATTGATTATTTAGCAAGATAAAACCACCAACCCACAAAAGCTGCATTTTGTTTACTTAAACTCCAGATGACTTACTCTGTCCATATAGACAGGATCTTGCTTAACAATTCCTTGAGCTTTGAGCATTTTGTAGGCTTCTGTAATCTTCGGCTCATGACCAAGTCCTTTATGCCAACTGTACATAATTTCAATGCACCTTTTCTTTACTGCCATGGGTGTCCTGTTACCAAGATACTGTCCAGGAAAACAAATAAAAAGCCAATTTAAACATTACTTCAATTGGTACACAGAGTTGAAGCTAATAAAATACTGGATAATTCTATGATTTTATAAGTCAAGAGTTCACAAGTCCTTTTTAATCTGAATGTTCTTTCATTCAGTTGTGATATTTTAGTGCATTTCCATTACATGAAATATTTTGTTCATGCAATTTGGAAGTTTGCTCGTTTCCCAAATACCGGACATGGTTTTTAACTAATCATTATTATTTCGGTCTCTTGATACAAGAACATTTTTCTCCTAATATAAAAATCTGAGCTCTTTCTTTACTGGAAGTAATTGAGAAAAAGGAAAGGTATTGGCTTCAAACAAGTATATTTCCTGCATACTAAAATTGACAGGGAAAAAAAAAAGGAGTCGTTGAGAGAACAGAAGAGAGTAAAAGAAAATATCATTTTAAAGATCTCTGTCAAATCTTATATTTCCTTCAATAATAGACATTAGGCACTGAGTAAACTCTGTTTTCCATCTTTTCTTGGATTTGTGCTAAATTTCTTTGGTGTCATTGCCTAATGGTGGTAGACAATATTAATCAAATCACTTTTCAAATACATGTATAACTAGTAAATAACAATATGAAAATTCCATCTTACTTTATGATTAATCTCTACTTTTGAAGCTCAGAGGGAAATAATAATCATTATTAAACTACCAACCAGTACTTAATTCAATTTTACTACTATAGCCTTTAACAGTATGACAGTTACAGTTAAAAATTATTTTCTCTCAAGGAAGAAATCTATCAATAAATCAGATGCACTGCTCTTAAGCGCAGACGATCATGACCTTCCACACATCTAGATCCCAAGCAACGTGTGTTTGACTTGTCCTACATTAATCACTTTATTAGTCCATCCAATATTTTATATATCTGTTTTCCCTTGAGTTTCCTTCGCTTAGGTTGCATGGCGTTTCTGTATTGAGTGATCTTGTTTCAGCCTCCTGCAACACTGTTTCATCTAATTTTTTTTTTAACGCAGCCAACACATTTTTGTCACCCCCTAGTTCTTTAGTAGCTGTTTTCAAATTGTCTAGGACTCGCATCCAAACATCAGGATGGGTTCAATATAGCATCTTAGCATCTAGAATTCTTCTTCCTGTGTGGATGGGGATATATTTATTTGTTAATACTGGTTTCATCCTCTGGAAACATTTTTGTTCGGCATATTTTTCATGTGATTTCAGTGTTCTTGCATCTATTGCCTGATATTATTTGCCTTGATCCCTTTGCCGGAGTTTTTTCTCATTGATAAAGATGTTGATCTGTGGACACTCATTGCTTTGATTGGCAATTGCTGTTCAATTTCAACCTTTTCTTTTTGCTTTCTTCTTCAAAATGTGTAATAAACCTTGCAAGTCTTCTTTATTTTCTGCAATCAATACAGTGTCATCAGTGTATCTCAAATTACTTACATTATACCCTACAACTTTAATTCCTGGGTATCCTTCTATGTTTTGTATTATCATTTCACAGTAGAAAGAGAGAAGATCTGGAAAAGCACACATTCTTGTCTGATACCATGCTTTGTTTTTTTTTAAATGAGCTGGTTTGCATATCAACATGATTGTTGCTGTCTGTTCCCAGTACATGTTTTTGATCACTTGTAGAACTTCTCCATCTATCTTCAATTAAGTGTTAGTTGAGTGATTATCTCATAATGTCTTACTCTGTCAAATGCTTCTGTGTAATTAATGAAGCATAGGTATACCTATTTATGCACTTCCAGAGCACGTATTCAATGATAGTTTGAAGGCTGTAAATAGCATTTGTTGTACCTTTTCCCTCCACAAAGCCACACTGTTCCTGGTTTGATTTCGTTTGACTCACATCATGATGATTCTTAAAAGAATTATAGTGATATGACTCACACAACCGATTGTTCTATGTAATTCACAATCTGCTGCTCCTTGTTTCTTTTTCTTTGGCATTGCTATAAATATAGATTTGGAGATGTCTAGCAGAATCTGACCTGTGTCACAAATTTCATTGTCATTGTGTAATGTTGCAATTTTATCAATCCCATAGTCTTCAAGTACTTCTAGTTCAACTGATACATTGATTAGGCCTGTTGCTTTGCCTATTTCATCTTTCTTATTTTGGTGCCCGGATGTCATCTTTTATGATAGGTGGCCCAGCATAATTGCACTTAATTACATTGAAATCCCTTCTGTGGTCTTCAACCTGTTCACTTATTTTTTTCTGTCCATTTATTTAGGATTTCTTTTTCCATAATGAACATGTCCCCATTTTCTTCAATCTAGGCATCCTGTGGATGAGCAGGATTTCCTTCCACAGGTTTCTTCATTGTTTCTATACACTGTTTGCTTAATACTTCTGTGATATAGATCGCTGTTTCTGCACTTGTCATTGATCCATTTCTCCTTGACTTCATCATATTTTTTTTCTGATTTCCTTATGCAATGTTTCATATTTTCCTGTAGAACAGTTTATTTGACTCCTTTTTCCATTAGGTCCAAACTATCTTCAGTCATCCACTTTTATTATATTTTCCTTTCAACTCTTGGTATTTGTTTCACTGCTGTTTCTGTGACCTCTACTTTGAATTCTAAAAATTGTTGGTCCAATTTTTCAGATTCTCCTAAGATTTGAAAATTATTTTCTCAAAGGGTTTAATTTTAATAGAGCCAAGTCATGTTTGATGTATTTAGGTAGACTTAGGTTTCTTTAGTTTCACTTTGAATTTAGAAACACTAGAACATAATCACTATAGTCTGCCCTAGAGTAGATCATGATTCCCTGCCCTAAAGAGTAGTGCACCTAATTAATTGATAGATTTCTTCCTTGAGAAAAAATAATTTTTGTAACTGTCATACTGTTTGAGGCTTTAGTAGTAAGAGGTAAGAGGACATCATTACTACTAGTAGATGTTGGTGCATATATCTGAATGATGTTAGAGTCCAATGGTTTTCCACAGCAATCTTTAAAAGAAAACCATAGCAGTACTTAAAAAAAATGATAAGAGTTAGTTTGTTTCCTTTTAATTGCTTTACACAGTCTAGTTAAAAAGGAGGTGAACTTCATAACAAAGTAATTGTAACTTATTCACAAATTATGTTCTTAGAAACAAAGTTTAGTGATAATCAAAATTGAGCCCATGTACCTTTGGAGAAACCACTTTAATTAGCTCATTGAGGAAGCGAAATTTCCCAATTTCTTGATGAAAATATCTTCCACAGTTTTTCACACATGCTTCCAATGTCTGAAACAAAGAGTACAGTGATATGAATGGCCCCACTATGAATCAGATAAGAATCAATTGAAAATGGAAAAAAAAGATTAAGAAATTCAATAAGCTTTTGAACTATTTTTTTTATTTCACTTTGACACTGTTAATTAATTGTGTTGCACATGCAAAATTTACTCAAATTATTTCTGGAGGAAGAGTATCTGCTACTTCAATGTCAGCTCTAAACGGTAAAAATTAAAAAAAAAAGATAGCTTTAAAAATTTACTCTCAAAGTAAAAAGAAAGCATCTCATCGGGTTCATGAATTCTTTTTAGATCTCTTAGTTTGTACAGCTCTTACAAGCCTTAAGGTTAAAAAGTTAAAAATTGTTTTCCGATAAAAAAAAAATGACTTACTAATAAAGCAAAGAGAGCCTCTTTTTCTTGTGGTGACTGGATTTTATGGGCGAGCAATCTGGTAGAAAGTAAAGGTCCCTCTAACTCTGCATTCACTTTATCACAGAATGCTGTTATTTTATCGACATCAGCCTCTTGCTGTGCAGGATCAGTAGCCTTGTCTGTAATAATTATAATAAAAAAGATAATTCAACATTCTATAACTCTCCTCCTTTTTTGTTGTCTCTTACTGTAAATCATTTTTGCCCTAATCTGATCTAAAATGAAAAATCTAATACATATGGAGACTTTTTCTTTGTTATGATTTAATTTTGACTTAATTGAATGGACAACATGCTTGCTCTTTGTCTTTTCTACTCAATTGAATTATTTCATGTCAGGCACTTGGCAACCTAATCTTCATTCACTTTTAAAAAACCAAGTTTTATTCTTTAATAAATATTAGTTATTACACTTTACAGGGGTGGAACCAGAGGTTAAGAAAAAAACAAAACAAACCCTGAACTAGTCCTCTGTTGACTCATAAGAACAAATTTCAGCTTTGACGCTATAGAATCTATGTTCAAAGGTCTGAGGTAATGCCTTTACTTAGCAGTGGAAGCATAATAGTATATATTACTTCTCTGTCTCACTACAGACTTGATCAAGAATCTAGAGCTAGATCTAGATTCTGCAACAAAAGGGTTGAATTGGTTAACCTTCAAGTAATAATTTATTGCAATTTGGCTTTTAAAACAATAACCACTCTTGAATTTTTCCAGCTAAAAGGAACCTTGCAAAATGCCTTTCTTCTTGTGGTCTAATAGGACTTGAGATCAGGATGACGATGTCTGTACTTAAAAACTAGAGAAAACTTAACTCTTAAGTTTTATTCAGGTTCCGTCTAAATATTCTAATACCCATAACCCAATCCTAATTCCTATCTATCAGCTAAATTCATCATAGAGATCTTTACTGCAAACCTAGAAAAATCTATAGTTCTAGAGGAAACTGAAAGCTGCACTTTGGATTTTGATCGATGTGCTCAACATCAATGTAAATCTTCCAAGCTTGAGAAGTCCCCACTCAAAAAACAAATAAACTTCTTGATAGAATAATACATAAAATCCATGCAACAAAGAAAACTTGTTAAAAAATGGATTCTATCTAAAAATCGAGATGAAACTTACTAAGCAGATTCTCCAGTGAGTCGTCGGACGTCGCCATTTTGGCACTTGTCATGTGATCTCGCGTGAGTTTTCGATACTACTTGCTGACGATGGCCCGTGCTCGGTGCCCAATGCCCAAAGAGGAATTTAATTGGTGACAAAAAGTAGGGAAATCCACCCATACTTGTTTATGTTCAGATAAACTCATTAGATTACCAATTTCATTTACGGAAAAAATTTAGCAGTAGGCTGATAATAGGGTTTGTCATGATTGAATAAACTGCTCTCTCACACTCTGTTTCTTTCTCTCCTTTAACATAATATACTTTTCAGAAAATAAGGAAAGAGAGAGAGAGAGAGAGAGAGAGAGAGAGAGAGAGAGAGAGAGAGAGAGAGAGAGAGAGAGAGAGAGAGAGAGAGAGAGAGAGAGAGAGAGAGATATCTTCCTTTCTCGGTTTCCTTGCTTCACAGTTGAAGTCACATCTATATAATTGAAAAAAAAAATTATTACAGAAAAGAAAAAAAAAAGTGCTGCATTCTGTCTTGGTATTAATAACATCCCCGTGGAAAACTTTAATCTGCACACGTATTAAAACTCCATGTTTATCAACAGAAATGTTCGATTCACAG